>OY751320.1:8817088-9244588 GCA_963564615.1 Rhorus exstirpatorius
GTGTTTTTTTTTGTACTGTAGTTACTATTAACATCCACCAAGTGAAACATAAACCCTTAATAGTCATATTGTCGTAACAATTGATCTCCTAACATCCTAAATATATATTTACATTCGTCGTTATGCGCTGAAATTTTTTTTTTTTTTTTTTTTTTTTTTTCAAGAAAAACAGAGTGGAAGTAGGTGACATGCCAGTATGTTACAATGCTTCAAAGAGTTAATTGCGCTTAGGCAAAATCGCACAAGATATGTGCGATCCTTTTTTTTTGGCTTTAAACCATTTTTCCGGATTTAGTCGCTTATAAGCGACCAAAACACCCAGAAAAATGGTTTCGCCGCGTCTAGTTTGCCGGGTGCACGCGGGCACAGACTGCCAGCGCCATCCCAGTTGAGAGGACAGGCATTTTCGGGGATCATTGTTTCGATTTTATGGCCAAACTTATAAGTGGCCCAGATTTTGGATCTGTGTGCGCGTGCAACCAGCGAATGGTGTGTGCTGGGTGTCCATTATTAAGATAGAATTTAAAATGCCAGAGTTTTTGGTGTGCGTGTGTGAGAGAGATGGGTTCTCATACGTTCTTGGGAAAGGTCAATATTTTCTAAAAAGTGAAACACATCCAGCGCTGCATTGGCTAAGCGAAATTTCGTCCTGATCGGTTGTGCCCTTTCAGGGAAAGTAACAAACAGCATTTTCGCAACTTTTGGGGCTCATGGCGGAGCGAGAGAGACTAAGAATGTGGAAGATCGTACGGAGATCTGGAATACAATTTGTCGAAAAAGAAACGAAAGGTTGGAACGATGATGCGCTAATTTTACCAAATATTTAATACAATTTCGCTAGCAGAGGACAAGCATTTCTCGCTATCTCACTCTCACCGTAGCTGGTATAGGGTCTCCTCACTCCCAAAAGTACCGAAACTTTCCACCGTGATCGCTGACGATCAGTTACTTCCACGTCTTGTCCATTCGCACATGGCGAATCGCCTACGGTCGTTGGTATTTTGCACGCGAACCGTCTTTGTTTTCAAATTTATTTTCACGGTTGCATGATTTACATTATCGATGACGATAATAAATATCGTAGATCAGGGAATATCCGGATAACGCTCCAAAGATTGTTTCTCGAAGATCGAGAATTAATTGCGAGAGACAAATTAACCAGAATCGCCTTTTCGCTACGAACCGTGAATCTGAATGACGAATCATACTTCCCACTGATCTAAGATGGATACGCGTAAATTATAAACAATGAACCGCGAGTTGACGGAATTATCCCACGCAGCACAAGCCTCCGAATGATTTTTTTTTTATGATATCATTGGTTCGAGGTCTTTAAGAATTTTATGAAAAATTTGTTCTGAAATCTCATTACAAATACGTCTTAACCGGTTCACTGGTGGACCCGAAATCAACGTTTTGTGCCAAAACTGGTGAGAGCAAATAATTTCGTATTCAACCTGAAGCCTTTACAATATGAGGTTTTTTGGGTCGCTGATTACGAATCTCAACTTGTAATTCGAAAATTCAAAATGGCGGACCGGAATTCAAAAATTCCTTTGATTCTAATGAAACTCGGTACTCGGGGGTTTTCGAGGTCACTGATTACGAATCTCAACTCGAAATTCCAAAATTCAGAATGGCGGATCAAATATGGCAGACCGGAATTCAAAAATTCTCTCGATTCTAATGAAACTCTCGGCACTCGGGGGTTTTCGAGGTCACTGATTACGAATCTCAACTCGAAATTCCAAAATTCAAAATGGCGGACCGGAAATAAAAAATTCACTCGATTCTAATGAAACTCGGTACTCGAGGGTTTTCAAGGTCACTGATTACGAATCTCAACTCGAAATTCGTCGAGCGTGAGGTTTCGCCCTCGACTTACGACTCGGTCTGCGATCGTGCAAGACAAAAACCGGGTTCCCTCCCAAGGTGCAGACAATATTTTCTACAACTCATGTTCGAAAACCGTGTTTTCGAGTCTGTCCGAAGCGGCATGAAACTTTCAGTACTGTGAGATAAGATTACATTCACCTGTCAGAACATCGTACTGAAACACCGAGATTAGATTCGAGATTAGATACCTATATGTGCTCTTATCAGTCAACCGGTTAAAGTAGTCTCAATGACCTCGGATGCGTCACTTTCTGATCTTTTTTTTTGAAGATCTGAAATTTTTCAAATTCAAAACCGATTGTAAATGAAAAAATTAAGATATTAATAGCGTTGATCGGGTTAGGAGCGAAATATATATGAGCCAATCCACCGATTATCAACCAATGTTTGGGCCCTAAAATTTTGATTTGCACAATTCGCGGTATCTGATTTCAATTACTTGATAGATAGAAGACGAATTTCTGAATGTTTTTGTAAAGACCCTTGTAAAGACACTTTTTTCTGGCTGGCAATGGCACTTTTAATTTATGACAAATGTATTAAGAAGTATAACACGCAAGTTAAATTTGAATCTCCTAGTCGAAATGATGTTGAAATTTGCATCGTTGGAATGCAACGAGAATAGGTTTTTTACATGAAAAATAATAATTTCCTGCATTGCTAATGCTTTTCTGGCGTATTTGGGCCTCAGGTCGCGAAAAAAAAAAAAAAAAAAAAAAAAACCCGAAAAAAAGGTTTAAACGATTTTCGACTCCGAGACAATACTGGAAATGATTTATTTTTTTTTAAACCTATTTTCGTTGCATTTCAACTATGCGAATTTCAGCATCATCAGTCGAAAGCGGAAAGAAGAAATCAAGGAAATTCAAATTTGCATATTCCTTCCTCATTGATTTTGCCATTTATAAATTAAGAGGCGCGGTAGAGCCTCGAGACAAGTACATTTCCTCCTATACCGACATGTCGAGAGGTACTACAGCCTCTTATACGCCACACATCGAGCTTATACACGGGAGTATATCTATATCCCACCAAAAACACCATGAATGGTGTATAAAAACTTGAGACAAGTACATTTCCTTGCGTCGTTTTGTTTATGCTTACAAAAAGATGTCAAACCCAAATATTTGACAAATAACCCTTTACAAAAAGATGTCAAACACAAAAAGTTGTTAAATAAATTCAAATAATCTAAGTCACAGTTGCCAAGTACATCAAGCATTTTCATTGTTTACATTTTTATTAACCGTTTATAAGTAAGTAACAATGCTCGAAAACGTATTGAAACGGACTTAAGGACTTAATCTAAAAATTTAATGTTTGAAAGATTTTATTGAAAAAAAATTCGCATTGAAAAAAAAAATCCGAACGAAGTACTTGGCGAGTTCGTAACAGGTAGTCTGTACAGTCATTTTACATAACTCGCCAAGTACTTCGTTCGGATTTTTTAAACAATTATATACTTATCTGTGCGCGTTCATAGTGGTATCGCTTCCCGATTAAGAGGTTATGTCAGTGTATTTCGAAATAAATAATGATTAAACAGCAATTCAATAGTGTTTAGAGTATATTAATAATCAGCATTTTTATTTTTTACGTTGTTTATGTTTATTAATCATTCATGAGTAAGCACAACGCCGGAAAACGTCTTATTACGAACTCGCCAAGTACTTCGTTCGAAGCTTTTCAATTATTATTATTTATTTAATTAAATTTGTGCTGAAGCAGAGCGAGGATTTTGCCAATGAAACGAATTTTGGCAATAAAGAATCGTCGAGATAGAGATTTCTCGACGAAGAAAACGCGAGTTTGAGGGACGAGTTGCTAAGAGCTCTTCGGGAGAGCAAAACGATACAAAAAGAAAATATTAAATTGAAATTACAATGCAAAGAACTCATCAAGTTCCAGGTTGATGGCACATTAGTTCTTGGCGTTCAGGTCGATCGCGTCATAGTTCTTGGCGTTCAGGTCGATCGCACCATTGTTCTTCGTGTCCAGGTCGATCGCACCATAGTTCTTGGCGTCCAGGTTGATCGCGCGGTAGTTATTGGCGTCCAGGTTGACCAAGCCATAGTTATTGGTGCCTAAGTCAATCGCGTCATAGTTCTAGGGGTCCAGGTCGATCACGCAATAGTTCTTGGTGTCAAGATTAATCGCGCCATAGTTCTTGGCGTCCAGGTCGATCGCGTCGTAGTTCTTGGCGTCCAGGTCGATCGCACCATAGTTCTTCGCGTCCAGGTCGATCGCATCGTAGTTTTTGGCGTCCAGGTCGATCGCGTCATAGTTCTTGGCACCCAGGTCGATCGCACCATAGTTCTTCGCGTCCAGGTCGATCGCATCGTAGTTTTTGGCGTCCAGGTCGATCGCGTCATAGTTCTTGGCGTCCAGGTTGATCGCGCGGTAGTTATTGGCGTTCAGGTTGACCAAGCATAGTTATTGGTGCCTAAGTCAATCGCGTCATAGTTCTTGGCGTCCAGGTCGATCGCGCCATAGTTCTTGATGTCTAGGTTAATCGCGTCATAGTTCTTGGTGTCTAGGTCAATCGCGTCATAGTTTTTAGCATCCAGGTTGATCGTGCGTTACTTCTTGGCGTCCAGCTTGATCGCACCATAGTGCTTGGCGTCCGGGTCTTACGCGCATATATGCGTAATGCCTTGCCGTTGACCTGGAACTTAAGAACTACAGAGCGCGAGGCCTGGACAGCATAAAACGCATTCCCATCAACTTGGAACTCGAGAACAATCGAGCGGTAGACCTGGACGGTGGAAAACGCAATCCCGTTGACCTGGAACTCAAGAACTACGAAGCGTGAGACCTGGACGACAGAAAACTCATTCCCGTCGACCTGGTTCTCAAGAACAACGGAGCGCAGAGCCTGGACGGCAAATAACGCCTTCCCGACTACCTGGTGCTCAAAGATTACGAAGCGCGGGGCCATTCCAGGATGGTAGGTGACGGATGCCCGTCGACCTGTGCTCAAGAACTACCGAAAGTGATACCTGGACGGCAGGAAAAAAGATCCCATGACCTGAGGATCTGGTGCTACGGAGCGCACCACCACATGTCCATCGGGAGCAAAACAAAAATAATCAAACGTAAAAATTAATTAAAAAATGATAACTCTGGGTGACGAATGATGTTCCGGAGGATCTGTTTATTGCGAATTTGTACTCGTCTAATCGATTACAAATAATTGATTGAATATATTACTTTCATAATTTATAATTAAACGTTGTTCAATTACAATTTTAATTTGTAATTAAATTCTTGTCGATTTCAAATTACATTTATAATTTGTAGTTACACAGAAGTTTAATTACAAATTACATTTGTAATTTGAAATTAAAAGAAGTTTAATTAGAAATTTTATTTGTAATGGGTAATTGAAAAGAGTAAAAATTTTAATTACAGATTATATTTCTAATTTTTAATTACAAAATGTTCAATTACAGATCACATTTGTAATAGTCCATTGAAAAAAGTTTAATTTCAAATAACATTTGTGATTTGTAAGTAAACAAAGTTTAATTACAATTTCACAACTCGGTTCGGTACAGACAATTCAAATTTCAAAGGACCTGCGCATACGGACAACATGCTTCATTTTTCTGTACCAATTCGGTTATAGACTGCGTTTGTCTGAATCAAATCGCTTCATGGGATTTTTTTTTGTATTGCAATGATTTGTCGAATTTTCCCTTGTTCAGTTGACTATGATGGCTTTTATGAGTAGAATTACGTGGGTCGCGGTCGGGTTGAATCTGCGTTTCATTGATATCTTACAAACGAAGCTCTACTATTCCATCGCGAAAAAAAAGATAGTGCTCGATACTATGAACCGACTATAGAAAAGCAATGCTTATGATTTTTATAACTCAGCGATGGTGCTTTGTATCAAGAATCGAAACTCAAAGATGTTTGAATGGATCATGCCAATTCGGTTATAGACTGCGTTTGTCTGAATCAAATCGCTTCATGGGATTTTTTTTTGTATTGCAATGATTTGTCGAATTTTCCCTTGTTCAGTTGACTATGATGGCTTTTATGAGTAGAATTACGTGGGTCGCGGTCGGGTTGAGTCTGCGTTTCATTGATATCTTACAAACGAAGCTCTACTATTCCATCGCGAAAAAAAAGATAGTGCTCGATACTATGAACCGACTATAGAAAAGCAATGCTTATGATTTTTATAACTCAGCGATGGTGCTTTGTATCAAGAATCGGAACTCAAAGATGTTTGAATGGATCATGCGAGCACTTTCAAGAATAGGGAGACCTCATTGATAGGATTTTGTACGCATAGAATATTTTGGATTTCGCTAAACTTGCTAACGATCTAATAAAAAAAAATGCAAATGATAATTCGTGTGCTAGGTGCTAGATTGGGGCTTCTGAAGTTGTGAAATAATGAAACCATTCCATAATTGTACGAAATGTTTTGGCAAGACAATTTATGCCGTCAAAAATTGTTCAATTCTAGCCTGAGCATAGTAGTCGCCATTCAAAGCTTTTACATAGAAGTTACATCGTAAATATATGTCGACATATATAATGCTTTGCAAAAAGAAACCAAATCCCACCAAAAACACCATGAATGGTGTATAAAAACTTGAGACAAGTACATTTCCTTGCGTCGTTTTGTTTATGCTTACAAAAAGATGTCAAACCCAAATATTTGACAAATAAACTTTTTCAAAAAGATGTCAAACACAAAAAGTTGTTAAATAAATTCAAATAATCTAAGTCACAGTTGCCAAGTACATCAAGCATTTTCATTGTTTACATTTTTATTAACCGTTTATAAGTAAGTAACAACGCTCGAAAACGTATTGAAACGGACTTAAGGACTTAATCTAAAAATGTAATGTTTGAAAGATTTTATTGAAAAAAAATTCGCATTGAAAAAAAAAATCCGAACGAAGTACTTGGCGAGTTATGTAAAATGACTGTACAGACTACCTGTTACGAACTCGCCAAGTACTTCGTTCGGATTTTTTTTTTCAATGCGAATTTTTTTTCAATAAAATCTTTCAAACATTAAATTTTTAGATTAAGTCCTTAAGTCCGTTTCAATACGTTTTCGAGCATTGTTACTTACTTATAAACGGTTAATAAAAATGTAAACAATGAAAATGCTTGATGTACTTGGCAACTGTGACTTAGATTATTTGAATTTATTTAACAACTTTTTGTGTTTGACATCTTTTTGTAAAGGGTTATTTGTCAAATATTTGGGTTTGACATCTTTTTGTAAGCATAAACAAAACGACGCAAGGAAATGTACTTGTCTCAAGTTTTTATACACCATTCATGGTGTTTTTGGTGGGATATAGATATACTCCCGTGTATAAGCTCGATGTGTGGCGTATAAGAGGCTGTAGTACCTCTCGACATGTCGGTATAGGAGGAAATGTACTTGTCTCGAGGCTCTACCGCGCCTCTTAATTTATAAATGGCAAAATCAATGAGGAAGGAATATGCAAATTTGAATTTCCTTGATTTCTTCTTTCCGCTTTCGACTGATGATGCTGAAATTCGCATAGTTGAAATGCAACGAAAATAGGTTTAAAAAAAAATAAATCATTTCCAGTATTGTCTCGGAGTCGAAAATCGTTTAAACCTTTTTTTCGGGTTTTTTTTTTTTTTTTTTTTTTTTTCGCGACCTGAGGCCCAAATACGCCAGAAAAGCATTAGCAATGCAGGAAATTATTATTTTTCATGTAAAAAACCTATTCTCGTTGCATTCCAACGATGCAAATTTCAACATCATTTCGACTAGGAGATTCAAATTTAACTTGCGTGTTATACTTCTTAATACATTTGTCATAAATTAAAAGTGCCATTGCCAGCCAGAAAAAAGTGTCTTTACAAGGGTCTTTACAAAAACATTCAGAAATTCGTCTTCTATCTATCAAGTAATTGAAATCAGATACCGCGAATTGTGCAAATCAAAATTTTAGGGCCCAAACATTGGTTGATAATCGGTGGATTGGCTCATATATATTTCGCTCCTAACCCGATCAACGCTATTAATATCTTAATTTTTTCATTTACAATCGGTTTTGAATTTGAAAAATTTCAGATCTTCAAAAAAAAAGATCAGAAAGTGACGCATCCGAGGTCATTGAGACTACTTTAACCGGTTGACTGATAAGAGCACATATAGGTATCTAATCTCGAATCTAATCTCGGTGTTTCAGTACGATGTTCTGACAGGTGAATGTAATCTTATCTCACAGTACTGAAAGTTTCATGCCGCTTCGGACAGACTCGAAAACACGGTTTTCGAACATGAGTTGTAGAAAATATTGTCTGCACCTTGGGAGGGAACCCGGTTTTTGTCTTGCACGATCGCAGACCGAGTCGTAAGTCGAGGGCGAAACCTCACGCTCGACGAATTTCGAGTTGAGATTCGTAATCAGTGACCTTGAAAACCCTCGAGTACCGAGTTTCATTAGAATCGAGTGAATTTTTTATTTCCGGTCCGCCATTTTGAATTTTGGAATTTCGAGTTGAGATTCGTAATCAGTGACCTCGAAAACCCCCGAGTGCCGAGAGTTTCATTAGAATCGAGAGAATTTTTGAATTCCGGTCTGCCATATTTGATCCGCCATTCTGAATTTTGGAATTTCGAGTTGAGATTCGTAATCAGTGACCTCGAAAACCCCCGAGTACCGAGTTTCATTAGAATCAAAGGAATTTTTGAATTCCGGTCCGCCATTTTGAATTTTCGAATTACAAGTTGAGATTCGTAATCAGCGACCCAAAAAACCTCATATTGTAAAGGCTTCAGGTTGAATACGAAATTATTTGCTCTCACCAGTTTTGGCACAAAACGTTGATTTCGGGTCCACCAGTGAACCGGTTAAGACGTATTTGTAATGAGATTTCAGAACAAATTTTTCATAAAATTCTTAAAGACCTCGAACCAATGATATCATAAAAAAAAAATCATTCGGAGGCTTGTGCTGCGTGGGATAATTCCGTCAACTCGCGGTTCATTGTTTATAATTTACGCGTATCCATCTTAGATCAGTGGGAAGTATGATTCGTCATTCAGATTCACGGTTCGTAGCGAAAAGGCGATTCTGGTTAATTTGTCTCTCGCAATTAATTCTCGATCTTCGAGAAACAATCTTTGGAGCGTTATCCGGATATTCCCTGATCTACGATATTTATTATCGTCATCGATAATGTAAATCATGCAACCGTGAAAATAAATTTGAAAACAAAGACGGTTCGCGTGCAAAATACCAACGACCGTAGGCGATTCGCCATGTGCGAATGGACAAGACGTGGAAGTAACTGATCGTCAGCGATCACGGTGGAAAGTTTCGGTACTTTTGGGAGTGAGGAGACCCTATACCAGCTACGGTGAGAGTGAGATAGCGAGAAATGCTTGTCCTCTGCTAGCGAAATTGTATTAAATATTTGGTAAAATTAGCGCATCATCGTTCCAACCTTTCGTTTCTTTTTCGACAAATTGTATTCCAGATCTCCGTACGATCTTCCACATTCTTAGTCTCTCTCGCTCCGCCATGAGCCCCAAAAGTTGCGAAAATGCTGTTTGTTACTTTCCCTGAAAGGGCACAACCGATCAGGACGAAATTTCGCTTAGCCAATGCAGCGCTGGATGTGTTTCACTTTTTAGAAAATATTGACCTTTCCCAAGAACGTATGAGAACCCATCTCTCTCACACACGCACACCAAAAACTCTGGCATTTTAAATTCTATCTTAATAATGGACACCCAGCACACACCATTCGCTGGTTGCACGCGCACACAGATCCAAAATCTGGGCCACTTATAAGTTTGGCCATAAAATCGAAACAATGATCCCCGAAAATGCCTGTCCTCTCAACTGGGATGGCGCTGGCAGTCTGTGCCCGCGTGCACCCGGCAAACTAGACGCGGCGAAACCATTTTTCTGGGTGTTTTGGTCGCTTATAAGCGACTAAATCCGGAAAAATGGTTTAAAGCCAAAAAAAAAGGATCGCACATATCTTGTGCGATTTTGCCTAAGCGCAATTAACTCTTTGAAGCATTGTAACATACTGGCATGTCACCTACTTCCACTCTGTTTTTCTTGAAAAAAAAAAAAAAAAAAAAAAAAAAATTTCAGCGCATAACGACGAATGTAAATATATATTTAGGATGTTAGGAGATCAATTGTTACGACAATATGACTATTAAGGGTTTATGTTTCACTTGGTGGATGTTAATAGTAACTACAGTACAAAAAAAAACACGTTTTTTTAGATAACTAGGGTCGACCACGCGCGCGAACGGTTTTCTGACAGCGCTGCGGCGCTCTAATCTAGTTTCGATGATCGACGAATCACTGTCACAACTGTCAAACTGACAGTTGTGTCAATCCTTGTCCGCCAGCCGACCAATCACAGGACGAATAAAATGGGGACAATGAAACTCGAAAATTTCTATATTTCGATAAAAATATCGTTTCGTCACTCACCAACTTTTTAAGAGTTGAAATATAAATGAAATCGTAACTATTCCCGCAGGTAAACAATAAACAAAAAAAAATGAATTCAGAGATGTTTTTTGGGTCGCTGATTACGAATTCGAGCTCAAAATCCAGATATTCAAAATGGCAGATCCAATATGGCGGACCAAAATGCTCAAAGTAACTTGATGAAGATGAAACTCGGTATTCGGGGATTTGTGGCGTCGCTGAATACGAATCTGAGCTCAAAATCCAGAAATTCAAAATGGCGGATCCAATATGGCAAACGAAAACCGGAGATTTTACTGGAATTAGTATCGGTGATCAAGCCAGTATTTGTGTTTCATTATTCTATATTGGAACTACCATTTTTATTGTTGAAATTTGAACTGAGATTAGTATTCAACGAATCAAAAAAAAACCTCTGCATACGGAGTTTCATCTTCGTCAAGCTACTGCGAGCATTTTGGTCCGCCATTTTAAATAAATTTCTGGATTTTGAGCTCGGATTCGTGATCAGCGACCCAAAAAACTCCCCGGACCCCAAATTTGAAGCAGAAGTCAGAAAAAATGTATGTAACCCTTCAGAGGGTTAAAACTCGGAATTCTCGTGTTAAATAATTTCACTTTATTATTTCAGCAGCAAATGCAGGAAGACGAATCGCAGAAGGCCCAGAAAGAGGGAAACAAAGTCTTAACGTCCAAGTGGACACCGTCCTTCTTGCGAAATCGTTAATCGCGCGACATGACAATTATCGTGTTTGTAAAATAAATTAAAAAAATATTTAAAAAATCTCTTCGATGCACACAGCTGACATACCAAGCGTTCATTCGTAATTCGAGCAACGTGTTCATCGATCCGACAATGCCAAATATATTTACAAATATATTTGCACAAAAATCCTTCGTCGATTTTCACGCGACGCGCGCTGATTCATCGAGGCTCAAAAACCCGGCACGTACGTTCGTTTCTTTGTCTGTGATTTCGTTTCGGCTTTAACTCTGACCGGTGGATAATACGACTCCTGGGGTACGTCGTCCACGATATCTATGCATTCCGGTTGTTGGGGAACGCTGAACAATTCTTGAGTATCGATGGGCGTTGATGAGAAATCTTTGTCCTCCTGCGATTGTACATTTCCAGCGTTCTTTTCCAGCCAATTCACGACTTTTTTATTGGGAACAGCCGTGCAATTCGCGGGAACGCTGTCTTCCGTGATTTTCCAAGCTGCCAATAATTTCGGTGCCAATATATCGGTGTATTCTTGCAATTTTTCCAGAGATTGCTTCCATTCAGGATCTCCGCACGATTCGTTTTGCTGAATATCGGGTCTCGGACGCGAGGTTTTTTTTGTAAAACCTACAAATGGGGAAAAAAAAAACATTTCAATAATTACATGGCTAATGATATCAGAATATAAGATCGTTTTTTCAACGCACTTTCGAATACATGACGCATATTTACTCGATCGGTTATCACGAGAGGTTTTATAACACGTTCCTGAAATAATATTCGTTTTTCCCAAGCTTCCATAACGTTATAAGCTTGACAATTAACGGGGGAATTATCGTCCAATGCTTCTTCGTGAGTTATGCACTGATAAAAAATATCATCTGAAACGTTTATCATCGATTTGAAAATTGAAAAAAAAAAAAAAAGAAACTCACCGAAGGTTGATTGCTATCGATGAGAAAATGTAAACTTGCGAATTATTGAACGGTTCAACTGGAATTTTTTTTTAATTTTTCCAATGAAAAATCAATTCCGTGTGATCAGTAATCAGCGAAAAAGTAGCGGTTAAGGATGCAGTCTCGAAATTTTATTGAAGACAAAAATATTCTCACTTTACTCTTATATATTCCTCAAAATGATCAAAATTTCATGTAGCGAGAATTTTTCTTTTACTCGACTGATTATCATCCGATCAGAATATCTCCTCGCGAATTAATGAAATTATTCGTGAAAATTCAACAATTTCCATCATAGTATCGCCTTCAATTTAATGGTAGTGCAAACAATTAAACTTTGCCTCGTATATAAATGAAAATTTATGTGTACCAATAGAATTTTGAAGGAATAACCACAGATCGCCATTTTTATCGGTAATCGAAGAAATACCAGCGTTGCACAGCTCGAATCTTTTTCTGAGCGATGGATCCAGGCACTTTCCCCGCATATGACATTCCTTGAGTGTATCCCGGATACTCGGGGGTCTGTACGGCAAATTATAAGAATGCGGATTGTCACGAGAGCCCCAGGTGTTCAAGATAATTGCTGTTTCCCCAGAAATTTGACTGGACAAGACAATCATCTCTTTTTCGTTCCTGCGAATGAATTCCAATCTTTGTATATTTACATTTCTTTTTTTTTATCAATTACTCATGAAAAAAAAAAAAAAAAATTTAAAGAAAATTCAGATGAAATGTGTTTGATCGATATTGATACATCGACGCTCCGTTGATGAGTCGTGCCCGACAGAAAAAAAAAATCAGACAAATGTACAAAAAAGCGAGAAGCAAGATCGCCAGACCCGGATAAATCTGAATCAGGGCTCAGGATTGGGAATTGAATCGAAAAATATACCTTGCGTGAACGGTAGCGAGAAGGGGCGCACTCTTGAACTGATGAGTCCACTTTTGTTGAACGCACGCTTGGGGAGAACGACGATCGCACAACAGGAGACTGTGATACGATGCGACGTAATTGTGATCCTCGGTGGAGCTTGGTATCGCCAAGCAGAGGCTCTCGCAAGCCTCCAAATTGCCCCGGGGACACAGGGTCAAGACCGGATGTTCGTCACGAACCTGGGCATTCGTGATCGACACGAGCCAAGATTCACGAAGCATCGAGTTTGATCGGTAAAGATTAAAGTCGTTAATTAATTTTTTTTAACTGGTTTGGTTTTTGTTTTAATTTCAAAGAGTTCCATTTTTTTTCGCTCTCACCAGTTGCAATCGTAAATTTTACGCTAATATTGAACCTCGAAAAGGGAAAGACCTGCAGGTTAACGCACAGATGCGCCAAAATGGTTTTTTTTCTTCTATTTTGCATTTCATTAATACCAAAAAAAAACGGTTGGCGGCTGTTCGTATGGATTTTTTGTAATTTTTTTTTTTTTTTTTTTACCAATCAATGGAATTCTCTTAATTAGCGCTCGAAGTCAATCATTCACCGGGATATGAAAAATCGTGTTAAAAAAAATACAAAAATTGTAACGCGGTGGAAAGAAAAGTTTCGTGAATTTCGAATTTCTGCTTACCCTCGTATCGAGATAATGAACGCAGCATCTGTCCACGAAGACAATGATGCTGGGATCCGATTTCATGAATCTGACGCTACCCCATTTGTCCACCAAGGGCTTCGGGGCATCGACGGTATTACTTCTGATGCTCCTGCTGCCGAAAAGGGTGAAGAAATGCGTTTTTTTTTTTTTTTCCCCTTCATCTCGATGATAAATATTTGAGAATTAAATTATAGATTGCCAACCATGAAAGTATGTCACTCAGAATCAGAGTACGTTTGACGTCCATTGTACAAAATTTGTTAGAATAGATCGGATCGAGATCCCCGCTGACGTACGGAATTCTCGATTGTTGCTTGTGAATCTGCACCATTCGCAGTTTTCCGCTATCCTCCGCAAGTGAGTAAAAAATGCAGCTGTACTTCGATCTTCCTAAAATCCGGCCTGCGATACGAATTTTCGTGTCGGATTAAATTTTTTTTTTTTTTTTTTTTTTTTTCGTTATCGATTTCGCGCGATATCGAATGAATTTACGGTGCGAGTCACTCACAGTTATCTTTATGCATCCTCGTTCTCGTCTCGTAAATAATTTCGTCCAATTCGCAGCTAGCGGCCGTTCGTAAATTCGGCTTCCACAGTGAACTCTTCATAGACCATACGGGAGTCGCGACTTGAAAGTATTTTTAAATAATTTCATATTCAGCGGAAGCTTCGACTCGGGGGGGGGGTTCGAATTTTTTGATGATGCTAAATTTGAAGTAATAATATTTTACCGAGATCGCCCACGTAAGGAAAAATGAAGATTTTCTCTTCGCCCAATGGCACAGTCGCCAGAGATCCACCAGTGTAATACCAATTGTACCTCTAAAAAAATAGTTTGCTCTCGCTTTAACTTTTCAAGGGGAGGGGGGGGGGAGAGAGAAGATAATTGATAAATTCGTATACAATATTGATAATATATTTTATGAAATGGTTATTCTTGTACCCCAGCGAAGTGAGGATCAGGATCCATCTCGATCGCTTCGACTATATCAGCCACGTGTCTGGGAAGAGTTATCTCATCACCGCCAACGCCCGCTTCCCACTTTAGGTCTTTCTTCAGAGGTATCGCTGAAAAAGCTGGTATCGCGAAAGCAAAACTCGAATAACGGCGTGACAAACGTTTATTGGGCTTGGAAAAAACCCATGACTCAATGCCGATTAACGATTTGATTAAAGTTTTTTTTTTTTTTTATTTTCTCAATGTTCTTTTTCCCTGCAACTCTCTAATTACCAGGGGGCCCTGTACAAACTTTGATTCAATTTGCTTTTTTGGTTCAAGATTCAACAAGGAAACAATGAAATTTGATAAAATTCCAAAACCAGAAGTAATTAAGATAAGTATTCTTTCATCGCTTATTTTGCTTTAGTTTTTACAACATTTTCCCAAATTTGATTATCAACAATATTTTAAAGAAAAATAATTGATATATAAAAAAAAAAAATTCAACATGAAGAACCCAACTAAACTGAGCTCACTGTAATATTACAAGAGTCAAAGATTTTGTCTTGCGCCTGTAAATAAAAAAAAAGCCTTTTCATTGCCTTTAAAGAAGTTACCTTTCTTATCTTTCGGATAACGATCCAAAATTTTCTTGACAGCATTATCTATGTGCGCCTTCGTAGCTAATAGCTGAAGAGCCGGATCACCGTCCTTTTTGAGAACTAAAATAAACATGCCGTAAAGAGCCCGATTATTTAATTACTCGTTTCATTAATGGAATAAAAAGAGAGCATTTTTCATGCTGAAGAAAAGAAGTTAGAAACCGCTTAAAATACTTTCGGAGCATGAGTTTCGTTCGGATATTAAAAAAAAAAATTGGGACAATATTTTCCTGTTCCAAAAAAATACAGTTATAACGTATGATAATTGAAGGTATGTTATCTAGCAATAATGAAGAAATTCAAACATTTAGTGTACAAATAAAGTCAAATCTGATCTTACCTCGATATGTTATTCAATTATTTCTTCTTGACAAGTAAAAATAGTACAACACCATAAATAATAGCAATATTGATGTTTACCGATACACATTAATGACGGGGACTTTCGGTGCGCCCATGAATTGTACAGTGCGGTATCAAAAAAAAAAAATTTGATATATTTATATATGAGTAAGAAGATCAATTATCGGCCAGGTTTGGGCTTCACTATCCGGGATCTTTTTGTAAGTTACGCAGCTTTCATTTAATTTTGGCGTCGTGAATTTGAAAAACAAAAGAAAAAAAAAACCAATTCTATATTTTTTTTGTAAAAAATCTCAAATTTCCGAAAAAAAAAAAATATAGCCTAATTAATATACGCGTAGAAGACTCTCAAAATCAAGATTATAATCTGAAAAGTCGTTTTTTCGCCATTGCCCAAAGTTCAAAAAAATGTTCCATATTTTTTTTTCAGAAAGCTGAGAAAATTTTACATAAAATGCGTCATTTTAAATTTGGGATCTCCAAAAACACTCCTGGGATTAATAAAAATGTAAAAAGAACATTATAAATCTTATTTATTCTAACAGTTTTAATATTTTTTTATTTTTTGGAGTGGCTGTTGAAACGAACAATAGACAATTGTTGCGTACCGGTGTAAATACTGAGTTATTGTTTTTTTTATTTTACCATTACGACATACAATAATTCCAGTTGAAATACATGTGCTAGAAAAAACGTTTTTGAGTTCGACACAGGTTTGAGAATAACTGTTCCCAAATTATTTGGCACGGGCAAAATCGAATGCAATGATTGAGTACCTTTGAAGGTCTTTGAACGGTCTTTGTTCAATTTCAGTCTTTGAATTCAAATACTCAATATTTTCAAAAAACTCAAAAGTTACATTTGGTATTAAAATTGTTAAAATAAATGAGATTTATAATGTTTTTTTTTTTACATTTTTATTAATCCCAGGAGTGTTTTTAGAGATCCCAACTTAAAAATGACATATATTATGTAAAATTTACACAGCTTTCTGAAAAAAATATGGACAATTTTTTTGAACTTTGGGCAATGGCGAAAAAACAACTTTTCAGATTACAATCTTGATTTTGAGAGTCTTCTGCGCGTATATTAATAAGGCTATATTTTTTTCGGAAAGTTGAGATTTTTTTACAAAAAAAAATATAGAATTGGTTTTTTTTTTTCGAATTCAAGCCGCCAAAATAAAATAAAAAAAAAACAAAAAACAAAAAACAAAAAAGTTTCAAATGAAAGAATTCGATACCCAATGGTAGCTAAAAAAATGGAGAAAAAATTATGGCACGTGTTTTTCAACACAGACACCAAGCTGTGTAACTGACAAAAAGATCCCCGATAGTGAAGCCCAAACTTGGCCGATAATTGATGTTTTCACTCATATGCATGTTTTGTTGATCTGCTGGCCCGTCGATGACGGAGAAAAATAATAATGACCTTTTTTTATTTTCATATGCATAGAAAATGTGATATAAAGGTTATATTACTGGGCAGCTGGCTCGAATAACGGAAAAAAAAAAAAGAAAAAAAAACTAATCAAGGATTAGAGCATTATTTATTAATGCTCCGTTGAGGTACTTATTACATTTTTACAGCTTTATTTATTATTAATTTATTAATTAGTTATTATTATTTTTTAATTTATTTTTCATTATTTATTAATTTATTTTTTATTATTTATTAATTTATTATTAATACTTTATTTATTATTATTTATTAATTTATTACAGCTTTGGATCGAATTGCATACTCCTGCATCATTATTGTTTATTTAGCGCTCAAAGCTCTGCCTCAAAGTATCCATTAGCGGTACATCATAGGATAAAATCTTTGAACACTTGTCATTCTTATCATTACGAAAGCTATTTTTTTTCCATTGACTCAGAGCTCGTTATCATCAAAGTTGTATGGCACTAATTAATTAACGCCTAGCGAGTACAACAAACTTATCGCAGATGAACGATTGCGTCGATTGACAAGATGAAAAGTAAAATAATACAATCAATTAATTAGCGTTGTTCGATTACTCACCATCCTTGGTTATTTTAGCTGGTGGCAGCAGAGGCTTTGGTAAATCACAGTTATAAGGAAATTCTTGATCTTCTTGATGCAGTCCCATAACATTTTCAGCGGACCAACTATCGATCCAAGGTGTTTTGTTGAGATTGTATCCGGGAACCAAATAGTGCGGGTAATGTGTTAGAAAGTATTTTTTCAATTTTCCATTAATATTCGTGTCGGCTCGTTTGAAAGCTTTCGATGATAAGTCATCCGGGCGATCCATAATTGTTTTTCAATTTCTCTACTCTCGTTGGATTTCAATTGATATGGCACGTCCGAGCACGAGGGACAGAGTACATTTACATGTATACACGAAACCAACGGACTCTATATCTTCGTTCACGAAACTTCGCTATATCCAATGGGTGTGTTAATTAAGCCGAATTAAACGTTGAGAAGTGTTGAGTGTGAACAAGTGTTGCCAACTCATGAATGTGAAATTCCGCTGTTAGTACTAGAAAATTCCGTTAACGCCTAGCGCTAATTTTCCGCTCAAATTTGAAATTAATTACCTATAGTTGTCAATAACTGGTTTTTTTTTTTTTTTTTTTTTAATATAATTATTCATGCATGACGTTACGAGGGGTCAGAAGAAAAACTAGACAAGTAAAAATATGATTTATAGCACCCTGCTACTTGTGGTATACTAATAAAATATACAAAAATAATTTACTAGTTGTCAATATACAACTCGTTTAGTTTTTCAACAAGTGGTAAAATAGCAGGGGCTATATGTCGTATATATAAATATGAATATATAACGCATTCCTTTTTAATATATTCTATTAGGATTTAGAATGACATGACATTATGATTATATTATATTAAGATTACAAAAGGTACAGTGGGTTTAGGTAGTTATGGTAGATGTTATGGTAGCGACTAGCGTGTCTTCACTCTTGCATGCCAGTAACTATACTCATTTACTCATATATATATATCATAAATATATATATATATTGTTATGAACATGGAGAGTAGCCTAATAAAATACACAGGATAGAAGAAACGACAAGCGAGCTCGTCATTGACAGAACTGACGAACTGACGATCGAACCTTCAGTTGTTTAGGAGTCTCGGGATAAACGTCATGATGTGCGGCCGTACTATGATAAGCGATCAGGGATCATATTGTAATTAATAAACCCGCCCCGAAAACAAATATCCGCGTTGTCATTTCGTTACATTGGTGTCAGAAGTGGGATTTAGAATACGCGAAACCAATAAAATTAAATTTAAAATGATCAATAAATAAATATCGAAATGACGTTCGCGATCGAATAAATTAATTTAAAAAAATGGAATAAAAATAAAAATAAAATCCGGGTTTCGATAACTCAATTGTAATAAAAAAAATTAAAAAAAAAAAGTAATTTGTTTCGGAAGATAAAAAAAAAAAAAGAAATTGTGATCTCCATGGCACATTCGTGAAAAAGGATCGTGAAAATACGAAGAATACAAAAATTGAGGCCTCGACGGCACTCTATAAACGGCAATAAGGACACCATAGGACGATGTAATAGAAGAATAATAAGGATTAGCTGAAAGAAAATTTGGAATTTGACGAATCCACGGATTCCTATATGACAGAACAAAGGATGTTACGACATTAAAGCTATGTATTTTATCCTTAGGTCGTTAATTCACAATTTACTAAGATTGATATTTATGAAGAAAATTATACAAATCAAAGTTTACCAAAAGTAAGGTCTTGATGACCTGTTGATAGATAAGAAATCTTGCGAATGAATAACAGTTATTTATGAACAAAATTGAGGTCTTAACGGCACTCCCAGTAGCATTTACAATTGAGCGGTTATACAATTTGAAAAAGAATAAATTGACGTCTCGATGACGCCCTTCTACGAATAAGAATTCATAGGTGAAATCTAATCAACGGACTTCGGAGGAAGAGGTTATGCTCTTTCGGGTTATCTAGGACTGGATTTTCAGTGATTGATAAGGCACGTTGGCTTGGGCCATGAAATATTTGTTCTGGGCACCGGGAAATAGGGAGTAGGGGCTGCCTGACGGGCTTAGTGCCGAGGAGTCGCCATTTAATTTTTGTCTTGAAAAAGACTGTGATCAATTGCTGGGGTCAGAATTGATAGATAGGTTATATTTTTTTTTTATTTCATTCCCGGATGGCTTGCAGAAAGAGAAAAGAGTTTTTGATGGGGAAATCCAGGTCCGAAAATATTCTCGGATAGTATGGCTGATTTTTTTGAGGTCCTTGTCAAGATTTACAAAGAAAATAAAGTTTCAAAAAGTAAATAAAATAAATACATCAATATAGTAAAATTGAAGTTATTTACATGGAGTTATATAGACGCTAGGAAAGCCACCTTAAACAATTTTTAAAGAATTTCGTAAAGAAAAACATTGAATTTAGACAATACGTAGATTAAATGCAATTGAAAATAATTAAATCATAGGTAGATAATAGAAATAGACAGAATAAAAAAAATGAAATGGAGGAAAAATATTGGTGCGTACAGAAGTCTACGCTTTTATTTCATCTATTACAGATTTTCTTTGATCCCGAGTTCGGACCATTCCTGTCATATTTTGGTGATGGTTGGCATAAGAAGAGATTTACATGAGAGAAAGGAAGGAAAGAAGAAATTTGAAGATGAAAATTATTGAAGGAATGTGTTTATTTTAACTCGGGATATTGACAGATCAAGTAAAGGACGGTTAGAACAGTGATCATTTGGATATAGCATATAATTATTTAGCTTGTGAACACTGTCCTACCTCAGGTTTTTTTCGTCATGGTTTTCCCTGAGGACATGGACAAATGTCAGGACAGTGTAGGCTACGTATTTCAGATCGAGTTTAGAACGATGGACCATGACACATCATAGGGACATTTAGGCAGTTGTAGGGGCGGCAACTCCCAGGAGGAGAGAATTCTTAAATAGATAGTGAAGTTGTCGGGACGACAACTTTTTCGTAGGGGAGGATAGTGTTATGAACATGGAGAGTAGCCTAATAAAATACACAGGATAGAAGAAACGACAAGCGAGCTCGTCATTGACAGAACTGACGAACTGACGATCGAACCTTCAGTTGTTTAGGAGTCTCGGGATAAACGTCATGATGTGCGGCCGTACTATGATAAGCGATCAGGGATCATATTGTAATTAATAAACCCGCCCCGAAAACAAATATCCGCGTTGTCATTTCGTTACAATATATATATGTTCCATCAGGATTTAGGATTAGATAACATTAGGATTATATTATATTACGATTATAACAGGCACAGTGTGTAGCGACTAGCGTGTTTTCACTCTTGAATGGCTGTAACTATTAAGAGGCACGGTAGTGCCTCGAGACAAGTACATTTCCTCTCCTTTACCGACATGTCGAGAGGTACTACAGCCTCTTATACGCCACACATCTGGCTTATACACGGGAGTATATCTATATAACGAAACTTATTTTCCGAATTATTAATGAATTATACGGACTTAGGCAATGATATCAACACGAATATTTTTTATTTTTTTTTCTCTTTCGATCGGTACCCAAATGAATGCTGTAGCTATTGACATATGGGAGATATTGCATTTTATTATTTTCATTCGACGTACATCATCATCATCATCATTTTCTTTTTTTGTCTCCGCCACAAATTTTCGCACCGCCCGTGAATCTAACCGCAAATTCATCGCTCACCTGTCACACCAGGCTAAAAGGCTGAAATCACGTATGTCATGTTACGTATGATCTTTGGTTAACGAAGCTGCCTTCGTTGCTTCGGCATTTCCGAAAGTCGTTTACGCGATTTTTTTATCGTTACTTTGAGATGAAAGTTCAGAGGTTTTATTACGAAAGTGAAGTATAAAAATAAATTGAAAAAAAAAAAAAAAAACGAACAGTGTTAGAGTATTATTTTATCATTTTCGGACAGAACCGGTGAAAAAAAAAATTATATACTTATAGGTGCGTTCTCGTAGTGATATGACTCCCCATTTAGTGGTTATATTGGTGTATTTCGAAAAAAAAATATTGATTATTAATTAAATAAAGTTTAAAGTATATTAATGAAACAGAATTGTGTTTTTTTCCACAAACATCAAAGTACATTCAGCATTTTTATTTTTAACATTGTTTATTTCATTTTAATTATTATTTAAATGATATTTAAATTCCAAGTGAACTTCATAAGTTCTTTGCATCGTGTAATTTCGATTGAATATTTTCTTTTTGTATCTCTTCCCTCTCTCAGGATCATCAGGACTTCAAAAGGTTCCGTGAGCATTGCTTGTTATCGATATGCCGGAGCTCTTCTAACGTTTTTTAATCCGCACATGATCTACGCCATCAACTCCGAGTATTTTATTTGACATCATACAAGTCCCAGCTGCACTGCCTTATTATCACAGATTTCATCTGAATGCAAACCAGAGAAGCTCACACAATTCTAGACAGAAAAATAGTATGCGTCATCAAGTAAACACAGAAAAATTAGTTACATCGCTAAGCCGTCACAAAAACATTTCCCCATACAGGGATTTGACCCAATAAATTTGGCCCGTATCTAACTTGATAAAAAGAAACTCGTTGCGCCATCAACTTGCTACAATAAAACACAATGCACCACCAATATGGAATAGAAAAATTCGACGCATCACCAACTCGACGCACAAAAAATCACCTACGGACTATCTCGATGGAGATATACTCTCCCATGGTACAGTTTCACACAGCGAAAACTCTCATGCGGCGTAACTTGGTCCGCTTCAATTCTCAACCGACGCAACCATAGTCCGTTAGACTGTGTAGAGTTGGAGCGGGCCGAGCTGTGCCACGAAAGTTTCGCTGTGGCGAGTTACGCCAAGGGAGAATTTTTCTGTGTTGGCATGCCCTGGCAGTTTTTGCATGTCGAATTGGTGATGCATCGAGTTTTTCCATGTTGTATTGGCAACATGTCCAGTTTAATTGGAGCAAGCCGATGGTGCATTGGGTTTTTCTGCACCAATTTAATTATAGGCTGAGTTTGTCTGGGTTATGTCGCTTCATGGGATTTTTTTTGTTTTACAGTGCAATGTGTCGAATTTTTCTGTGTTCAGTTAATTATGTGTGTGACTTTTATGAGCAGAATTACGTGGGTCGGGTTGAGTCTGCATTCAGTTGGTATCTGTACAAACAAAGCTTTACCATTCCATCGCTAAGAAAAAAAATATAAAGCTCAATATTATAAACAGACTATCGAAAAGCGATGCCTATGATTTTATATCATAGCGATGGTGCATTGTATCAAGAATCAAATACTCAAAGTTATTCGGATAGGTCATGCGAGTATTCTCAAAAATCGGGATACCTCATTGATAACATGTTGTACGCATGGAACATTCTGAAGTTTGCTAAGCTTATTAAGGGGGTCAGGTACCGACAATTTCACATCCAGAACCTCTAACGGTAGAGACTGGCTGATTTTTGTCTTGATATCATTTCTCATATCAAAATACCTCATGAAATTTAGAAAAATTAATTTTTTCCCTATTTTCAAAATAATTTTTTTCGAAACCGTTGATATATCGAAAATCCAATCTGCTAGATTATTCATTGTGATAAGTGTTGTTATATAATTTCGTCCAGGTAAAGTTTTATTACTTGATCATATCGAAGAATTTTTTTTATTCAGCCCATGGAATCCATTTTCTTCTTATTATATTCTACCAATTAATTTATCACACATTTGGAAATTGTTGTGCCATTAATGATGTTGAAATTTGCATCGTTGGAATGCAACGAAAATAGGTTTTTTTTATTAAAAAAAAAATCATTTCCAGTATTTCTGACGCTTCTCTGGCATATTTAGGCCCCAGATCGCAAAAAAAAAAACCGAAAATAAGGTTTAAACGATTTTTGACTTCGAGACAATACTGGAAATGATTTTTTTAAAACTTTTTTCGTTGCATTCCAACGATGCAAATTTCAACATCATTGCCATTAAATGGTATCTCCTCCTACAATTTTGAACTTTGAGGGTTGTAGATTTTTTTACACATTCTTTGGGTCACAATGAACAATCTAGCAGATGGGATTTCCGATACCTATCTTAACGGATTCGAAAAAAATTATTTTAAACACGTGGAAAAATTAATTTTTCGAAATTTTATCAATGTGAGGTATTTTGATACGAGAAATGATATCAAGACCAAAATTAGCAAGTCTCTACCGTTAGTGGTTCTGGATGTGAAATTTTCGGTACCTGACCCCCTTAAGGATCTAATAAACGAAATGCAAATGATATTTAATGTCTTAGTTGCTAGATTGGGGCCTCTGAATTTGTAAAATAATGAAACCATCGCATGACGAAATGTTTTGGAAAGACGAAATTCATCCCCTCAAAAATTGTTTAATTCTAGCCTGAGCAGAGCAGTCACCATTCGAAGCTTTCACATAGAAGTTACATGGTAAAAATATATATAATCCTTTGCAAAAAGAAGCCAAATCCCCCCAAAAAACACCATAAATGGTGTACAAAAAGTTGAGACAAGTACATTTCCTTGCATCGTTTTATCTTTCCTTACAAAAATATGTCAAACATAAATAGTTGTAAAATAAATCCTCACAAAAAGTTCTCAAATAAATTCAAATCATCCAACTCACAGTTGCCAAGTACATCCAGCATTTTTATTGTTTCTATTATTTATTAACCATTTATAATTAGGTCACAACGCCCGAAAACGTCTTGAAACGGGACTTAGGGACTTAATCTAAAAATGTATTGTTTGAAAAATTTTTATTGAAAAAAATTCGGATTGAAAAAAAAAAATTCGAACGAAGTACTTGGCGAGTTCGTAACAGGTAGTCCGTACAGTCATTTTACATAACTCGCCAAGTACTTCGTTCGAATTTTTTTTTTCAATCCGAATTTTTTTCAATAAAAATTTTTCAAACAATACATTTTTAGATTAAGTCCCTAAGTCCCGTTTCAAGACGTTTTCGGGCGTTGTGACCTACTTATAAATGGTTAATAAATAATAGAAACAATAAAAATGCTGGATGTACTTGGCAACTGTGAGTTGGATGATTTGAATTTATTTGAGAACTTTTTGTGAGGATTTATTTTACAACTATTTATGTTTGACATATTTTTGTAAGGAAAGATAAAACGATGCAAGGAAATGTACTTGTCTCAACTTTTTGTACACCATTTATGGTGTTTTTTGGGGGTATATATATACTGTGACTAATAGGCAATTAGCTTCAATCTTCAAAAGTCACCCAGATAGACCAATTACGTCTAATATACGTATAGTTTAGGTATTTATGTATGTATATGATATGTATACGCCCTGGTGATTCGGGCAACCTCATTGCAACGGTTGCTTTTTGGCAATGGTTGGTTAAGGACAAAAACTGCCTAGAGAAGCAACCGTATTTGCAACCACTACCCAAGAATTCTATATCGGTTTTGCTAATGTGGTTGCAAGTTAGTCGCAAGTTCGGTTGCAAATGTGGTTGCAAACTACAGTCGCAAGTACGTTTAAAAATGTAAAAGGGGCTTGGGTTTGAAATATTATGAACTAACAACCCAACTTCAAATTTGATTTGTAAAACGATTATTTGCAACCGAGTTTGCAACTGAGTTTGTAACGAAATTTGCAACCGTAGTTTGCAACCGATAGAATTCTCGGGTGGTGGTTGCAAATACGGTTGCTTTTCTGGGCAGTTTTTGTCCTTAACCAACCAGTTGCTTTAGTGGTTGCTTGAACCGTTGCAATTAGTGGTTGCCCGAATCAGCAGGGACGTCTATGACTACGTTTCCATCGAGGGTCAGATTTGGGTCAGAGTCGGGTTAGGGTCGAGTTTTGTCGATCTGATCCCGCTTGTTTCCACCGGTACAGAGCCAGAGTAGGGTTAGAGCGGAGTTGACTGTTACCAACTGTTTTCAAACAGCACGTTATGATTGCTAGGTTATGGTATTCATAACAAACAGTTTACCGAATCCCAAAAAAATAGCGCAAATAAATCATGGATCCGACATTAATACTTATCAATCAATATGTTACTAATATGCATAAGCTGTTTGAAATTTTTAAGGAGCGGCGTCGGAGAGCAGCGCAAAGATTCAACGTTATCAAGTTGGTAGTGCTGAATTAATTCAACTCGACTCTAACCGTTTCCACCGGAGTCTATTTCGACCCTACCCTAAATTTTTATTGGGTACAGTTTGGATAGACCCGAGGCGTTTCCATCGCTAAACCGCGCACACGAACTCAACCCTAACCCGACTCTGACCCCGTTCTAACCCTCGATGGAAACGTAGTCTATGATAGACTTGTATTATACGTATATTATACGTATATTGAGTGTATATTGTGATTCTATTTAACTGATAAAGTGAAACAATTTTATATACGTATATTTTACGTATATTATACAATATGCATTTGACATCAAATTATATACATATATTATATGTATAAGGAACATCTACTTGGCGATAGAAACGAAGCCAAGTAAGCCAACTGCATTGCTGTCAAAATCACGTATTTTATATATACGTATATTGGACGTGTGTTTTTCAACAATACCTCCGTGGAGTTTTATACATCTCATATACGTATAATATTCGTTCATTATCTTTCGGTTGTAATTCCCGGATCTGAAGCATATATATATACTGGTGGGGGCACCTGCCTTGCCCTATCGGGCTTAAGGCTCCCTTTATACACTGGGCACATAGTTTTTCTGTTCATTTACGGAACTATTAGTTTCTGTTGATTTCGCAACCTCTTCGATACCGGCCCAGTGTATTTGGGAGAACCTAAAATTTTAGGTGGGTTTCCGGGAATTCCCGGATCTGAAGCATATCGCTCATGCGCTTTGAGCGCTAACGCTTACGGACCCGTTCGACTTGGGTCCAGCGCGCTTACGTTCGCTAACGCTCACGCCGTTCGATTTGGCGTTGTGTGAGCGTTATTGTGACCACGGTAATTTGTCAACAATGGCAGAAAAAATGATTATTCGCGCATTAATAAATGAAATAATGGAGTGTGATGGTAGCAGTAGTAGTGAAGACGACATTGAACAATTGTGTTATGCTGCAATAATGCACATTCAAAGAAATAGAAACCGTTTGCCGAGACTCCAGAATTACGTTGAAGAGGTTATCCCCCAGTATACGGATGAAACTTTTAAATCTCATTTTCGGTATGTATATTCAGCACTTGTTCATGATTATAAATTGTTTAATTATAAAAAAGTTGCCCAAAATATTAAGAAATTGAATTATATAATATTTTCATTGTTTGTTTTTCTCGATATTATAGAACCTTCCTATATTTTGGAGATAAAATCATTAACCTAACTATTTCATATTTTTCTTAATCACAGAATGCTACCTTCAACATTTTCGTATATCTTGGAATTTATAAAGCCATCGCTAATGAGGAAAAAGCCAGGATCCGCAATGATATCTCCCAATAAACAGTTACTCGTTGCTATATGGAAAATGGCAACGCCAGATTCTTATCGGTTTGTACTCACAAAAATTATTTATTACCCGACATACTTCCAGATAAGGAAAAAATGCGTGATCATAAATAAATAAAGCTAAACAATGATTTTACAGATCTATTTGTGAGAAATTTAATATTAGCCGTGCAACTGCTTTGTTTTGTGTGCGAAGAGTTGTAAAAGCATTGGCTGCAATATCATCAACGTTTATAATATGGCCCCAAGGTGAGAAAGTAAACGTGATCTTTCAAGGATTTGCTGCTACGAGTGGGTTTCCTGGTGTTATTGGAGCCATCGATGGTACTCACATCAACATTCGTGCACCGGCTGTACATCCTGAAGCGTATATTAACAGGAAAGGACATCACTCCATACAATTACAGGTAATTCAGTATTTTTAGGCAGATTTAAAATATGGTAAAATGAAAATTTTTTTCATTTCATTTGATTTTTTTTTCAATTGACAGGCTGTGTGCGATCATCGATGCAGATTTACACATTGCTACGCAGGAAATGTAGGATCTGTTCATGATCAGCGAGTATTCAGACTCTCAGATGTCAATCAATATTTAAACGATCCGGAGAAGTTTCCTAACGACAGCCATTTACTCGGTGATGCGGCTTATGCGCTTCAAGCAAATTTGATGACACCATATCGCGACAATGGACATTTAACGGAGAGACAACATAATTACAATTTTTGTCATGCATCAGCCCGCATGGCAATCGAACGTGCTTTTGGTTTGCTGAAAGGACGATTTCGAAGTTTGCTCACAGTTTTAGACATCCAGCGAACTGAATTTATGCCCGAATACATTATAGCTTGTTGTGTTTTACACAATATATGTATTTTAAAAAATGACGAATTTCCGGTAGAAATTAATTTTGAAGAGGAAAACATGATTAATGAAGGTAACCACCCTCATGCAAATAATTCTGAAAAGCGAGACAGAATATGTAATGAGTTAATTATGAGAAACGTGTAATTAATTAAGTACAATCTATGTAATGCCAAACGTGCGTTACAATTTTTGTTATATAAGAGTATTATTTTTTATTAAACATTATTAATCTATACAATGCACTCTTTAATCTATTTGTACTCTCCTCTACGTCTTCCAATATTGATATAAGAATAAATGCACTTCAAAAAATGAAAAATTACGACTACGATTATGAAAAATTTGCAATAAAAAATATATATTTCTATTCTTATCTAAGGATTCGTCTTATTTAAAAATTGCTCGAATAAATCGATCATCCTGTCCTTCTGTTGTTCTTTTTTTTTATTCGCCCTCACTCTCTCATCATACGTCTCGTTAATTCGTTGTAATATACCATCTAATACGGCGTCTCGCCTCGGTTTTTCTGAAAGAAAACAACAAATACCCCGTAATTTATTAAAATGAAAGATCATATGAATTCAACAAAATGTAGAAAGAATAGTGTTGAACATTGTTTCACGTCTCATCGAATTCTTATCATTTTTTCGATTCCGTATCTCTTTTGCATGTGACTTTCATTACTTTCGATAATCATTTACTTTGACGGCTTTTAATTTTTCAGGCTCCGCCACCTTATTATTATTATTGGGACCAAAACAAACGTGTTAGCCAAAAAAACCCAAGAATTTTCAAAATTCGGAAAAACCGTCAATGTAAATAATTACCTTACTTTCTATTTGTGATATCTAAACACCGATTTGTATGGAAATCGACGAATATATCTTACTCGCACTTGTTGTGGTCGTACAAGTACTCATCCCACTGTCGCTCCCCACGCTTGACTCCGAATGTGTACGGCATCGTTTTCCACTGTCACTTCCCACGCTTGACTCCGAGTATGTACGGGTACGTCTTGCAGTCGAGTACGTTGAAAGAGGAGACATAAAGGGTTTCTCCCCCATTAAATCGTCCATTGTCTGAAAAAAGTAAAAGTTCGATGATTATATACCAATAATGATGACGTTGATTATACAATAGTAATAAATTTACAGTTAAATATGGCCACGTCCTAGTTGAATTTCCCGATTTCTGGTTGTGATCCTTAATACTTTTGTATGTCTTTTTCATCCCAGAAAACTTAGATTGGCACTGAGGCCCACTTAGTTGGTGCCCATGTTCTTGCATCTTGCAAGCAACATCGGCCCAGAATTTCTTGTGGGATACTTTTCCTTTGACCAAAACATCTTCCTTCTGTCGGTATTGTTCCAAAAGAAGCAAAATCGCTTGATGTGGCCATCGAAACCCTGAAATATAAATGTATAACACACATCTGCAAATTAAACAAAACAAAAAATGAAAAAGTCAATTTAATATTCACCTGAATCTTCCTGACATTGTGAATTTTCGATAGGCGTATTTTCTTTATCGTTTTCATTTATTATTTCTGTTGACAAAGATACAATTAATTAATTAATTTTTTATTCGGATACAATTTTATCATAATATGGAAGTTTTTTTTAAAACTCACCCAAATTGGTAACAATTGGGTCAAAACTGCAGCCTGGTCGATTTTTCTCATTGGTTGGGAGATGTAACCATTCCACATCGGAATAAGTATCTATAAGCATGAAATTGTAATACATTTTCCACCCGTTACACCGAAACCCTTCATAAACTTTTTCTGACCTATAGGATTAGACGTTGAGATTATTAAAAATGTAAGCCGTAATGAACCGCAAAATTGAAACAAAAAGGTGCAAAGTTTTTGTGTTAATAAGACTTAAATAATACGTAGAAAAATAAACCGCAAGTTTAAAAAAAATTGCACAAAAATACCATGAAAAAAAACCATTTACAGTAACCACATAGCATTATGATAAAAACAAAAAGAAAATAAATTGAAAAGAAAAGCAAGCGCACCTTCCATTTCAGCTGCCTCCATTGCTTCTTGCAGCTTAAAATTACGAAAATTTTCATCTGAAATTAATAAATTAAAGTTTCATAGCCATGCTTGAAGAAAATACAGAGAATAAACAACAATTACAAAAAAAAGCACACGAAATGACCAATCCAAAAGGAAATGCCATAACCTCAAAATTTTTGCTTCATCAGCTGACACGAATATTTTATAAACTGATCCTGTAGATTTGTTTGGCAATTTGATTAAAAATTGCATTTTGATTACGTATCACAGTTTGACGCAGTTGCGCGTGTATGACGCTGAGAATTTTATGAGTGTACAGTAACCGCGTATGACGTTGAGAACTTTAGGAATGTTACAGTAAATTGACCGTAACGCTCATGCTGCCTCACCTCGCCAGAGTCAGCATTTGTGAGCGTTTCAGTTCCGTGATTCCGGGTGTCCATGCCAACGCTTACGATCGCTGTGAGCGACAAGTCGAACGACCAAAAATGCTTAAAGCGCTTAAAGCGTGCTCCGCGAACGCACCCATTATGGCGTCACACTTTTTTCAACCAATCGCAACGCACCTCAACATAAACGTGTCCGGCCCGAAAATGTTCACACTCAACACTTCTCAACGTTTAGTTCGGCTAAACACACCCATTGGTTGGTTGACTTGTCAACTCACCCGGTGGATGTGAACGACTTTACTCGCACGGGCGTTTCATTCGGAACGCACCCCTGGGAATCGCAATTCACACACGCTGTCGGTAGGTGTTTACAATATTTTCTTCAACCCTCTTTGCCCTAACGGGACCAATCCCACTCGCTAATATTCCGAAATTAATTGGAAATTTGGAAATTAACTGTCAATACTGCCGGTGAATTTGAAAATATAACCTGATAATGTCAGTTTTTGCGGGAAGGACTTCGACTTGAAAGAGATATTTGCCTTTTATTCTTCATTACAGATATTTGTCTATTTTTGGGAATTTATTTCGAAAAACTACAAATGCAATGTTATTATTTTTTTTATATGTTTCGATCTAGATCTTAAGGAGTGTGTGTAAAAATTTTCATAAAAAAATATAAAAATTTTCACACGTTATTCTTCTTCCCGTAAATATGTACCATATTTGGGGAATCATGTACACCGACCAATCACGCATCAGCCGACGCAAAGAAGAATAACGTGTGAAAATTTTTATATTTTTTGATGAAAATTTTGACATACACTCCTTAAGATCTAAATAAAAACATATTAAAACATTATAAACATTGCGTTTGTAGTTTTTCTGAAATAAATTCCCAAAAATGAGCCTGCTTGGACGCTGCCCGGTAAAGACAGTAATATTTCAGCAATGTAACGGCAACATAACCGAATATTACAAGTAATATTACCTGGATGTTACATGTAAATTGCATGTAACTTGCCATTTCCGACTCAGCAATATAACATGTTATATAATGTGTTATATACCCGGTATGTAATAGTTATATTGCAAGGTAATGTAACAAAAGTCATAAAAGTTATATAAATGCAATATTCTAAAATAATATGTTGAAATAAAAGATTATTATTAAATAATCTTTTTATTTCATCATCTTATTTTGTCATTTTTATAGGTTATAGAAGAGTTACACTGGAAAAAAAGAGAATCCTGCACGGATTTCTCGATAGGATTTTATTCTCCTCGACGGGGATTCGAACCTGCGACCTTCGTATCTATCCTACCTATCTATACCTATAACACGCTACCCACTACACGCTATCGACTGTTTATGAACCCTGACGATTCATATCATGTATTTGACACGCCAGAGAATTCTTGATCAGTCGTATGTTGGGAGCTACTATAATTATATATAAATATATATAAATATTCAATGTACGTACGTACATTGTAAGTCAGATTGACACAACCTAACCTAACCCAACTACAGTAATCAATGAGTACGTTTACACGACGCTCTAAATCCGGTGTTACGAAAACCGGTTTAGTTAAACCAGGCGTTTACACGGTACCTAACACCCGCTTTACCTCGTAAAGCTGGTGTTAGGACCCGTTTACACGCACTTTAGCGCCTGATTTAGCTACGCCGGTTTTCGTAACGCCGGAATAAAAGCGTCGTGTAAACGTACTCAATGAGTACGTTTACACGACGCTCTTATTCCGGTGTTACGAAAACCGGCGTAGTTAAATCAGGCGTTAAAGTGCGTGTAAACGGGTCCTAACACCCGCTTTACGACGTAAAGCGGGTGTTAGGTACCGTGTAAACGCCTGGTTTAACTGAACCAGTTTTCGTAACACCTGATTTGGAGCGTCGTGTAAACGTACTCAATGAGTACGTTTACACGACGCTCTTATTCCGGTGTTACGAAAACCGGCGTAGTTAAATCAGGCGTTAAAATGCGTGTAAACGGGTCCTAACACCCGCTTTACGACGTAAAGCGGGTGTTAGGACCCGTTTACACGCACTTTAACGCCTGATTTAACTATGCCGGTTTTCGTAACACCGGAATAAGAGCGTCGTGTAAACGTACTCTATGAGTACGTTTACACGACACTTCAATTCCGGTGTTACGAAAACCGGTGTAGCTAAATCAGGAGTTAAAGTGCGTGTAAACGGGTCCTAACACCCGCTTTACGAGGTAAAGCGGGTGTTAGGTACCGTGTAAACGCCTGGTTTAACTAAACCGGTTTTCGTAACACCGGCATAGTTAAATCAGGCGTTAAAGTGCGTGTAAACGGGTCCTAACACCCGCTTTACACAATAAAGCGGGTGTTAGGTACCGTGTAAACGCCTGGTTTAACTATACCGGTTTTCGTAACACCGGAATTAGAGCGTCGTGTAAACGTACTCTATGAGTACGCTTACACGACGCTCCAAATCAGGTGTTACGAAAACCGGTGTAGTTAAATCAGGCGTTAAAGTGCGTGTAAACGGGTCCAATGAGTACGTTTACACGACGCTCTAAATCCGGTGTTACGAAAACCGGTTTAGTTAAACCAGGCGTTTACACGGTACCTAACACCCGCTTTACCTCGTAAAGCGGGTGTTAGGACCCGTTTACACGCACTTTAGCGCCTGATTTAGCTACGCCGGTGTTACGAAAACCGGCGTAGTTAAACTAGGCGTTTACACGGTACCTAACACCCGCTTTATCACGTAAAGCGGGTGTTAGGACCCGTTTACACGCACTTTAACGCCTGATTTAACTACGCCGGTTTTCGTAACACCGGAATAAGAGCGTCGTGTAAACGTACTCATTGAGTACGTTTACACGACGCTCTAATTCCGGTGTTACGGAAACCGGTGTAGTTAAACCAGGCGTTTACACGGTATCTAACACCCGCTTTACGTCGTAAAGCGGGTGTTAGGTACCGTGTAAACGCCTGGTTTAACTATACCGGTTGATAGTACGTTTACACGACACTTCAATTCCGGTGTTACGAAAACCGGCGTAGTTAAATCAGGCGTTAAAGTGCGTGTAAACGGGTCCTAACACCCGCTTTACGACGTAAAGCGGGTGTTAGGTACCGTGTAAACGCCTGGTTTAACTAAGCCGGTGTTACGAAAACTGGTTTAGTTAAACCAGGCGTGTAAACGGGTCCTAACACCCGCTTTACGTCATAAAGCGGGTGTTAGGACCCGTTTACACGCACTTTAACGCCTGCTTTAACTACGCCGGTTTTCGTAACACCGGAATAAGAGCGTCGTGTAAACGTACTCAATGAGTACGTTTACACGCCGCTCCAAATCTGGTGTTACGAAAACCGGTTTAGTTAAACCAGGCGTTTACACGGTACCTAACACCCGCTTTACCTCGTAAAGCGGGTGTTAGGACCCGTTTACACGCACTTTAACGCCTGATTTAGCTACGCCGGTTTTCGTAACACCAGAATAAGAGCGTCGTGTAAACGTACTCTATGAGTACGTTTACACGTCGCTCTTATTCTGGTGTTACGAAAACCGGCGTAGCTAAATCAGGCGTTAAAGTGCGTGTAAACGGGTCCTAACACCCGCTTTACGAGGTAAAGCGGGTGCTAGGGCCCGTTTACACGCACTTTAACGCCTGATGTAGCTACGCCGGTTTTCGTAACACCGGAATAAGAGCGTCGTGTAAACGTACTCATTGAGTACGTTTACACGCCGCTCCAAATCCGGTGTTACGAAAACCGGTTTAGTTAAACCAGGTGTTAGGACCCGTTTACACGCACTTTAACGCCTGATTTAGCTACGCCGGTTTTCGTAACACCAGAATAAGAGCGTCGTGTAAACGTACTCATTGAGTACGTTTACACGCCGCTCCAAATCCGGTGTTACGAAAACCGGTTTAGTTAAACCAGGCGTTTACACGGTACATAACACCCGCTTAACGTCTAAAGCGGGTGTTAGGACCCGTTTACACGCACTTTAACGCCTGATTTAACTACGCAGGTTTTCGTAACACCGGAATAAGAGCGTCGTGTAAACGTACTCATTGATTACAAGCCGCCATTTGTGGTGAGCCTTTCTACTCAACGTTTAGTTCGGCTAAACACACCCAATGGCGGTTGAGCAATGCTATTGCTTGACCGAGAAGGCGATAGAGACGCTTCAATAGTACCCACACGAAGTCAACCGTCCGTTCAGATTAATATGGGCGTTTTCCCCCCAAAGGGAAGAAAACGTTTATTTCAGGTCTTGCCGAGGCTTGACCTATCGGAGATTACCTTTCATTCTCTTTCACGCACACATACCTACCTTCGTGTCCTGTCCCATCGAGTGTATGTATAGGGGAAAGGGGAAGTGCGCGTCGCTTCCCCTTCTCCCTGCTTCGCGAGCGCCGGCTGGCGTAGGCAGAGAGCCACGCTTCCTCAGTATCTTTTTGGAAAGCCGGCAAGGGCTTACTCAGGTCAAGCCTCGGCAAGACCTGAAATAAACGTTTTCTTCCCTTTGGGGGGAAAACGCCCATATTTCAGCTCTGTGCCTTCGGCTTGACCTATCGGAGACATGTTTATTTTCTGCCGGCGCTCTAAGGCGTACTGTGACCCCTGGTTATACGATCAACCAACAACTTCTGCCAAAACTTTTTATTGCTCGCACCAAATTCGTACAAATCAGAATCTAGACCACCCTAAAGGTGTCCCAGAGCACGTTTCCTCCGGGCCTCCGGGGCTTCTCTATTGACTTACAGTAGTGCCTGAAAAAATTCGTTGGACCTCGCCAATTTCCTCTTTCTAGGATCTGATCTAACGGGACCCTATCCTCGAAGCTTCTCGACGCCACCGCCGATCGAATCGATCCTGGGCCTCTGTTTATACCTAAGTCCACAAAGGGCTCCTTCAGCCAGCCCGCGATCATCGCTCTCGATGCTGCCTGCACCCTTCCTCGCGTAGTAATAAATAGGTTAAACAAGCCTTTCCGACCCTTTCTCCTGCTCGCCGTGACCCTGATGAGACACAGCACCCAGCTTACCAAGTCCAAGGGTGGGTCCCCCGAACTCCTCAACTCCCAGCCCGATTGCCGGTTCTTGCCGCTGTCGGTCTTCGACCCAAATAGAGGCCAAAAAGTGATCGACGTATCCGATATCTCGCAATGCTCTTCCTCTATGCTCAGGAGCGTTAGATCATGAATCCTTCTTCCCGAGGCCAGTAGCAAGAGCATCGCCACGTGCCGAGACACCTGGAAGATGCTATCGTCCGCCGGAATATGGGCTTTCAGCCATTCCAGCATGTCTTCCACGTTCCAAATTCTAGGTCTGCTCACAGTCCCCGTGCACCTCCTCAGGCTAATTGCCCTGAGCATCGCTGCGATTAACGGGTGAGATGCCAGCTCGCCTTCCCGCACCGGATCAGCCAGGGACACCACCACCGACTTGTGGACCAGGATTGTCGCGTAAGCCAGTCCTCGTACCCTCGCCAGGAAACTCAAGTATGAGGCTACCTCTTGTGGCTGCGGTCTACTCGGGTCAAGCTTCCTCTGCCTGCACCACGAGACCCACTGCCTCCACGCTGAACCATAAGTCTTCCACGTAGAGCCCCTCCAAGCCGATTGAAGCAGCTCCAAGTCCTCTGGGGTTAACCCTGGCACTACCCTACTCCACCCCGTATCCTCCAGACCTCTAAACAGAGATCTTCTGTTTTCGGTGGAGGCCGGCTGGTCGATAGGTCGATTAGGTACCGACTCACGTTTGGTATCGGCCAAGGTGCGTCTCGGGCTCTGCGCTTCAGATCTCCCCTCCAAAACACTCTCTCCCATCTCGGTACTACCATCAAGAACGTCCCCCGCGCCCTGTTTAGGTGTTGTAGCACCTTGGGAATGAGAGGTGGAGGGGGAAAAACCCACGCCAACTCGTACGCCCAGTTCCGGCTGAACGCATTCACGAACTGCGCCTGTGTATCCCTTGCGTCCATTGACACGTACCGGGTGACAACCTTCGAGTTGCCTGATGCGAACAGATCTATCTGGGGGGTTCCCCATTTCCGGAAAATTTCTTCGGTTATTCGCTCGTCCAGGTGCCAATCCGGGAGACTCCTTCCTCTGGATAAGCAGTCGGCTATCGTGTTGCAGCGGCCCGGGATATAAAAGGGGTGAAGGACGACCTCCAGCTCCTGTGCCAGAAGCAGTAGCCGCTTCGACGCCTCTAGCAGAGTCAGCGATCTCGTCCCGCCCTGATTCCTTAGGTACGCGACTACCGTCCTGTTGTCCGATTGCAGCATTACGGCCTTTCCCCTCACCTGGCTTCGACACTCGTCCAGGGCAATCGTCACCGCGTGAAGCTCCTTCCTGTTTATATGCCAGGACCGCTGTTCGATCGACCAAAGTCCCGCGAGATGAAGAGCATCGATCTGCACCCCCCAGCCCTCGTCGGACGCATCGGTCGTGACAAATATCTCCGGCTCGGGGGCAAAGAGCACGCCTGGGTTCGTGAGGTTCTGACGCCACCATTGACAATCGGCCAATGCCGGAATCGGTAGGGCGTGCCTCTCGTTGGGCTTTCCCTCCGGGAGTTTGCGACTCTCTCTCTGCAGGTGTCTTGTGAAGAGTCGCCCTAGCGGTGTCACCAGGGCTGCGAAGCCCAGCCTGCCCACTAGCGACATTCCCGACCTCCAACACCAGTGGCGATCTCTCGTCAGCCTTTGCAGTTCGCTCGATAGTGCCACCATCCTTGCGTCCGGCATCCTCTTTTCGTTCAGTTCCGTATCCCACACGATGCCCAAGAACTCTATATGCCTCGTGGGTCTGAGGATGGACTTCTCTCCATTTACGGACCACCCGAGAGAACGGAGCAGCTGCACCGCCTCCAACATCTGTTGTTCTAGGGCCTCTGGGCTCTGGTGGGCGAAGAGGAAGTCGTCGAGGTAAACGAGAACGCGCATCCCTCTCTCCCTCATGAGTCCTGCCAGCCAATTGCTGACTCGAGAGAAGGCTAACGGAGCACTCGACAGGCCGAAAGGGAGAGCGGTCATCTGGAAAAGGCTGCCCTCGTATGCGAACGATAGATACCGCCTGTGACTCTCTCTTACCGGGATGTGGAAGTAAGCCTGGGTCAGGTCTAACTTTCCCATAAAATCGCCGTTCTGAAGGAACCTCGGCACCTGACTCTGGTTCACGAGTCGAAATTTGTGAGGCTCTAAGAACTCGTTTAAGCCCCTTAAGTCGAATATCTGCCTTACTCCTCCATCTGGCTTCGGAATCAGGAAGATCTTGGACAGAAAGCCTCTCTCGGCTACGGAAGTCTCCACCACGCCTGCGTCCTGGAGCTTCCTCAACTCCTCCGCCATCTGGGGGGAGCTCTCTGTTTCGAACCTCTTTCGCAATTTCACGTCTAGGGGGATCGAGGGAGGTTTTTGAATAAAAGGAATCGAGTATCCTGAAACGATCTTTATTATCGAGAGTGGGGCATTCAGTTGCCTCCACCGGTCGAGAAAATCCCTCAGCTGACCCCCCCGGAAGAGTCTGTCAGTATCTCCGTTCCCTCGTACCCTTCTCAGGTGCTCGCCGCGAGCGGAAGTCGGTTCGGCCACGCCTGCCTGCTGTTGGCCTCCGTCCCAAACCCGTGCGTGCCGGTGCAGGAGCTTGCGGGTGCTGGGAGGGCGTCTTTTGCTTGGTGCCTCGTGGGGCAGGCGGCCGAGCCGCCATCCTCCGAAACGGCTGTCTCCCGTCCGAGAAACCGTGGCTCCTGGACGGAAAGGCCTGACCCGTCCCGCCCTGGTCTCTCAGTAAACTTATCAGCTTCGTGTCCTCGAAGAGGTGCGTCGGTGACGGAGGGATCTGCTGTAGCGCTGCCGTAAGCGCCTCATTCCTCGCTTTGAAAATCTTGCGTCTCGCCTCAATTGCCTCCGCTCGATGGCCGCAGGTGAATTGCAAGAGGTCATCCGAAATTTCCTTAAATTTCGACCCTCCCGTCACGAGCTTCCGCAGATCCTCAGCTAAGGCTGGCGTTCCCTTGGCGATTCTGCTCAGCTCCTCCGCCAAGATCTTCCGCTGCATCAGAAGGCCGTGGCATATCGCCCCCAGCATGCCTTCTTGCCTCGTCCAGAGGGGAGACACCTGTGTGCCCAACCCCGCTAATTCCATGTTCACCTTTAGGGCGCTGAATACTGGGGCTGCACATAAGCGCTTCTCCACCTCCTTGTAGCGGATCCGATTCCACCCCTCGGAACCTAGTCTCTGACACGCGATTCCCTCTTCCTTCACGCGAGCTTCCGGTTCCGGGAACAGAGGTTCGCATTCCTTTACCTCCGGGCGGAACTCCAGCGTTGGCGTTGGCCCCGTCTCCTCAACCTGAATCCCGGCCCCTGGGCCAATCGAGGGGGCTCTCCAGGACTCCCGATCCGCCGACTCGCCCACTGGGCTCGAATAGCGTGGGATCTCGCCTTCCTCCACCCGGCACGACTCAGAGGAGTCATATTCCGAATACTCCGTTTCCCGTTCGTCTCGTCTCTCTTCACCGGGATCAAATCTCTCTCTCAACATCGCAACCACCTCATCCATTCGTTCCTCCAGGACCTCCATCCTAGATCTCTTCGGTCGGCTGCTCGTCGACGACGATGCGTATCCTCTTTTTCGGCCCGACACTCGCTCCCACTCTGAGTCTGATATTCCCGCCAGGCGTCTATCTGCCTCCTCCCTCGAGACAAACATAGCCCTGATCGGATCAATTGCCCGATTGAAAAGCTCTGTTTGTGCTGCAGAGCCCCGTATCTTGTTTGCTATAACCGGAGGGCTGAAAATAAGCGCCCTGGTAAAATCCCAGTGCGCCATTCTGGCCTTGATTTCTCGGTAGGCCTTCTCTGAGAGGTGCGTTGCCTCTGGCTCGAACGCTCTAGCTAACTCGACCGTTGGGAGGGCAAATCTCAGCTTGTTAAAAACCTGCGGGTCCATTTTCTCCCCAAAGACCTGGAGCTCTGAAGCACCCGTCACCCTCCAGCTTGTCCAACCCTCCGGCAAGGACTCCTGGGCTAACAGCTTTAGTCTCTCGAGGATCGCCTCATCCTGATCCGACTCACCCAGCTCCGCTAAGAGGTCCCCCAGGGTGATGAACGAGCTACTCTGCGCCATCTGCAATCTTACCGCAAAAACTACCATGAGCTCATGCAGTTTTTTTTTTTTTTTTTTTTTTTTTTTTTTTCAGACAGGTGCGGCTGGTGAGCCGACGGCTGCGGCTGACGAGCCGACGGCTGCGGCTGACGAGCCGACGGCTGCGGCTGACGAGCCGACGGCTGCGGCTGACGAGCCGACGGCTGCGGCTGACGAGCCGACGGCTGCGGCTGGCGGGCCGACGGCTCCGGCTGGCGGGCCGACGGCTGCGGCTGGCGGGCCGACGGCTGCGGCTGGCGGGCCGTCGGCTGCAGCTGGTGGGTTCCTATGCCCTTACTAGTGAGCTGAGAGCTACGCCTAGTCACCGCTCGCCTTTCTCACTTCGGTAGAGAGACGCCTGAACCAGCCCACACACTATCCCATTCCTGTACACTCTAAAGACACAAACAATACACAATATTTTCAAACTTACCGTTCTGTAGATACACCTAGATCCACCGGCCAGATTGAATTCACAAGAAAACGTTACAACAACGTTCGAACACTTCACCACGTACAATCACGTCGTAAGCTTTTGTAGGTTATCAGTTGTGCGCTAGTCAAGAACAAAAAGCGTACTGAGGAAGCGTGGCTCTCTGCCTACGCCAGCCGGCGCTCGCGAAGCAGGGAGAAGGGGAAGCGACGCGCACTTCCCCTTTCCCCTATACATACACTCGATGGGACAGGACACGAAGGTAGGTATGTGTGCGTGAAAGAGAATGAAAGGTAATCTCCGATAGGTCAAGCCGAAGGCACAGAGCTGAAATAGCGTTTTCCACTGGTGCACCGAGTGCGCACCGACTCAAGTTTTTCGGATGAGAGTAAGTGAGACACATATGTACTCAGTGCATCTCTGTCTCACTCACTCGCATGTAAAAATCTGCACTGAGTTCCCCAGTGGAAAACGCTATAAAATTGTAGTCGCCCGATCGACAACTTTTCGCCGTGGTCCGTGAGTACGATGAACGTTGTCGCGATTGCAAAAAAAAAAAAAAAATCATAAATAATTATGGATGAGGATGAAAGTGTCATTTGCCTATTTTTATTAGTTACTAATATTCCTTTCTTTTCGTTCTCTATGACCATTCGAAATAGTAGCCTCTCGTTTTTATCGTTAAAAAATTTAACGGTTACGTTAGGCGTTAATCTTTTTGCAGTTTTTTCAGAATTTGATATGAATGATGTTATGCAAATAATGTCAAACAATCTCTTCTCTCGAATGTACTTAATATATTGACTTGAATGAAATAAAAAAAGTTCCTCCATGCATTTGCATCTACGATATTATCGTATGTATATTTACGTATATTTATTATGCGCATACTTTGTTTCATATGCGGACTATTTTTATTGGGATATGCCAATTCAAGTTCTCTTGAATAAATACATGTTGTACTGTTTTTACTAGATATATAAATATGATATTCACGAGATTATTTCGACAGACTTTTTCTTCTTAAGTTTCAAGAAACTGAATTTTTTTAAATGCATCACACTGATGTTTTTCCCTAATGGTAAACGATTCTCAGGCTGAGCTTTGTATATACTGATATAGCGATTCTTGCTATTAGCTATTTTCCCCACCATACAGCTGCAATATCGTCTATGATTTTATTGTTTACCTACTTATAACATCTATGTAATTAATTTTGTGGCTAAAGTAATACCGTCAAGAACGCGCAACAGGAGGTTATTGAGAGTAAGCAGTTCCGACTTTGCTCTGGGCTTGTCAAATAATTGGATCCATCAGCGCCACTGTATTCGGGTTTCAACCAGGGAATCGACCAATTGTGATAATTGCTTGTCCAGAGTTTCCATGTTGTCTCAATCATCTGGATTTACCAATTTTTAAAGGTATATGTATACAAGTATGTACTAGTCTTGGAAGAAGATTACTGGTACTTCGTAGTGATACCTTGATAAATGGAACTAATGTGCATGGATAAATAAAGAATTCAATTTTTTTTTATATACTCAGCATACGATGGACCCTATTGTTGAAATAATATTGAATGCGGTTACGCAATACCAGATTATATTCAACAATGATCAAGAATCGGATAGTGAAGAAGAAGATGAACTCATTGAGTTTCACTTAGACAGACTGCAAGGGCGCATTGGCCAGGAGAGGAATGTACCGAGTCGCATCGTGATGTTTGTGGAACGCACCATTGCAAATAGTTCGGCAATTGAGTTCCAGAGTCATTTTCATATGCAACGAGAGGCGTTCGAATGGTTGTACGTTACTATAGCACCGCAGTTGCAGAGTCGGAGTAGAAGCGGACGTCAAACAATTGATCCCAAGAAACAACTGCTAGCTGTACTATGGTTATTAGCAACACCCGACAGTTACAGGTACTTGTATAATTAAATATTTACATATGATTAAAAATCTGATTTCTCTAAATTCCGAAGGAATAGAAATTAAATAATTATTCTCCCTTTTTTCATCCGTTACAACACTACCCGGCCCGATATCAAATTTTGGTACGAGCCCTCTTTGGCAAATGCGTCTATAACATAAGCAAAAACTCTCTTTCAATGCAAGCGTACACGTTATATTGTGCCGAGAATACGTCGAATTTGCGCTTTGCTTGAAATGCCGATTCTTTGATTCCTTTTAAATTGTGCTCAGACCTATCAATGGTCCAGACATTAGGAACGCTCTTGCGTAGTGTAACTGCGCTCAACGACTTTTTGTACCTCCGGCCCTTCTAAAAATGAAAAAGAAGCATACACACGAAAATCTTTAAAATGAAAAAAAAAACATATTGACTGCATTAATCTCAAATTTTCGCAATCGAAGAACTACATTATTCATGAAGGAAAAAATGAACGTGACTGCTTAAAACTTTTTATCAGTCGCAGAAGCTCATCGGTGTAATGCGATTGTTCATCGCATTCCACTGACGAGCTCTTGCGGCTGATGAAAAGTTTTATGCTATCGAGTTCGTTTTTTTTTTTCTATAAATAACTAGGTTATACGAATGAGTTTTTTTTACCTCCAAAGCCTTCTAAAAATGGAAAAAGCGTACACAAAAAAAAAATTCAAAATAAAAAAATTTAAATATTGATTATATCCATGACAAATTTTGTCAATCCGATAACCACATTATATAGAAAAGAAAAAATGAACTTGACTGCTTAAAACTTTTCATCAGTCGTAGAAGCTCATCGGTGTAATGCGATTGTTCATCGCATTCCACCGATGAGCTCTTGCGGCTGATGAAAAGTTTTATGCTATTGAGTTATTTTTTTTTTTCTCTAAATAATTAGGTTATACGAATGAGTTTTTTTTACCTGTAAAGCCTTCTAAAAATGAAAAAAGCGTACAGAAAAAAAAAATTCAAAAGAAAAAAATTTAAATTTTGATTAAATCCATGACAAATTTTGTCAATCCGATAACCACATTATATATAAAAGAAAAAATGAACTTGACTGCTTAAAACTTTTCATCAGTCGTAGAAGCTCATCAGTATAATGCGATTGTTCATCGCATTCCACCGATGAGCTCTTGGCGGCTGATGAAAAGTTTTATGCTATCAAGTTCGTTTTTTTTTTTTCTTTAAATAATGAGGTTATGCGAATGAGTTTTTCGAATCGAATAACTACATTATTCATAAAAGAAAAATTAAACTTGACTGCATAACAATTTTCATCAGTCGCAGAAGCTCACGGTGTAATGCAATAATTCAGCGCATTCCACCGATGAGCTCTTGCGATTGATGAAAAGTTTTATGCTATAAAGTTCGTTTTTTTTTTTTTCTATAAATAATGAGGTTATACGAATGAGTTTTTTTTACCTCCAAAGCCTTCTAAAAATGAAAAAAAGCGTACATAAAAAAATCTTCAAAATAAAGCGGCTTATGTTTCGACGCAGATTTATGTAGTGAATTATGTAGTGATTTATGTAGTGGTAACAAAGTGACACATCTCAGGTTTACTGCATACGCTATTGCTGTGAGCCTATTTTTTATCTACAGATAATGTACTTGTACTATTCGTGTGTTTCTCCATTATTAAAGGTCTGTTGGTAATCGATTTGATATGGGAAAATCAAGCTTGTTCGGATTCTTCGTCAGGGTGATTGCGGCTATTAATTCACTAGCACCAAGATTGATTGCCTGGCCTACGGGAGATGCCAATGTTCGAAACGAGGAAAGATTCTCACGGATGGCAAATATTCGAGGTGTAAAAGGCGCTATCGACGGTACATATGTCCCCATTAAAGCACCCTCCGAGAGTTCGGAAGTCTACATAAATCGAAAGTGCTTTTATGGGATTAAGCTGCAGTGCATCTGCGACAGCTCAATGATGTTTACTGATTGTTTTACGGGATATCCAAGTTCCGTGTCGGATATTCGAATATTCAGAAATTCAGACATCTACCAACAATTCATTCAAAATCCTAATAATTATACTTTCGAGAAAACCAATTTATTATCGGCGACAAGGCTTATCCGGTGACCAAATGGTGTATACCACCGTACATTGACCGAGGTAACTTGGCAAGGTGGCAAACGTCCTTCAACCATGCCCATGCTCAAACCAGGCAAGTCATTGAACGATCGTTTGCTTTGCTATTTGAAAGATTCCGGAGATTGAAGTATCTTGACATGAATAGAACGGATCTCATTCCAGCTGTTGTAGCAATAATTACTTCTTGGTCGAGGAGGGAGAAGGAATAAATAATACGCTCTTTAGAAATATTAATGCTTTATTTAATACTTTATGCACGTGCTAGTCTCGACAACGTGTCTAGGCAATGGCTGCCGTTCAACTGACTGTCGCTTGCCTTGCTTCAGCTTCCCACGCATACAACGCTCGACGTACAACGCTTGACGCGCTCTCTACTCGCGCCTGACTCACATCGCTCTCTCTTTCTCGCATGGTACAACAGAACGCTTCTCGACACACGGCGCTAAACTATCTCAACACTTTCACCGTTTGAGCGTGTGTCGCACTCTCTCACACTCATACTTTCTCGTAACATTTTAAATCTTTCTCTCGGAAGCGCTTTTGTGAATACATCCGCTTTCTGCACTTCCGACGGCACATATTCGACTACAATCTCTTTTGCATTCATCTTCTCACGAATATAATGATACCGGACGTCGATATGCTTCGTTCGCTTGTGAAATTCGGGGTTCTTTGCCAGTCTTATTGCACTTTGATTATCTACTCTAATCACAGTTGGTTCCTCGCATGGACACCCGATATCACACAACAGTTGTCTCAACCAGATAGCCTCTCTCGACGCCGCAGATGCAGCCACGTACTCCGATTCCGTCGTGCTCAATGTTACGAGCTTTTGCCTTTGACTCGACCACGTCACCGGCCCTCTCGCGAGCTCGAACACATACCCGGTCGTTGACCTCCTGGTTTCAATGTCGCCCGCATAGTCCGCGTCCGAATAACCAATCAACTCAGACACGCTTTCACCGCCACGAAACTCGATTCCAAACTTGCACGTACCTGACAGATACGCAAACACTCGCTTTACCGCACGCCAGTGCTCATTATTGTGATTGTTTAAATATTTGCTCACAGAGCTCACCGCGTACGCGATATCCGGACGCGTCACAATCGCGAGAAACATAAGCGATCCGACCGCTTCTCTGTACGGCACATTCTCTGCCCTTCTTTCTCCCTCGCTCACAGGGCACAATACGCTGTGAGGATCAGCTGGCACGCTCATCGGCTTCGCGCCACTCATTCGAAATTTTTCGATCACACGCCTCGCGTACGCACTCTGATGAAGAAAGACCGTTCTTTCCGCTCTATTTCTCTCAACCTGCATACCTACGTACATACTCGAGTCACCAATCGTGATCTCGAACGCGTCACTCAAATTCTCGATCACACGATCGATCGCATCGCGTGACCTCGTCGCAATCAGTCCATCGTCCACGAACAACGCCAATATCACTCTCGAGGCATACACGGTTCCCACGAAGATACACCTGTCGGCCTCCGTCTCTTTGAACTCGAACTTCTTCAAGAACTCGCTGAATCTTCGATTCCAACATCTCGGTGATTGTTTCAGTCCGTACAAGGACTTCCTCAGCCGACACACAGCATTTCTCGTCTCACCGCTCGCTGGCTTGATCTCGACACCCTCTGGCACCTCCATAAAAATATCCTCGTCAAGTTCGCCATGCAAAAACGCCGTTTGCACGTCAAACTGAGCCAACTCGAGATCCTCGACTGCCACTATCGCGAACAGTACTCTCAACGAATCATAGCGCACAACAGGAGAAAACGTCTCCGTAAAGTCAATGCCTCTCCGCTGCATGAATCCTCGAGCACACAATCGTGCTTTGTATCGATACACTTTGCCGTCCGTGTCTTTCATCAGCCTAAAGACCCACTTGGAGTCAATGACCTTCATCCCCGGTTTCCGGTCAACTGTCATCCAGGTCCCATTCTCGCGATGCGCTTTCAGCTCATTGCCGATTGCCCGGATCCACTGCGTCGCCTCGCTGCTCCAAACTGCTTTCTCGTACGTGAGAGGCAAGTGGTGCTCAGCCACGTTCGACTCAAAACGACTCGGTCGTCGAATACTCGGACGATCTCGAAGACCATAATCCGTTCTGCCTGGTTGAGGCTGAACAACCAGCTCGTCCTGTTCTTGCCCTGCGTCCTCGACAGCCGGCAAGAAAACCTCGTCGTCGCTATCGTCTTCACCCTCTGTTTCGTTCTCCTGTCGTTCGACCGCCGGCAGCTTTATCTCGCCGTTCTCGTCATCTCTGACCGGCAACACGATTTTTCCAATCGTCTCGTGAAACACGACGTCCCGTGACACTGTCACCTTCCTCGATATCGGATCAAAAACTCGATAATTTGACGAGTTGCCGTCGTATCCAACCAGCAACATCTTCGTCGCTCGGACGTCAAATTTTTTCGTCATTTGCTTCGGTACATGAACATACGCCTCCGAGCCGAATATTCGCAAATGCTTCAAACTCGGCTTCTTGCCCATCCACTTCTCGTATGGCGTCGATCCTCCCTTCGCCGATCCTGCTCGATTTAACAGATACACAGCTGTGTTTGCTGCCTCTGCCCACAGCATCGTTGGAAGACCCTTCGCATGTAACATTGTCCTTGCGAATTTTGTTCCGGTGTGTACGGTGCAGTACTCTCTCGCTGAATCCCACGTGACTCAAGATAGCCGTCCATGGTTCTGTTTCGGAACTCGCGACCGTTGTCGGACCTCAGCACTTGCATCGGCCTCCCGAATTCATTTTCCACGGCCTTGTCGAACACTTTGAACTTCTCGAATACATCACTCTTGTGTCGCAGGAAATAAATATGACGATAGCTCGTTGCATCGTCTTTAAACGTTACAAAGAAACGCGCGCCTCCCGGGGCTTCCACAGACATTGGTCCGCACACGTCGGTGTGTATGACTTCGCCAGGCACGGTATCAGCACGCTCACGCTCCTTTCGAAACGTCTGTCTGTGCGATTTGCCCATTTGACACAAATCACAAAACACTTCTTTCTTTCCTGACAGTTTTACCCCTAATACGAGACCTTTCGTCACCAACTCGCGCAACGTGCGTTCATTCACATGTCCTAACCGCTCATGCCAAACTCGTACATTTGTTTCAGACACGTTCGCTTCCTTGCTGGCTCGCGCACTCTTAACCCGAAATAACATTCGGTAAATTTCGTTCTCCTGCTTCACTCCAGATGCCACTTCTCGACCGCGATCTCTGACCTTTACGAAGTCATCCCGAAAGACCACCTCGAGACCCCGTGACGTACACACACCCACCGAGAACAGGTTCTTTTTCATCTGCGGCACATACAACACGTTTTCTATTCGCGCATCACGCCACGCGCCATCGACGTACTTCTCGATTAACACTGTCCCTTCGCCGGAAACCTCGCACTCCTTGTTGTCGCTCAGCGAGATCGTTCCTCCATTTGACAGCTGTGTATACTCAAAGAACCACTCGCGCCTATGTGTCATGTGTCTCGACGCTCCGCTGTCAGTAATCCACACTTCGTGTTTACCAGCTCTCAGCACAGCTTCTACTGCACCGACTGTCGAGTACATACCGACCGCCGCGACTTCGTGTCCTTCTTTACCGACGGTTGAGCTCGGTTTACCGACCGACTTTACCCTTTTACCGACCGACGGATCCACTTTATTCTCGCCCGAACTCAACTTACCGACGCCTCGTGCCGCCTTTTCAGCAACGAACGCACAGTCACGTGACTCTCTCGACGCACTTCTCTCACGCTTCTCTTTTTCCCCCTTCTTTTTCTTGCACTCCCGCGCAAAATGTCCTTTCTCTTTGCACTTATAGTACTCAACGTCCTTCCGATCCTTTGGTTTTTTCGATTTCTTCTTATCCCTCGATCCAGAATTCTCGTCTCTTTTTGCGTCTCCTTTCTTGAATGCAGAAACAGCCCCAGGAGTTTCATCCTCCTTCGACAGTCGAGCTTCCTCTCAAATAATCCTTTCTTGGAGATTCTCGAGCGTCTGGCGTGCCGGCTCGACGCTATCCCACGCCGTTTGGATCGTCCCGTACTTCGGCGCTAAACTTGCCAACACTTTTGCCATTATCGTCACATCCGACACCGGTTCACCCACGTCCAGTAATTTCGCCGCCATATTCTGCACTTTTGCTATGTGCTTAATCATCGAATCGCTTGAGGACATCCGGTACTCGTGAAACTTCTGCGTGAGCATCAGTTTATTCGATGCCGATTTCTGCTCATGTAGAACGGACATTTTGTCCCACATCTCCTTCGCTGTATTACACGTCAACAGCGGCTCTAGCTGCTCGTACTCGATCGACGAGGAAATGAGAAACATCGCGCGCGCGTTGTCTTTGAGCCACCCCTACTGAAAAAGTTCATGTGATATATCATGTAGAAAAGTACATGATAAATCACATAATAAATTCTATAAAGTTATGACCGATATCAGTGCACAATTTATTGTGTACTTTATTTTGTGATTTGTTACATGATTTATTGTATAGTTCGAATTCACATCATTTATTATGTAATTTATCATATGATTTCTCATATGGTCAGGGTTTATATCGGAGAAAAAAAATGAGGACTCGTGCGGGATCGAACCCACGTCCGTCAGATTCTGAAGCAGCCTCGCTACCGCCTGGGCTATGCCGCTTGTTTAAATAAGTTAACAGTTTGATGAATATGAAGTCCACATATGACTGGAATTTATTTTCATTTTCTCTCACCGAGTTGAGCTTTATTTTAATCCAACTATGATTTGTATGTAATAAATAGCGTGGCTGAGGTGGTAGCGAGACTGCTTCAGGATCTGACGGACGATCCTGAAGCAGTCTCGCTACCACCTCGGCCACGCTATATATCTGACGGACGATCCTGAAAGATCCTGAAGGATCGTCCGTCAGATCCTGAAGCAGTCTCGCTACCACCTCGGCCACGCTATTTATTACATACAAATCATAGTTGGATTAAAATAAAGCTAAACTCGGTGAGAGAAAATGAAAATAAATTCCAGTCATATGTGGACTTCATATTCATCAAACTGTTAACTTATTTAAACAAGCGGCATAGCCCAGGCGGTAGCGAGGCTGCTTCAGAATCTGACGGACGTGGGTTCGATCCCGCACGAGTCCTCATTTTTTTTCTCCGATATAAACCCTGACCATATGAGAAATCATATGATAAATTACATAATAAATTATGTGAATTCGAACTATACAATAAATCATGTAACAAATCACAAAATAAAGTACATAATAAATTGTGCACTGATATCGGTCATAACTTTATACAATTTATTATGTGATTTATCATGTACTTTTCTACATGATATATCACATGAACTTTTTCAGTAGGGACAGCTTCTTCTCAGCTGCTTGCGTCTCACCGGCCGGCATTACTCTTTCGCCATTTACCACGTCCAAGATCCCGTGCGCAATAAACAATGTCTTTATCTGAAACTTCCATCCTTGAAAATTTTGTCCAGCAAATTTCGTAACGTTCCGAGCTGAGATCTCGTCAGACATCTCGGATTCAAATCGCACTCGACCACGCGGCACACACTCGCGAATTCACCAACCGCCAAGATGGCCGCACTAACCGACCTCGTGCTCCCGAGAACAAACGAACGTCTCTTTCTCAACTCACTTCCTTACGACCAAGCTACTGCACAGTTACGGTGTCTAGGCCCATAACCTGTTGTAGCAATAATTACTTCTTGGTCGAGGAGGGAGAAGGAATAAATAATACGCTCTTTAGAAATATTAATGCTTTATTTAATACTTTATGCACGCGCAAGTCTCGACAACGTGTCTAGGCAATGGCTGCCGTTCAACTGACTGTCGCTTGCCTTGCTTCAGCTTCCCACGCATACAACGCTCGACGTACAACGCTTGACGCGCTCTCTACTCGCGCCTGACTCACATCGCTCTCACTTTCTCGCATGGTACAACAGAACGCTTCTCGACACACGGCGCTAAACTATCTCAACACCAGCAACTATAATCGCAGCGTGTGTCCTTCATAATCTATGCCGAGTTCATCCAGATAATCTAGCGAATGTGTACGAAGCAGAGGGTATGCTTTTTTGCAAGATATTATCGACAACGACGAGCGAGTTCATATTGAAAACATCGCCGAAGAAGGCATTGCCCATGCTCAAACCAGGCAAGTCATTGAACGATCGTTTGCTTTGCTATTTGAAAGATTCCGGAGATTGAAGTATCTTGACATGAATAGAACGGATCTTATTCCAGCAACTATAATCGCAGCGTGTGTCCTTCATAATCTATGCCGAGTTCATCCAGATAATCTAGCGAATGTGTACGAAGCAGAGGGTATGCTTTTTTGCAAGATATTATCGACAACGACGAGCGAGTTCATATTGAAAACATCGCCGAAGAAGGCATTGCTTTACGTGACCGGATTGCACGAGACCTTCAATAATAATTGAAACTTGAGGTCTTTTAATCGATCGCTTGCAATCGATTGGAACAATACAACAATACGACGCTACTAAATTGTAAATTTGTAAGAAAAGTCCGAAAAATCCCTGTGTCGAAGAAATATTGGAAGAGATACTCACGATCCAATCCACAGCATCAAAAAATTTATAAGTGTAAATGACTATACTTTACTGAATGTAACTATATATTCAATGTATAATTATAGATAAGCACTTTATAGATAACTCGTGTAACCTGGTACTTTTTCGTGTTCCCAACATCCAAGGCGGGAAAAAACTCGAATACGAAAGAAAATCCCATTTTTTTAATTTAAATTTATTTATTTATTTATTTATTATTTATTTCAGTCTGAAAACGAGTTCACTCAGGTACAAATCTTAATAAACTATTGACATACGTACTTTCAATACGTACTTTCCGATGATATCAGATTCTATCCGCGATTGCGTGTCACTTTCTAACGGTTCCTATCCGCATACCGAACGCATTTGTAGACTATTCTGGACGCCTATCCGTTTCAATACGTACTTTCCGATGATATCAGATTCTATCCGCGATTGCGTGTCACTTTCTAACGGTTCGTATCCACATGCCGAACGCATTTGTAGACTATTTTGGATGCCTATCCAGTTCAATACGTACTTTCCGATTATATCAGATTCTATCCGCGATTGCGTGTCACTTTCTAACGGTTCCTATCCGCATGCCGAACTCATTCGTAGACTGTATTAGACGCCTATCCGTTTCAATACGTACTTTCCGATGATATCAGATTCTATCCGCGAATGCGTGTCACTTTCTAACGTTTCCTTTACGCATGCCGAATGCATACGTCGACCGAATGCATATATCGACTTTCAATACTTTTTACTGGGCTCTTCGTTTCCAGTATATTCTGATATTTTCCAAAGTAGTGTCATTTTTTGGAGATATCGCTTTGCTATCTGATCATCTACACCCTTAGGTCCATTCACCTGACGTTTTAAATGATAATTTGTACCTTCGAAAGAGAATGCAGAAGTCGCCCATAATAGACCCGTCATTTTCACCGATTCAACTACATGTAATAGGCTATGCATGTTAAATGTTACAAATTCTTCACCGTAAAGAATCTCGAAATCGGTAACGAATTTGACGAGGTCCATTTCACATTTGTGCAATTCTTCGGCAGAAATATTGAGTTGAAGAAGTGCAAACGTACTTTCTACCAAAAGCGATAGGTGCTTCAGAGCTGCATCTTGGATAATGCCATTTAAACACGGTAGGCTATAAAAAAAGCAACCATGAGAGCCATTCAGAGGCTTTCCATTTGCACTTCTCTGACAGCGGTCTCGGTAGTCGTTGAACTTCACGGACCGGAGTCATTTTTATTATTCTATGATTAATTTCGCTTCTTTGAGCCGGAGAAAAATTTATTGGTGACTCGGGAGTCGTCCAAATTTGCCACAATAGTTTAATAACGCCAAGTAATATAGCATGCATGTACTCGAATGGGAACCCCCACACCATATTGAATAGCGGCAGCTGCAATAAAATGCTGACACCCTTAACCCCATTAGCAGGTTTTCGAAGCTGCGCTGCTACCTTAACGTCGTTTTTGTGGGACTCGTGCGTTCTGAGATTAGCTCGAACTTCTTCAAAAAGATAACGGACAGCTCCACGTAGGTATATATACTTTCCGTGAGCATAGCACCAACTACAACCGTAATAGCCATTGTACTGCAACCTGCCCTGAACTATAGGCCGTGCTACAGAATCGGCAGTGCAGCACAGTGGCACTACCTTGTAAATGGTCTCTACTCCCATATTATGTCTCAATGTAATACCTGTTTCTGTTAAGCTATTGGCCTGTAGGACGAATTGTTGTAAAAATGTGTTCATCATGGTGGTACTTGGTTCTTTGTCTCCCACCCATAATCCAGCCAAGATGACATGCTTGAATCGAAGATTAGGTGGTAATTCGTTCAAAATTAAAAGCAATGGCCAGGCACTTCTCTTCGAGCTATTAAAAATAGGCATACCGTCGGTATTGATATTGTATGTGAGAACAATGTCTTCCGTGTTTCGTAAGTGTCTTCTTATCGTATATTTATACAGCTCACCATCATATATATCTCTAATCGAAGTCAACTCTTCTGTGTCGAGAGCATCATTACGCACTGCTAAATTACCCATTAAGTGCTGACGAATCGTCTTAGTACTTAGTAATTCTTTAAATTGATATTTCAAATCGATATACACGAATCTGTTTGCCGATTGCATACTTAGTTGTTGCTGTAACTGACACTCTTTGCATGTAATTAACTGTTTTTTAAATTCTTTTTTGGTAACAGGACCTAACACAGGTAGTTTACAAGATGTGCAGAAAAATGTATAAGTGACAGCGTCAGCAGGTGGATCATATTCTCGTTTGAATTTGTATTTACTCGTTTCCTTATTTTCATATATTGGACCAGCTAAATATTCTACCATTTCGACCAAAGCCGCTCGTCCCGTATGCGAAATACAAAAGCGCACGCAGTACGCCGTTATCATTTGCATGACGTTATGTATTGATAGTCCCGATGCTTCGAACATAATAAAAGCAGGATCATCGTCTGGAATATCCTCGGGAATATTACCTTGTTCACCTTCGTGATCATTTTCAACATCGTCTTCATCAGCAATTGAAACTTCGTCTTCGGAGTCACTTACATGCGATGCCTCACTTTGATCGATATCCATAGGTGAGCAGGGGCAAGGTGAATCAGTAGAGTCGCCATAGTCCTCGGTTGATTCTGATGAATTCTGCGTCAGGTCGGAAGTATTGTGAATAATTCAGTCAGATGTATACAGAAACTGTGTCAAGAATGCATATAGTAGTACAATGTAAAGAAAGTGACATTTATAACGCGTTAAGAAACGTTTTTTGACTATTTTATGTTAATTTTCGGTACATTCTATTATTGTACGTGAATAGAACAGTTTCTGTACAGTACGTGTCTGTCTACGACCGAGAGCATTTCTTATTCAAGATAAGCATCCATAATTATATTTATACATAAAGAAAAATCGCATATTCCAATTTGAATTTCGAACGAGCTGTTAAATCAGTATCTGTCACAAACTTTTAGGTAAAGCACATTTCAATGCAGCTAGCTAGATGCGTTATCTGTAGGTATAACTGGATGTATTATAAAAAATCAGATGATGTGCCAAAACTTTGTCTTACAATGAGATTTGAACTGTACTACATTTGAAATTCGAAATGAAAAAAATTAGTAATCATCAGATTTTACCGGCGAAAACAAACAGCACAGAAGAAATTAAAAAAAAAGAATAATGGACGTATGACTGGCTGAACTTTCAGTTAATTTCGGTAAATATTATGTGTGGTGTAAATTTCTTACACTATATATTTTATATGCAGGTTAGGGTGTCCGTTATTTCCCAAATTGACTTTTTTCACTTGTGTATTGTCCAAATCATTAGCTTATTGCTTAAAAACAATTATGGAAAAAAAATTTTAAGTTCCATTAACCCTTACCTGCTATAGGACGATACTTTTCCCATTTGATTAACATGGGATTTTTGAAATTTTTTGACTTTCATTTTTTTCGTATACTATACCCCATTATACACCCATTATACATTATATACATTACCCCATTAAATATTATTTATTCTACTACTGTTTTGATCTATTTAGATGGAAAAATGTTTACATTGGTAAAAAAAATTTTGGTAAGTTTTGAAATTATGGAAGTATACGGTAAAAATAAACTTTGACCTCTTCAAAACTGAAGAAATTTTTTTTTTTCGCCAATGTACAAAATTTTCCATCTATATAGGTCAGAACAGTAGTAGGATCACTAATATTTAATGAGGTAATGAATTTAGTAAGTGAAAAAAAAATTAGTCTAAAAAGTGCAAAAATCCCATGTTAATCAAATAGGAAAAGTATCATCTTACAGGCAAGTGTTAATGGAACTTGAAAACTTTTTTTCTCCATAATTGTTTTTAGGCTATAAAATAATGATTTGGACCATACCCAAGTGAAAAAAAGTGAATTTGGGAAATAACGGACATCCTAATGCAGGTATTATTCGTACTTGGATCCGAAGTACTGTCATTCGCTTCTGATGTCTTTGCAATCCAGGATGCATGAACTCGCTGAGAAACCCAGTGCTCCTCGTAATTTGGATCCAAAAAAGTTTTGTATCGGTTACGTGGCTTACAAACTGGTTTTCTTTCCTCTGTGTTTGCCATTCTAAAAAAATTTACCGTGGAAAGTTAATGGATATGGGACTAAAACACATGACTCTTATCTTACTATGGTACAAATACACTATGAAACGTCATTTATAGTTTCAGCGAAAAAATTACCTGCATCTCTGAGACTTTCAGAGGAAATTCGTGTTTCTAAAGTGCTGTAATTAATTATATTGTGACGTGGTTTTTCCACGATCTCAATTACCTCGGAAAGAGAAGAGAATTACCCTTAAAAAATGAGGCGAAAGTGGCAAAAAAATATAATAGAATACATTTGACGGCAATGGCCTAATTTTGAAAAAACAAGTATTACTATCGTATTGTGAAAAAAAAAGAAATATATTTCGATTAATTAAATAATAACGATCAGCAATGAAAAAGTATTGTGGAGCGAACAAAAACCTGGCTACTTATAACGTTATAAAATATATAACAAATCGGATAGCGGAGTGTTGAAAAAAAAGAAAAAAAAATCGTAATTTATATTAATGTGATAGGAAAAAAATTAATGATGAAGCATAGTGAATGTTATATAACTGATATTCGCAGTCGATAATCCTTTAACAACCTCCTATCTGTCTAAAATTTTACACAGACCTTTTATTTGTTAAGATGACTATAAAAAGATTTTTGGCGACCCACAGGCATTATCGAGGTATCGAATTTTCAAATATGATTTTTTCTACTATGCTCTTTATCTATATCTGTCGCGCTATGTTCTTATATATGTAACGAAACCGACCAACCCGTGACCCCGACTATTTTTTATTTTGTTGAAAATTATCTATTTTTTTGTACCTACTGAAAGCAGTCTTTCAGAATTTTTTTAGATTTTTGTCTCAACCAGTCCAAATAAAATAAATTTTTTTAAATTTCGCACAATTTTCTTTTTAAATGCTCATAACTTTTTCAAAAACAGAGATATCAAAATAAAATACTAGGTCTTTTTTTCGTTTTGATTTGTAGTTTCATAAAGAAAATACGAAAAAAAAAATCGAAATTATTTTCATATTTTTTTCAGTTTTAAAATAAAAATATTTTTTTTCAAAATTTGGACCATTTTGATTTTTTTTGAAAAAATTCATCATTTTTTAAAATAACTTGAAAGAAAATTCAGCCTCCCAGACCAGATGTCAACTTTCCGTCTAATGGCCTGCGGCGCGCTGTGGCCGGTTAGAAATACGTTTGTATTGATGCCCACAGCTAACCGTTAGGTCGTGCGTCGTGCGTATGAAGGGTTGTAAAACAATAAATGACTCGACGACGCTAGAAATGAATTTAGTTCATTTTTCCTGCTCTGTAAACGGATTAAGGAAAAAACGCAACAGTTTTTAAGTGAGCCTCGCAGCTGTTGCACTCTGACTCGATACGAGACGATTACTTTTCGTTCTGTGATATTTAATTGTTTTTACATCCCAATCATAAATATGCTTCCTATATAACTGATCACGGTACGAAGCAAAAATGTCGGAAAATTATGTTCTTCTCTCTTTCTCCCACTGTAACTTTGCACTTTATACCACATGAACCTTCGAGCGCTCTCGCTCACTTTCTCATTCTATCTCTTTCTATCTATCTCTCTCTCTTTTACTTTTACCTTTCTCATTCTATCTCTCTCTCTTTTACTGCCCATGCCTTTTTTGTGCTTCTATCGCCATCGTACCTCTTCAAATTTTCCAGCACGCTTGGCAAACATATTTTTGTAACCCGAACAGCTAAATTTTCATCCATAGTTTCCTCCACTTTTTCTACGACCATTCAGGTCTCCATATATACTCACAACCCAGCTCAAAAACAACCCAACCAAATCCCTTCAATGATTGGATACCAACGTTCTTCGATGGTATTGCGAAATTCTTTGGAACGAAATTAACTGATAATAAAAAGTTTTCAGTGTGTACTGTTTCATTAATTTCTCACTATTTTCACTTTTCCCATGATAGTTGTAGTGAGCGGCAATTTTTGTGGACATATCTGTAAAAAGGTCGAAAAATGGTAGGACACGACAATTTTATAGGTACCATATTCACGATGAGGAGGCAAAAATACGCCGAAATAGTGATTCCATTTTTTTTTTCAGAAAGGGCCTACAGGCACAAAAAAAGGCACATCCCATGTAGGTTTTGCCGATCAAGCCATAACGGCCAATGCTCGGACCAATGTTGGCGGGTTGATCATCGATTAACCAATTGTAGGCCAATGCTCGGCTGAATATTGACTAGCCAATCATTAGTTTACCGATATAAGGCCAATGTTCGGCCAAACATAGACTCGCCAAGCATTGGCTTGTCGATACGAGGCCAATGCTCGGCCGAGTATAGACTCGCCAATCATTGGCTTGTCGATACGAGGCCAATGTTCAGCCGAGTATTGACTCGCCAAAAATTGGCTTGTTGATACGCCCTACTGAAAAAGATTTTGTAATTTATTATATAAAAAAAAACGTTATGAATCGCACATTAAATCATATGATAAATTACAAGATCTTATGACCGAATTCGGTATGAAGTTTATTACATAATTTATAATATTATTGTGTATACAATTTATTATTCAATTTACCACATGATTTATTAGGTAATTTGTTATAATATTCGAAACGCACTTTATTTTCATTTAAGGATGAATCTCAAATTACTTCAACGATTAATTTTACGTTAAATACAACTACCGGAAATAACGAATGAGAAATAAATGCAGGGAGATAGAGCAACGAAATCGTAATTCAGTTTATGTAAAAAAAAATCGTTTATTCAGAAAAACGGGAAGGAATTGGGTCTTTAATGAAAAACAACAAGAAAATCGTGGGTTTTAAAAAAAAATTTTTTATGTCCTTCTAACTGCGGATATTAACATGCTTTATACTTATTCACAGATGTCAATACTTCTGAAATGTAACTTACATACTAGAATCACAGCGTATTCCCCTTTTCTTTGTGCGTTTACATTTTGATTGAGAAAAAAATGTGTTCAATGATAAAATGAACCCTCTTATACATACTTATTGAATACGTCTATCTTTCCGCGAAGCATATATTCGACTACGCTAATTATAGAATTAATTTACGAGACCAAGTCATATCTATGGGGGTTTTCTTTGTGAATGAACGTTTTCAAAATAAGGAAAAAATAAAAAATAAAGACTGATGCATTGACTTGTAGGCTTGATCCTACTAAAAAGGAAATCAAAATTTTCTGAAACATGTTTGTTCTAAACAGCAGGAAAACAAAATTTGCAATGATTTCTTCTATTTCCATTCATTTTTCAATGCGGCAGGATCCTGGAGTGATGCTCGTGATTCTTCGATGTAGCATCATTGCTTGACGAAAGTATATTATTAGATAGAATTGATGAAACAAAATAGTTTCTCCTGTTATTCATTCATAACAAGGTCAGCGAAAAAAAAACTCAGATTGAGAAAGAAATATCAACAATCACTTTTAAGACATATCAATACTTAAATAAAATTGTATAAAAAGTTAGAGTACTTACTTTAGTAGGAATATTTTTTTAGTATCGTTAATTTAAAAAAAAATTATATAATTCTTTAAAAAATAATTAACCGTCGGAAAAAATCTCTCATACTAAAAGGAATTCATTAAATTCAGTCAAGATTGTGTGGAACTTTCGAATTTGAAGGTTTTTCATTGTTTAAAAAATACCACAGTCCTTTCGTCATCGGAATAAGGTCTATTGTTTCATAAAACCATATAATGTGCAAATTAAGTTTTCACCTTGCGTGGATAACGTGGAGGACGCGGATAACTTTTTCCATTCATTTATAATATTACAATCTTAAATATTGAAGTTTCTCGGTTATTAAAGCTGGGACTTTTGATAAGTACTTCATTTTCTCGGATTCTTTGATTTTTTTAGCATCCAGATAATCTCTATACAATTCTGAAAAAAAAAAAAAATGACATGAGTGGATCCACAAATAATAAAGAGTATGCACTCCGTATTCAATCAATCTTAGTTACTGTACGACAATCTCTTTTTGCGTGGCGTCAGTTCCTTCATCGGTGATCTATCCAGTAATTTGGTAGTAACCTTGTATTTATTCAGGCATCGATTGACTAATTCATGCTTGGACCATATGAATTCAATCATATCCCTAAAGAATATTGTTGGCTTTTTCTGTTGGACTAAAAACCAAAGTGCAGCGGATGCTTCTGCACCTTCCCCTAGGTATATCTGTAAATCAACAATTGAATAACCCCGGGAAAAAATGTTTATATATGAGTCAGGCATGAACCAGATATGTTCAGATATGTTCAGATATGAACATATCTGGTTCATGCCTGATTTATGTATGATTATATATGATCATACATAAATTTATGTATGATTATATATGAACATACATAACGTCATGTAAAATCGAATAGGATTATATATAACTGTATATATGATTATATATGACCATACATAACATCATATAAAATCGTATAGGATCATATATAACTTTATATGCAATTATATATGACCATACATAACATCATATATGAATATAGTTCCTATATAAATTCATGTATGTTTATATATCAACATACATAACTTCATGTATAATCGTATATGATCATATGTAGCATTATATATGATCATATATAACCATGTATAGTATTATATATGACCATGTAGATCATATATACATTTATGTTTGATTATATATAAGCATATAACATTAGATATGAACATGTATATATCATATATACATTTATGCATGATTGTGTATGAACACACACAGCATCATGTGTAATCGTATAGGATCATACATGAACTTATGTACGTTGATATATAAACATACATGAAATTATATAGGAACTATATTCATATATGATGTTATGTATGGTCATACATACATTCATGTTTGATTATATATGACCATATATATTATAGATGAACATGTGGATCGTATATAAATTTATATTTATGGACTATACAGCTTACAATATATATAATCGTTTAGGATTATATAAAACATATTATATATGATCATATATGATCATATATGATCATATATACATTTCACAATCAAAAGCGGATGAATTCACTCTTTCATTTTCAAAATCCGACCCCAAATAAAATGTTTCTCATGAAGTCCATCAAAATCTGGAAAAAAAATTATTTTTACAAATATAGATTCATCCGTTTTTGACCATTTATAGATCATTTGGCATGATCATACACGACTTGGTATGATCATCCACGACTCGATATGATCATCCATAACTTCATATGACCACACTGCAAATCCAAGTGTGTTATGTTACACGCAAAAGATGTGTAATTTTTTAAATAACACGTGTAAATGGCATAATGTGTTTCAAAGCAACACACATATGCGTGTTATGCTACTTTTACCCGCATTTTCTGTGTAACTTTACACGCACGGTCCGCATTAAACCTTTACACACTTTATGATTCGTGTTAAAATAACACATTTATTGGTAAATCACACATTTTGCGACATTTTACAACTATTATTATCATTATTACATAATAAAAATTATTATTAAACAACATTTACTATTAAACAACATAATAACAATCATTATTAAACAAATCCATTTGTTAGTTAACAATTGAATAAATTTTTTCACTGCATATCACCTTTTTACTGAATAATATCACGCGATTCTATCCAGCCATATTACATAATAACAATTATTATTAAACAAATCCATTTGTTAATTAACAATTGAATAAATTTGTTCACTGTATATCACTTTTTTACTGAATATCACGCTCTTCTATCGAGCCCGGTGAGACAGTGCTTTTTCATTAGAACTCGTATACTAATATCATTTAAATACAAGAAATTCATAAGGAATCAATAGCGTAGTGGTAGAGTGTCGCTCGTTAGGTAGGTCGTTAGGTAGGTCTCAGGTGAAATCTCAGGTAGGCTCAAAATTAATTTCGACGGAAAAACGTCCGGACCACGAAGCCGGAAACACTCGTAAAAAAAAAAAATTCCCAAAATCTTTAATTTTTTTTTTAATGATTATTTAAGGATCGAAAGTGCTGAATTCGATTACTGCGGAGGATCGTGGGTTCAAGTCCCGGTCAATGACTTTTTTTTTTTTCAAAATTTACAGGATTTTCGAAAATAATGGAATAACAGTTTTAAGCTCGTTCATCGATCATTCCTAATAGCTAATTCATAAATAATAAATAAACTATTACTACTACTAAACACTTGGATTTGCAGTGCATACATGACTTGATATGATCATACACGATTTGGTATGATCAGACATGGCCACTTTTCTGGCATGAGTCATACATGACTAGTTATATATGATCATGTATGATCAGATTTGATTATTTTTTCCCGGGACACTTCTGAATAACTCATTCTGACGATCTGTTTGATAAATACCAATGAATCGAAGTTAACCTAGTCATTGACTTTTCAAGAAAGAGGATAATGATGTTGTGAATTACATCTGACACTATTCGACAGGCTGATAGCTCATAACTTTGGATTCACATTACACTTCATTTCAAGATTTGATAACATTTTCAATGATTTCGAGGGATTCAGTAGATTTTGTACTTTTCAGAGATTTCAAAAGATACCACAAAATATACAAAGGGTCGTAACCAGATTTCACAAACGATCATCTCCTCCGAACTATTATAAATTATACCTTAGTGCCAGTAACTTGATACATTTTTCGCCCATCCTGGTCCTCCCCTTGATTTTCATAATATTGAATCATTGCCTCGATTTCTCTGGCTGTATTTCCCTTCGCACCTGTACCAGTAGGTTCTGGATGAAACGAAGATAATAAGACGCATCAGTAATCGCATTAAGCTTGTATTAGTTGAGAATTATTGTATGGAATGTAATCAAACTCTCCAATCACAATTTTTAAAGTACACAATTTTTAAATTAATCAAGTATGGAAGAATCGGATGCAGATAAATCGTATCAACAATCTTACCTGTTCTTCTCCTTTTAGTTTGAAGTGGAAGACGTTGTCTTACTCTTTGTTCATCTTCACTGGGACTGTCACTGTCACCTGCAATCAATTGATTCGCTTTATCTTGCTGTAGCCACCTTAAAAATTATATTTTGCGAACAGAGTTCTATAAATGTTACCAGCTCGGATCACTTCATTGGCATCATAGTGCAGTATATTCTGATGCTCTACTCTCTCAACGGTCTCGCCAACTATTTCTTCTGAGACTCCTGATGAGCTACACTCTGGACGATCTTTTGTCTTTTTACTGGAAATTGTCGGTTGCGGGATTTGTACGATTTTTCTTTTTTTTCCACGCCGTTGCTGTCACCTAGTATCAATGTTGACATTTTTCAGTAGCAGTTGCCAATATTATTCATCAGTAAAAGTGAAAAGTGTTATCTTTTTTCTTTTGCTGGTCTTTATAAGATGTTGAACTTTTTGTGCCTTTACGTTGATTTGGGTTGTCAACCGCTGTGCTGGATTTGTAAATTTGATTCAAATCGAGTTCAACTTTTTCAATGTTGATAATTCCTGGCTTGGTGTTACGACGGTATTCACCTGATGATGCACTGCATCCGGCATCACCCGCATTGTTGGACATCTCATCATTCTCTGTAAATTTATATGAGTATCACATCGTATATCGGATGGCTTTAGTTCAATATGAATAGATAATGCAACATAAAATGCATGAAACGTATATCATATTCAGGTATCAGTTCAGACAAAAAAAATAGTCTCCAAATAATGCCTGCAGTAGAGTAATTGAAGTTCGTTTTGACAGAGTTTTCACCAAATTCTGCTTCTATGATACTCAAATACATGCTGCACATCAATAAACACTTTTGGAACTTGGTGAATAATACTAAAATTATTACGTCTTACAGACGTATAATACATAATCACGACGATTAAAATCTGAAGATCAGTAATTAACCAATCTAGCACAATGCAGATATCGCCCTTTACCTTTGTCATGATATTCAAGCGTTAGTGGATTCTCATCGTCTGTTCGGTCATTACCTTCATTAAACAGATTACGTCGTACTTTAATTTTTCTCTTCACTTCAACTTTGATGTTCTCTAAGAAACAGTGATGGGAAGAAATTACAATCAATGGATGATACGTTTCACATTTTTACAAATATTTACAGTTTAATATGAGATAACCATTTCATTTCTAACATAACACCAAACAAGATACTTGTAACGATATTCAAACATTAACAAATCAAGGGTTTAATCTTTATATACTTTTACTTCACACAAAGTTTGACCCACATCAATTCTGTCGGAGATTCTAAGAAATTTTAGAAGAAACGGGTATATATGGCTTCAGGATTACGATTAATTAATCCATATGTGTTTTAATTTCTATAGGACTAAAAGCGTACAGTATCACACGGATTTGGAGGAATTTGTATAATGTAACGCTTACGTGAGGCCATCTTGTACCTTTCGACCCGTTTTGATTTTCAAATTGAACCGCTTCCTGTAATTTTTCAACTTCTGCTTCTTTCTTCCGTAATTGTTTCTTCAATTCTTCGATCGAATCTGACAGATCTTTATTCTTTGTAATGTCATTATCGTTTTCCTCTTCTTGTCCGTCCCTTTCTTCTCCATCCGCATCGTTCTTCTCTTGTTCTTCATCCCCCTCATCCGAATCGCAAGTGAATTGCTTCCTCGATGATAGCAAGATATTCGACTTGTGTTTATTGAGGATATTGAGATTCTTTTCGTTCTGTACATCTTGCTGTAACGTAGGATGTTTCTGATTCTAAAAAACGGCAATTCTAAGTTAAAACCATTGAAAAATTGTTAAACCTTATCATATAATGATGTATTATTACTGCATATTATGTACTACGAAATTCAAATTGATTTTGAATTAATATTCATCAGCCGAATCAGTTATGATAAATGCGTCAACTTACGCGTGTTGATATTACAATTTCCTCAGATTCCGAAGATTGTACGCCACGGGGGATAATTAGCCGACGTCCTGGTTACCCGACTTTTGATCCAAAACAAAAATATCCCCACTAAAATATCCCCAAAAAAAATCCCCCTCTCAAAAATATCCCTTGCCCAAAATATCCTTCAACATAAATATCACTTGCCCAAAATATCCTTCAATAAAAATATCCCTTGCCTAAAATATCCTTTTAACAAAAATGTCCCGGGACAAATATCCTCTGCCAAAAATTTCATACGTAATCTGTAGAGATATTCTAAACACGCGGAGAAAAATACGCAAACAAACTGGAATTGTTTCCGTATCAAGCCTATGATGTATGTTATTATATTTATATCCTTGAGAATTATGAGAATTATCAGTGTAATAATAATCATAACGTAACGACTGTGTGTAATGTATACATTATATATCCAGATGAGATATACACATAATACACAGACAGATACATAGAAATACATGGACAGAATAGTCATCTCTAGAATGAACTGAAACACAAATCAATAATCAACACATTTCGCTTTATTAACACACGCTTTATTAATCACAGTGCCAAATTGTGTGCAATGCCACGCAAGTATTGAACAATATCACGATTTTTATAATCACCCACAACATTCAAAAGCCGACTATCGTGATCACGATATTTTGCGCGCCGCGACCTTTTTTTCTCCCCAGCCACAATACCTTCCAACTTAATTTCAGCAGACCCCTGCTCCGATTTCAACAAATCAATAAAAGTCCAAATGGACAAATGAGCAGCTCCAGCTTTCAAATTAAAACTATGGTGCCAACCTTCAGCAGTATTGTTTGTGCGAGGAAGTTCATTGACAACGGAATCGAAGTGATTCCATAGTTCTACGCTAAACAGCGGTGAATGACGTTTTTTGTGTCGATTAAGCACGCCAATCCATGTCTTTTCGAAATAATCTATTATAGGAGCTAGTTTTTTCTCGTTAATAACAAAATAATCCGACAGGATCAAAGTTTCGAACGCAGACACGACGTCGGCGATGGGCACGAAGGCTAGAGCACACAACATTTTAATATTAAGAGCGAATTCAGCATCCGATCCATAACAACTCTGCAGACCAGCTGCTTGTATTTGTCGCCAAATGCACTGCCCAAAGTGAAAAAAACACCCCTTAATAGCCACACCGGGAAATGCAACGCTAACCGAATTTATAAATCCCTTTTCGAAATCTGAAAGAATAATCTCAGGTGCAATGCCCGGCTGGAGTTCGATCAAAGTTTTCAACATTGTTCGATAAGCTATCTCACTTTTACCGCACATGAGAACAAACACAAGAGGAATGACTTCATTACCTTTAAGAGCATGTGAAAGCACTGTTTTACCCTCTCTTATGGTAATGCAGAGTGCATGTTAAATTTCGGACAAATCCCACTCCTAAACTATTAAACCGATTGGATTTAAATTTGCACAGGTTTACACCTTTGTTTATAGCGTCCTGACCCAAAAACATTAAAATTAAAATTAGAAATGAAAATTTTGATTGGAAATTGACGAATTTAAAAGATCTGCCAAGATATTGGGTCAGGACCCACTAGACCGATAAAAACCCTGAACAACAAGCCTTCATTCATTGCTGTACGTTCAATATTGGCTTAGTGGCATTTGTCCGAAAAATTACATGTTAATATTGTCGGTAAGGAGATGTAGAGAGAATGTGTAGTTCCCGAGATGTCCGCAGGTAACTCGGAGAGTTGAGCGCTGCACTAGCGTAAGGATCGAGGTATTGGAGAGAGAACGCTCTCCGATACCCAGCAACTGCCGGTGCGTGTATGTGCGTGTAATTGTGATCGATATGTATATCTATATATACGCCTGCAGGAAAAACGCGTAGTAGCGAGTGGCCCGTGGCTCACATGAAAGAGAGGAAGGAGAGAGAGATAGAGAGAGAGAGAGAGAGAGAGAGAGAGAGAGAGAGAGAGAGAGACAGACAGAGAGTCAGACAGACAGACAGACATAGGGAGTGATCGATATGTATATCTGTATATAATACGCACGTATTATTATACACAAATTTCAAACATGTACCACGCCTAAATTATCGAACCGAATGGATTGAGATTTGCACAAGTAATTCTAAAGACTTTCATTTATAGTGTTCTGACCCGAAAATGTTAATATTATAATTATAAATGAAAATTTTTAGTAAAAAGTGACGAATTTAAAAGATCTGCCAAGATATTGGGTTAGGACCCACTAGACCGATAAAAACCCTGAACAACGAGTCTTCATTCATTGCTGTACGTTCAATATTGGCTTAGTGGCATTTGTTTGAAAAAATACGTGTAATCGTTGACGGTTAGAAGATGTAGGAGAACGCCTAGTTACCGAGCGGCCCGTGGGTCGCTCGCTATCTGTATATACATGCGTATCTGTATATACGCATGTATTATTATACACAAATTTCAAACATGTACCACGCCTAAACTATCGAACCGAATGGATTGAGATTTGCACAAGTAATTCTAGAGACTTTCATTTATAGTGTTCTGACCCAAAAATGTTAATATTAAAATTATCAATGAAAATTTTTAGCAAAAATTGTATTTATTGTCGCTTTATTTCTCACAGTTACATAAAAATGGGAATACGGAGGGTTAAAATAAGAAGAAAACTCATTGTCATTTTTATAATAGATCTTTATTCTGCCCAACGTTATTATGCTCAAGAAACCATGCGTCTGCTTTTAAATTTTGTAAAAAAAAATATGCAGATAAAACGAAACACAGAAGAGTAATGGAATAATTTTTTTTCAATTTTTTTGTGAAATTTAAGGACAAACGAATCGTTTTCTTGACATCACGTTGCAAATAATAAAAATCTTTTACTTGAATGATAATAACTTTCCTAATTATTCAAATCCTCCATATTCCCATTTGTAAATAAAAAATCATTGAAAATATCGTCCGGTTAGAATATATTCGATTTTTGACGTCGTTTGGAAATTATTCATTATTAATCAATACAATCTGTAAAAAATATGAATGAATTCATTCATTCATACATATCGGAATTTTTTTACAACGTTTTATCCGATGATACAGTCGAATCTGGTTATAAGCAATCTGGTTATAAGCAATTTCCCCTCCGATTTTTTTCGAGTCCGCTCAGCGCGGTCCCCCACCACAAGCCAATTGCTTATAACCAGCAGCATTGCGCATTTCACCGACGCACTCACTCACAAAGAACGCACAGTGGGGAATTTTCACGAATTCCTGGCCAAAAATAAAAAAAAAAATTTTTCCATACAGGTATAACGGTCACGGGTATTTGTAGAGAACTAATTTCTGCGTAATTTCCCGTTTGACCCAACCTTTTACCTCTCATAGATGCTTAGATATTTCAGTTCAAAGTCGACCTTTGTTGGTGACAGTCGCGAGCGTCGACCGTGCTGTGTTTTGTAGCGCAACTTTGAACGTTTGTATACGGATAGTGGGAAGTGATAATTGATTCAAACAAAATGGATATTCTTCCTCAAGGTATGTAGAACATTTTGCCTATTTTACAATTAAAAAATATTTTTTTTGTCCATGTTTTCGTAGTCTAACGAGAATCCCGAAAAGTGCCTTCGTTCGAAAGTAAATATTGACTTTGCATAGACGTTTAGTATAGAATCCCGCGGAATCCCGCCTTCATTTTTTTTTTTAAAATAAAGCTTAGAATATTAGCTTTCGAATGCCGCCTCACCGAGAGTGCGCAAAGGTGCGCGGCCTGGTCCAGAGCAATTTTAGTGCGCGTCCGCGTCATCCGATAAGTCAACCGCGCGCCGCGTGACGTGCCAGGTACTCGGTCAGCCGAACTGGGCTTACCTGGAACTGCAGCTGCGGGTCGACCGGTCGACCCTGACAATAGATTCGAAATATAAATATATATATACATACATATGTATATATATATATATATATACATACTTTGTAAGAATCGTCGTGAAAAATGCTGATACCTGATTTAGTTTACGTGGAATTTGTTTTCCAGAGGGAAAGGAATTTATTAGAAATTTAGTATTGTATTCGGAACGCCAACTCCACATTTTAATGAAGTATGACCAAATGCATAAAGGCGTATGTCTAATCCTCATTCGTAATACAATGCAATTTATGATTAATACTAAGTACAATTTCTTTTCAGGTTCAGGTGCTTCGCTTGTCTCATTCAAACGAAAGGAAATATTTTTAATTCTGAAAAAATATTTAACGTCAGAATATAATGAGCAAGTAGAATTATTGGAACGGGAATTATCGGAGAAGAGTCAATGTGTGATTAAAATCCACCAAGATGCCAGGCAGAATTTGTCCAAGTTAATTCATAAGATACGCATAAAATGGCAAGAGTCAGGAAGGAAGGAGACCAATTTTCTTCATAAGAATCAAGAGTGGCTGGAGATGGATATTGCCTTTCCTGCTGATTCGAAACCGAGTGACGCCAGCACACGTGGTCGTCCCTCAGTGGACTTTGCTGCATCAAGTGAGCGATCGAAACGACGAAGAACAGAAGAGTTGCGGCAAAATCATACCCCTGAGGAGTTGTGCTATGCAGCGCAAATGAGTCTCCGCTCTTCCGGAGACGTAAATTCGTCAAAAACGGTCAAGGACATTGCAGTTGAAACGCACGCACCTGCACCAACATCGTCAAAGGCAGTGCAAAATACACTATCAACAGATGAAGCTCTTTCGGTTATGGTCGAAGCCAAACTCACCAGACATCAATATAATATTGTAAGAGCATCGCTGAAAGGTATCAACTGTCCGGCATATCCAAATTACGAAGCAGTTAGAGAGGCCAAAGCATTATGTTATCCACCGCGGTCTAGTATAACTATTACTGAAAATTGTGCCGATATTAAATTACAAGACTTACTGGACCACACATGCAAGCGTCTTCTTCTTAGTCAGAGAGAAGTTGTGAAATCAGTGCATATGGAAAACTTGGCAAATGCGGAATTAATCTGTAAATGGGGGTGTGACGGAAGTTCTGGCCAAGGTGTATACAAACAGAAATTTGAGGATGACAGTAATTCCGACGCAAATATATTCCTAACGTCCCTTGTCCCGTTACAACTCGCATTTTTTGAGAGTGAATCTATGGACTCCGGTTGTAAACTTTTATGGAAAAATCCGAGGCCATCATCGCCTCGCTATTGCCGGCCTATAAGAATGCAATTTCTACATGAAAGTACGGAATCCACGAAGAATGAAACAGCGTATATTGAAGAACAAATCTCATCATTAAAACCATTGAAAATTGGAGTTGATGGCAGAGAAGTAACAGTTAGGTATAAAATGCTGTTTACTATGATAGATGGGAAAGTCTGCAATGCTGTTACATCTACGAAATCCGCACAAAGATGCTATTTATGTCAAGCTACTTCAAAAGAATTTAACGATCTTGATGCAATCCTGAAAAAAGAAGTGAATGAAGATAACTTGAAATTTGGAATGTCCACGTTACACGCATGGATCCGTTTTTTTGAGTCCCTCTTGCATCTATCTTACAAACTCGATTTGAAAAAATGGCAGGCACGATCCGAAAATGAAAAAAAGATGGTTAGCGATCGAAAAGCACAGATACAAAAATCTTTGAAATCTGAATTGGGGTTGATAGTGGATCGTCCAAAGCCTGGGTATGGGAGCACCAACGATGGCAATACAGCACGGCGATTTTTTGAAAACCACGAAATAACAGCAATGATAACTGGCTTGAACGAAGAACTTATAAAAAGATTTCACGTCATTTTACAAGTTATCTCGAGTGGGTACGATATCAACGTGGAAAACTTCAAAGAATACGCGTTGGAAACTGCGCAACTGTACGTGCGCGATTATCCATGGTATTATATGCCAACAACCGTGCACAAAATATTGATCCATGGAAATTTGATAATAGCTTCGGCTATTTTACCCATCGGACAATTGTCAGAGGAGGCTCAAGAAGCGCGAAACAAAGACGTGAAAAAATTTCGAGACGGATTTTCTCGTAAATCATCACGCGAGAATACTATGCAGGATGTTTTGAATTGGCTACTAGTGTCATCTGATCCATTCATAACAAACCTAAGGAAACTGCCTCAAAAAAAGTCACAGCAATTGTCTGCAGAGGCTATGAGGCTACTTGCTGAGCCGAATATGGATTGAATATGGATTGGAATAAGGATTAGGATTGAGATACTCTTTGTATTTTTCAATAATAAAAACTTTGTTTACCGTATTACGAGATAACAATTATTTTCCGTACATTCCCGAACCTACTGTATAATCTATTATTGTAGCCACTCGACAAACATAGTTCAGGCTCTGTGTTTTATTTTTCGAAATTTTGATGTATTCGCAATCAGGGAACCCGAAAACATCGGGAAAATAGATTTTTCATCGGATTTATTAAAGAATTTTGGTTCGAACCAGCCATATTTGAGTCGCCATTTTGTTTTTTGAAATTTTGATTTTGGATTCGAAATCAGGGACCCCGAAAACATGGGGAAAGTAAATTTTCCGCTGGATTTATTGAAGAATTTTGGTTCGAACCAGCCGTATCTGAGCCGCCATTTTGTTTTTTGAAATTTTGATTTTGGATTCGAAATCAGGGACCCCGAAAACATGGGGAAAGTAAATTTTCCGCTGGATTTATTGAAGAATTTTGGTTCAAACCAGCCGTATCTGAGCCGCCATTTTGTTTTTTGAAATTTTGATTTTGGATTCGAAATCAGGGACCCCGAAAACATTGGGAAAGTAGATTTTTCGTTGGATTTTTTGAAGAATTTTGGTTCGAACCAGCCGTATCTGAGCCGCCATTTTGTTTTTTGAAATTTTGATTTTGGATTCGAAATTAGGGACCCCGAAAACATTGGGAAAGTAGATTTTCCGTTGGATTTTTTGAAGAATTTTGGTTCGAACCAGCCGTATCTGAGCCGCCATTTTGTTTTTTGAAATTTTGATTTCGGATTCGTAATCAGCGACCCCGAAAACATAAGTCTACCAAATTTGGTGAAGTTCCGATCATCCCCTGATTTATGGCCAGGAATTCGTGAAAATTCCCCACTGTGGAACGCTACATCGATGCGCTCTAGTGGGGGAGCCACATTTTACGACTCTTCGGCGTTTTTTTTCCTACATCCCGGAAGGATGTAATGTAAGGATGAATGGCCCAGTGTATGTATAAAAACCAAAAAGACTCATTTATTTCAATACAAATAAAAAAAGACAATTTATTTCATTTCTTTCAATGTATTGAAATATAATAATATTTCAATACATTCATATCGCAATGCACGGCAATACTCGAGAGACCCGTTTCGTGCTCAGGTCTCGTCAATGACTCCCCATCTTTATGTCCATCCATCCATTACGCCTCGTCCAGTCTTGAGCACGAACGCACACGAGACAAGGCTATTAGATATATATATATCCAATATTTGAATATATATATCTAAATACACGCTTTAGAACGCCAGGCGCCAACACTTTTATAGTCATACTCTCTTTGAGAGAGGAGAATAATGAATAATGTACTGCGTGATAGAATAAGACATTGTTAAAAACTTATACAAAGGTGGACAATAAAAACTCGATTATATATATGTGAAGCGATACACCACATTCCCACTCCATGCGCGGAAACGTCGGCGCACGAGAGAGGGGTCTAGCACGGCAGTTGTGCGAGATACTGCGAACAAGAAGCAAGTGCGAACTTTTCTTCGGCTTCTGCAGGTAAAAGACCCAGCCACGTGGCCCGCATATAATTAGAAAACGTTTAATTTTAATCACCTTTATAATGTATTATTTTTATTATTTCTTTGTTAAACAAAAATTCCTGCAGATCTTGGCAGAAACACCGGAGTGGTTCCTAAAAACGATCGACCCAGACCCTTACAAGCCGAAGACTCAAGATGGCCACAGAGGTTAGGAAACTTCGATTCTGCATGGCAGTGATCGCCAGCTCAGACCCAAAAACCGGAATTATAGTCATTCAAAAGGTGACACTGGTCGAACAAAATCGAACATTCATCTTTCCGGAAGAGCATCAGAAGGTATCTCATCATAAGGAGATAATGGAGCTGCCAGCAATGAAAGCAGCAGCAAAATCTCTCACAAAACGAGGAATGTTCCGAAATATTACACTGTCTCTAGAACCAGAACTCGTAGAATTGTATTTCGATACCGATTTAAATCCAATTTTTAAAGATATCATGCTCGAAGAATTATCCGTAGAGTCACAAACGAACAAAACACCAAAAGAACCAGCGATTCAAGAACCGCGTGAGATTCTGGATAAGATCACAAAACGTTTCGTACTTACTCGATATAATAATATCAACCAGAACGCATCCTTATGGATAACTACATTTGAAACAGAATGTGAGAGATTTCAATTACCGACTGAACGTAGAGTAGAAGCACTGCGTTTATTTCTCGATGACACGGCCGCAGATTGGTATGCGGGCTTACTAATAAATAACTCAATCGATAACGCGTGGGAATTTTGGCGAGACGAATTTCTTGCGGCGTTCACAAAGCGAGGCTGGGAACACGTAGCCTACGCGTTGAATTATCAATATTTGTCAGGGACATTAACAGAATTTGTTATAAAAAAAAACAAACTGCTTTTGGAAACTGATCCAAAATTCGCTGAACAACAACGAATAGATCTGATCGTTTGTAATTTTCCGAAACACATACGCGAAAAATTAGATCGAGAAACAACAAAGTCAATTAGAAAATTGTTGGAATCTGTCAAAAACTACGAAACACTAGTGACGATGCGAAAACAAAAAAGTCCAAAACCAGAAGAAAAATATAACACTCCGAAACCAGGAAAATCAACCGTGGCTTCCCCGCCTTACACTTCCAGCGCAAAAACGAGATCTCCGACTCGTCGTCCACTATGCCCTCACTGTCAAACACTGGGGTTTAACAGATACCATCCAGAAACCGCTTGTTGGTATAGACAATCGAACAATCAAGATAGAAGCAGAAAGGTCAACCAAATTGAACTAGAACTAGATAACAAAATTAATTTAACGACAGAGGCTTCAAAAAACGAGTTGTGATTCCGTTGATTGAGGTGGAAGTGTTGGTGGACGGTAATTGGAAAACAAACGCCATATATGATTCGGGTGCAAACATCTCAATGATGAGCTATAAATTCCTAAAGAAAATCAGACGAAATGAAAAATCCTCCAAAAGCACTTTAAGCACGATTAACGGAACCACATGTGTTGACGGGACAGCCGAAATCACACTAAAGATTTTTGATATCGAAAAAAGAATAAGCGTCTATGTTACAAAAAATACAAACTTTAAGTACGACCTCCTCATTGGTCTAGATGTGATATTAGAGTTTAGATTGCGACAGGATGAAAGATTACAAATTGACCAAAAATTTCCAGAAAAACAAAAGGAAAAAAAAAAAGGAAATCTAATAATAAATCTAACGGAACATAGAGATAAATATATTAAGGACCACACAGAGGCAATATTATCCCGAAATGAGAAAAGTTTTGCTAAAAATAAATACGATGTGGGTTCAGTGAAAAACTATGAAGCGCACATTAGATTAACAGAAAATCGCTATATGGCAAAAAGACCATACCGATGTTCAATTCAGGATCAGAAGGAGATTGATAACCAAATTAGAAATTTATTAGAGTCGAATCTTATAGAAACCTCCAGCTCGCCATTCGCGGCACCGGTAACATTAGCCTACAAACGAGAGGAGGGAAGAAAATCGCGATTATGTATTGACTTCAGAGAATTAAACAAAATAGTGGTGCCCGAACCACAACCCTTTCCTCTCATAGAAGATATCTTAGCAAAAACTGCCGGTTGTACCTGGTTTTCGACTCTGGATATCAATTCTGCCTTCTGGTCCATACCGCTTTATGAGAAAGATCGATATAAGACAGCATTCGTAACACAAAACGGACACTATCAATGGAGATGTCTCCCGTTTGGTTTGAAGACATCCCCAGCTATATTCCAAAGAATACTCTCGAACATACTTTTCAAAAAAAATCTACATCACTTTTGCTCTGTTTACATCGATGATATTATTATATTCTCAAAATCTCTAGAACAGCATATGCAACACCTGGAATCAGTATTGATAGCAATTTCGGAGGAAGGATTTCAATTAAAATTGGAAAAATGTCACTTCGCACAAAAATCTGTAAAATATCTAGGGCATATTTTAGAAGAGAATTCAGTAAGACCCCTGCGGGATAATTTAACAGCGATACGTGATTTCCCAACTCCGAAAAATAAAAGAAATATCAGACAATTTTTGGGAAAGGTAAATTTTTACCATAAATATATACAAAATTCAACCAGGCTTCTAGAACCACTTCATGCGTTATTACGAAAAGGAGTGGAATTTGAATGGTCTGCAAACTGTGAACAAGCTTTCAAAAAAATAAAAAATTATCTGTGTTCAGAGCCAATCCTCGCGATTTACAACCCAGATTTAGAAATCATTATTCAGACAGATGCAAGCCTTAAAGGTATAGGTGCCATTTTGAAACAGAAACAACAAAACGAGGAAATAAAACCGGTGGCATATTTCTCAAAAAAATTAAACAGTTCACAGAAAAAGAAGAAAGCAATACATTTAGAATGTCTAGCAATTAAAGAAGCCATCCGGTATTGGCAATATTGGTTAGTCGGAAAGAAATTTACAGTGTTTACTGACCATAAACCTCTCGAAAATCTAAACATAAAAACCAGAACGGATGAAGATCTCGGAGACTTAACTCTTTACTTATCTCAATTTGAGTTCAACATAAAATACGTTCCAGGATCACAAAATCAAGAAGCTGATTGTTTATCTCGAAACCCAGTCCTAGAAACGAATAGTGAGAATGGAAAAGAAATAAAAACAATGAGCCTTATAACTATCGCAGAATTACGAGAAGATCAAAATAATATCAGACAAGAGAATCTAAACGAAACGGAATTAATATCGGAATTGGGAATAAGAATGGTAAAAATCAAAAACAAAAATAAAATATTAATCTCCTCAAAACTAGCTAAGGAATTAATAAAAAGGTGCCACATAAGCTATGGTCATATAAACAAAAACCAGATTTGGAAAATGTTAGGAAAATACTATTATATTCGAAACCTCAGCCAAACAATTCAGAATTTGATCTCAGAATGTAAAATCTGTATAGAAAATAAAACGAGAAAAGGAGCAAGATTGGGATTTTTTTCTAAACTAGGCCCAGCAAAAAAACCCTTAGAGATTGTATCTCTTGACACTATTGGAGGATTCAAAGGAAATAATTCTACAAAAAAATATCTCCATCTCGTAGTTGATCACTTCACTCGATTCGCTTTCATTTTAACATCCACGACTCAAAAACCAAAAGATTTCATACAACTCGTGAATAAAATCAAAAATTTTGGAAAAATTGGTACAATCCTAGCGGATCAGTACAGCGGTATAAATTCAGAGGAATTCAAAAAGTCACTCCAAAAACTGAATACAAAACTGATCTTTACAGCAGTAGATTGTCCCTTCTCTAACGGATTAAATGAAAGACTCAATCAAACCCTAGTAAACCGGATTCGCTGTAAACAAAACTCACAACCAAATAGACCATGGTCAATATTAGCAGAGGAAGCAGTGAAAGAATATAACGACACGGTTCACTCTTCCACGGGATATTCGCCGGCATATCTATTCCTAGGGAAAGAACCAAATATTGTACCACAAGAACTTCGAGAAGTACCAAACTTACAAATTGACCGAGAAATAGCGTTCCGAAATTCGCAAAAATCACAAGACTCAAATTTCAAAAGGATTAATAGGAATAGGAAACATTATAATTTCGAAGTAGGTGACCTTGTATTCGTAAGCACCGGGAACAAATTGAACAGAGGAAAACTTGATAAGGTGCGAAAAGGACCTTATAAAATTCTAAAAAAAATCTCGAATACAATATACGAAGTAGATACTAAGAAAAAAACGATAGAATCTAATCGCCACCACATATCAAAATTGATTCCGGTTGATGCAGTTGCATATTCAAAGTTTTGTCTTAACGATCGATCTTCGATCTCAGTCGAAGGGGGGGGATGTGAAGCGATACACCACATTCCCACTCCATGCGCGGAAACGTCGGCGCACGAGAGAGGGGTCTAGCACGGCAGTTGTGCGAGATACTGCGAACAAGAAGCAAGTGCGAACTTTTCTTCGGCTTCTGCAGGTAAAAGACCCAGCCACGTGGCCCGCATATAATTAGAAAACGTTTAATTTTAATCACCTTTATAATGTATTATTTTTATTATTTCTTTGTTAAATAAAAATTCCTGCAGATCTTGGCAGAAACACCGGAGTGGTTCCTAAAAACGATCGACCCAGACCCTTACATATATAGTCACACCCTTCTTCGGTACCCTTTGTTTACATTTCGCTCGTTCGCCTCGGGCAGAGACAAAGGGTCAAGACATAAATGAGGGAAAACCCTGATATTTCCTTCGGAACTACAGTTTCAATAAATTTCGTCACTGCATAAGTAATACAGGAATTTAAAAAAAAAATATTTTTGTGTTGAACAATTTTCATAACAAAATCATTATTCACAAATGGTATAAATAGCGGTAAAATTTTTTCAAGTTTGACATGACAAAAAAGTTTGTGATTTCTTTAACGGTAGAGTTTAGGAAGGGAAAAATAAATAAACCGTTTTTTTTGCACGCAATTTCCTGGCTGCAATATTATCGCAGAGAAATAAAACTTGAACAATATTCATCCCGACAAGTTTTACTATCTGTTGAATATGACTAGCGTACTTGTAACGAATATCTCGCATGCGCGCGCAGCCACGTCATGGAATCTTCTCGAAGCTTCTATGCGTGCCAACGAAAACGGCGTTCGAGCAGCGCTGCTCAGTCTTCGCTTTGTCGTGACCCGAGTTAGAGGCATGCACAAATCTCCATAATAAAACAGTATATATTCACGAGCATTACAACACGTGTATCAATTTATTCGCTAGATCCTTTTCCCTCTCTGATCAAGCAATCTCAGGCTGACTTCCTGACCATAGCTCAACAGGTTATGGGCCCAGGTGCGGTAGCGAGAGAGAGATTTGTTTGAGAGAGGAAAAGATCGCGTAGAGTCACGTGTCGTGAGTGGTACAAGGCGTCGGTGAGGACGATGTCGGACGATTTGTCGAGAGGAATTTTGCCGAAGTTCGATGGCGGCAATTTCCAAGGATGGAAATTCCAGATAAAAGCGTCGTTGATCGCGAGTGGGATCTACGACGTTGTCGACGGGACGCGAGCGAAACCGGCGGAAACCGAGGCCGCTGATCTCAAGGCGTGGATAAAAGACGATGCGAAAGCAATGTATTATATCTCGCGAGCCATTGAGTACAAACATCTAGAGCCACTTTTAGTGTGTACAACGTCAAAAGAAATGTGGGACAAGTTAGCACGAATTCATGCTCAAAACTCGTCGACGAACAAACTTCTCCTCACACAAAAGTTCCACGAGTATAAGATGGCGCCGTCGGACACGGCAGTCCAACACGTGGCAAGAATACAAAACATGGCGTCGCAACTAGTAGATCTGGGCGAGACGGTCACAGATACAACAATAATGGCGAAAATGATTGCGGGCCTCACGTCAAAATTCAGCAATTTTGTCACTGCATGGGACAGCGTAGATCCAGCGCGGCAAACTGTGGAACATCTACAAGAGCGGCTCCTAAGAGAGGAGAGTAGAATGGATGCTGAAAATGGAGAGACGGCGGCATTCGCAGCAATCAAATTCGAGAAGAAAAATGGAAAACCAAGTGCTCAAAAGAAAAGTGACGATTCGAAAAACGACGCGGAAAAGAAAGCTCGCCGCGACAAGAAAAAGAAAAATGTCGAGTGTTACGTATGCAGTGAAAAGGGACATTACGCGCGGGAATGCCCGAAAAGACAGAACAAAGATACCCGCGACGGAAAAGATTCACGTGACTGCGCGTTCGTTGCTACGTGTTCAAAAAGTGCGAGGAGTGGGGACGAGTCGAGCCAAGACATTGGTCCATCTGAAAACGACAAGAGAGCGTGGCTGAGACTGGACAAAAGAGACGTCTGGTACGGTGACAGTGGGTCCTCGAGGCACATGACTTTCCATCGCGAGTGGTTCTGTGAATTTCGGTCAAAAGAAGGCTCTACCATTACATTAGGTGATAATACAGAGTGCGACGTTGCCGGCGAAGGGACAATACTTATCGACAGGCTAGTTAACGGAAAATGGAGTGAGGCGAGAATCGAGAACGTGCTTTATATGCCGTCAGTGCGAAGTAACCTATTCTCGGTAGGCGAGTGCGCGTCGCGAGGGTACGAAGTGAAGTTCGTGAGAGACCTTCTACACCTAGTGAAGAAAAATTCGACAGTCGCGACCGGCGTAATGCAATCGAACAAAATCTACCGGATGTTTTTTCGAGTAAATAATTCACACAATATCGATGAAGTGAACGTGACCACGACAAGTCTCAAGGTCTGGCACGAAAGATTAGGACACTTAAACAAAAGCGCGTTATCCGATCTCGTTAAACAAAATCTCGTAGAAGGTGTCAAAGTGTCGAATAAATCGGATTTCTTCTGTGACGCATGCCAGCTGGGCAAGGCTCACAGATTAACATTCAAGAATGAAAAAAAAGAAATAAAATGTTACGTCCTGACCCTCGATTTTTCTCATCTCGGCCAAGAAAAGCGCGGCTTTCCCTTTAACACGTTATTCGAGATAAAATCGGAATTGGCCAGGTTATTGCCCTGTTTTGAGCCTAACCTTGCGGAAAATTGCTCAGGATGGGCGGAGAGTGCATAATTTGGTAACAATGGCAAATTTAAATAAAATCTCGCGAACAAAACTCTTCAATTTCGCGGGACACATAATAAATGGTAATTCGGTAACATCTGACAAATAAAACTTGTAATATAAAGGGAACAAAATAACGTGATCTCATAAAATAAATTCTGACATAAACACGGGAACTAAACTTTCACTGACGTGGGAGGAAATAAACGGCAGGGCCATCCTCAAGATTGACCTCCGGAGGGCTTTCCGCCCAAATTGCAAGGACAAACGTAATTATTATGAGGACCAAAATGACCACTGATACCGCGACAGCTATTTTTAACTGGAAAAGGTCCATGGTCAATGGACAGGACAACTCTCACAACAAAGGAAATCAACACCGGATTTATTCGACCACGGAGAGATTGAATTTAATCACTCAAAGAAATTCTCAATTGCTCGGAAATGAATTTAAACCGCACAAATTCATAAAAATTATATCGGAAATGGACCATGAATTATAAACACAAAAAAAAAACACCATTGATTCATTATTTCCCGGAATAAAACGTGAATTACTCATTTGAGTGAATTCATTTGAATTTAACTCGCACGATTTTCACTGAATTTACGAACATGAACACTTCCTAGGAAAAAAATAACTTCACAAGAAAAATTATCTTACAACAGATCGAAATTCTACGGATTCACCTGGAATGATTTGCTGGGAACGTCAAAACAATTTAATCGCACAAAAGGAAAGGAAAAAAAAAATAAAAGAATTTTAACGGACGAGAAATATATTGGACAAAGAATTGAATTTAAACCTGGGGAAGATAAAACTGGGAAAATAATTTCGATCAGACACTTTTCACAAAACTGAAGTTAAATTGACATAACCTTTTCGCAAACTGAATTTAACACAAAATCTGAATTTCCATGAAACTGAATTTAACACAAAATCTGAATTTTCATGAAACTGAATTTAACACAAAATCTGAATTTAATACAAACGATAACGCAAAAAGGGAAAACAACGACAGAAAACATTTCAAAGACCTTCAACGGTGAGTAACCCGGTAGCTTCGGTTACGGGCCTCGAGCCGTCATGGGGTGTCGACCGGGGTCGGAGACACCGCGCAACACGAACAAAGATATACTGACACATGCGAGAAAACATTTTGAGATACTTACTACTTCGATGGTCGAACTGGATGAATTAGGAGGATTATAGAATACGGTGAATATAACGACGAAGACGATGAACAATTCAGTGCAGATGGGATGATTGTGCGGTGAAAGTGAATGTTCAGCCGAGATTGATAAGCGGTAAAATAGTTTTATTCCAAAAAAAAAATATGTTCGTTCACAAAAGAAAATAAACCGTTCGTTCGCAAAAATAATATGTTCGTATCGAAATCCACGGAGACAGATTGAATAAAACAAAGTAAAATAAAGAAATTTGGAGATACTGTGGCCAAACGATGAGAAGTATATAAAGAGAAATAGATTAACACGACGGACAGCGATTCGATCTCTTAAAATTTTCTCCCGGCTCTGACAACTCTGACCCCCTGCGGGCTCATTACCCGGTTTTATATAGGGTATTGCAGGATGACTTAGCTTCGGCGGTGGGGAGATACGCCCTTAGCCGCCTAAAACGCTCTAAGCCCCTCCGCCGCCTCCACCTCGCATTCCCAATGACCGCTACGAATCTATATAATTGAAAATCCATACTTCTAATTAATACAAATTTATCCTGATTATAAAACATTCATTTCTATATTCCTTTTTAATAATTATTCCGTGTTTCAATAATCCGTAAAGCGATTTTTCCCCTCGTACATACGCCGTCTTTTCATCAAGACGTTCATTCTGTCTCTCTCATACTTGCATATACGGTATCTACTCTCTCGCTCACTCTGCCCCTCGTTTCGGAGGTACCACGCAGCAGAGGAGTTCTCCTCTTCGGCTTCTCCTACAGGCCACACGCTGGTCCACCGTAGGCTCTCGGTGACCCACACACGCACACACATACAGCCATGCACATTTCCATTCGTCTTTTCGTTCGTGCTCTCGTTCGGTGACGATTTCTCCTCCATTTATTCGTATCTCCCTTGCTCCGCATTGCCTTCGATTTATTCTCTCATTCTATTCATTTCTATTTCTTTTTTATTTCCTTGCCATGCCGAGCCTGTAACGCGATGGTACATGCAAGGCTTTTCAGATTAAAATTATTCCACTGATGGTGAAATAGTTCTCAAACGATTTTTATTTGATTGAGGATGTATGAGCACAAGGTGGCGGGGAATAAGCGAAAACATGGGCGCGGGTGAGCGCGGTGAGCGAGGGGCACGCATGAAACAAGAGAGAGTCGGACCGCTCATTATGCGACACACGCGAAAAATTTCCTTAAAATCGATAATTGTATGTCAAAAGGTTCGTTAACCCCCATTTTTTATGGAACGTATGTAATCGTGATAGTTTTCTGAACATTTAACAGTTTTAATATTGATCGTATCTGATCGTGAAAGATACGAATTTCTGTTTCAAAGTTGCGTCAGCCCAGAATTCGTATATGGCGTGGGATAAATATCTTGATTTCACGAATTAATTACTCGCGTAAAGAGTCGTTGACCCCCTTTGAAATTTTGCAGGTTTTATCCTATAAACTTCTGCTACGGCATATAAAAAATTCAGATTTTTATATGATCGTGAAGCTAGTGCTCATACATCCTTAAGTGACCCGATCTTTCCAATAATCGGGAAAAATCAATAAAGTCATTCTGTAATTATTGATCTACTCAAAATACACAATGCGAAACCATTTTGAAACAATTTAAAATTATTCATTGATGGATATTGATTTTTATCACCCGGTTATCTTGATTCCACGTTAACGCTCGGATTCTGATAATTTCCCTAATTATTCTTTGCTTGTTTGTTATAACATTGAAAACTTTGTCCCTATACTCCAGATCCTGTGTGATTTCCCTAATCATTCTTTATCATTTTTACTACAGGAATAATCTATTTCATAAACCGCGCATTAATCATGCATACATTAGCTCACCATTCTTAATAACTACTAAAAAGGATTCTTTCTCAATTACATCGTTTATGGATAATCCTTGTTAATGCACTATGAAATTTCCATGAATCTTTGAATTTGGTCTTTGTAAAATTATTATTCATTGTTAATTAAATCATGCGCTTGCTACGCCTTTGGCGTCCTTGTTGGATTGCGATGTCGAATTTGCGGCGTCACTTATCGATGAGACATATGTCTCTTGAACCTCGTGATTTTTATTGAAAGGCCTTCCACGCGCTCTCTCTCTCTCTAAACATGTAGTTCCGGTTAATCGGAAGACGATATTCGTAACCAGACGACAGCAGCTCTGGTATAACCACATGTTTCCGAATGTTTATTTAATTCTCATTAGCGACGTGACGGTTGGGTGTCCCGTCGAAGTCTTTCCTCTATCGAGTCCCCTTGACTCGACCACTGCGTCAATTTGTCGATCACGTGCAGAACTCATGTAGATCATCCACGAGAATCATCCGATGACCTTTTCCAGACGCTGTTCCCGAAAAGTTGTAGCAAGGCTAAAATCGCCCATAAATTAAGAGCAAAGAGAAAGAAACAGCAAGCATCTCAACGAAAAAGGAAATCTCCTCTCTTTGACCAATTTTGACTCATGGAAATCTCAAGCTATTCTAAATAATATAATTGAATACTTAAATGCAATAAACTACATACTATTCACCGCCACCTTTACCATCACCGATGACCTGACCCAGGTACCCATGTTCATTCTTGATTTTACATTTTTACATCCGTTCACTCACGCACTTTCGGGAATTTATTTCATAAAGTATTCATTCGGGAATAAAGAAAAAGAGGATCACCGGTCACTATAACTTTAGATGAGGCATACTCTCTCTCTCTCTCTCTCTTTCTCTCTCTCTCTCTATCCATGCACGCGTGAATCTTCTATAGCCAAGGATTTCTCCGACATCGGCGGTTGTTTATATTCATGTCCGACGATGGACGTCTCGTAATGAGGACCTTTGATATCGATGCCGCTATGGCGTCACCTCTCGATAGCCTATGCTCACTTGAGACGTACTTGTGCAGATGGCTCGATGAATGACAACTCGAACTTTCCGTGTTGCCAGGAGGAAAAATAAAACGTTCCTCTAGTGTGACCGGGCCCCTTTCCTCGTATTTAATTCTATTGGAAATCGCCAGATATAAGCTATTTCAAATCGATGCAAAAAGTCCCGAAATTCGCGGGACGTAACAAAAAACAAAACCGGGTGAACTAACGCACAGTGACGTGTGCGGGCCGGTTCCGGAAGCGTCTCTAGGGGGTGCGCGGTTGTTTGTCACGTTCATTGACGACGCGTCGGGGTACCGCCACGTGTACTTCATCAAACACAAGTCGGAGGTGTTTGAAAAATTCAAAGAATACGAGAGACTCGTCGCTAATAAATTTGCGAAGCCCATGAGGGCGTTTCGGTCAGATAACGGTCGCGAATATTGTAACGGAAAAATGCAGGAATACCTAAAATCAAGAGGGATTTAGTTTGAACCGAGCGCTCCGTACACGCCAGAGCAAAACGGCAAATCTGAGCGAGATAACCGAAGCATTGTTGAGTGCGCGCGTACGATGCTCAAGTCCAAAAGCCTGCCGACGTTTTTGTGGGCTGAGGCGGTAAACACCGCAGTGTACCTGCAAAATCGTGCGTCATCATCGGTAAGGAGGGGGGGGAAAACTCCGTTTGAGCTGTGGACAGGCACCAAACCTGACTTGAGTCATGCCAAAGTGTTCGGATGTGAAGCCTTTGTGCATATTCCTAAGGAATTCACGAAGAAATTCGACGCGAGGTCGAAGAAAGTGTTGTTCGTGGGGTACGAGGGGTGCTCCAAGAATTATAGACTCTATCACACAGACACAGGAAGCGTCAAGGTGTCACGGAACGTAGTGTTCAACGAGATGAGTTCACCAACAAACGCGAGCAAGCACAAGGCATCGTACACAGCAGACGACTGGAGTGACGGAGAAGAACTGCAGGGCCGAGAGGTAATTGATCCTGTTGTCGATAACGACGTACCGGCAGTCGATAACGTCCCTGTTGTTCCCGACGAAGGAGTCGAACCTGCTGTACCCGCGGTCGGTAATTAAGGGGCCGAAGCTCAAAGACAACTCAGGCCGGAATTACCACCTGTCGAGCGTCGAAATCTGCGCGAGAGAGAGGGTCTGAGAAGACCTGCGAGGTACAGAGACAACAGTCCTGATTCCGACGAAGTCGAAGAAATCGACGAGCTGCATTTGGCGCAATACGAGCCTCCAGCCAATTTCAACGAGGCGATCACCTGCAAAGACTCCAGAAACTGGAGTGAAGCAATCCAGGACGAGTTGAGGGCTCACGAAAAGAATAACACGTGGACAATCATTCCCAAGGACGAGAAGAAGAAAAGGATCGACTCCAAGTGGGTCTTTAAGAGGTTGCCTGATGGTTCAGAAAATGGCTTCCGATATAAGGCTCGCCTGTGTGCACGGGGTTTTCAACAGCGAGAAGGAATATATTTCACCGAGACATTCTCTCCGGTGGTGAGATATGATTCTATCCGTCTGCTCCTCGCATTGACAGCACAAGAGGATCTCGAACTCGTACAGTTCGACGTGAAGACGGCCTTTCTGTACGGAAGTTTGAACGAGGACATCCACATGGACGTTCCAGAGGGACTGACAATCCCAAACAGTGATGCGAGTGTGTGCAAACTGAACAAATCGTTGTATGGTCTCAAACAGGCCCCAAGATGTTGGAACCATAAGTTCGATGCGTTTCTTAAAAAATACAAGTTCTTCGAAACAAGTGCAGACAAATGTATATACACCGGGATGTACATTAAAGTGTACTTAGCGCTTTTTGTAGACGACGGTCTGATCGCGTGCAAATCGAGAGAAATCCTCGATCGAGTAACATCAAAATTACGCCAAGAGTTTGAGATTACGTTGGGTGATTCGAGCTGTTTCGTGGGCGTACAAATCGAGCGGGATAGAAAACGTAAAACGGTGTTTATACACCAAAGCGAGTATGTGAGAAAAATCCTTAAGAGATTCAACATGAGCGATGCAAAGGGTGTGAGTGTGCCGGCAGACCCCCATGTTGTCTTGGGTTCAGTCGGAGAGAGTGAAAGCGTAAGCAATGTACCATATCGGGAAGCGGTCGGGTCACTTATGTTTCTTGCGATCGTCTCAAGACCAGATATCGCGCTGGCAGTAAACAACGCGAGTAAATATTTGAATAAACACGGGATAAGTCACTGGAAAGCTGTAAAGAAGATATTCGCTTATCTCGTAGGAACCAAAGATTTCGGTATCGAATATCAAAGCGGCGGAAGCGAGTCCGAACTACTCGGGTATTCGGACGCAGATTATGCAGGAGACGTCAATACTCGTAGGTCAACAACCGGATATTTGTTTACTCTTGCGAGTGGCCCAATAACATGGTCATCTCGCAGACAAAAGATGGTAACCGTAAGTACCACCGAGTCAGAATACGTAGCGGCGTCTTCGGCAGCAAAAGAGGCTGTATGGTTAAGGCGATTGTTAGATGATATCGGACATCGATGCAAGGGTGCAACTCAAATTAATATCGATAATCAAAGTGCAATAAAGTTAGCCAAAAATCCCGAGTTCCACGAGAGAACTAAACACATCGATGTTCGATATCATCATATTCGTGAAATGATAACAAATAATGAGATAAAAGCGGTGTATGTTCCTTCAGAAATGCAAAAAGCCGATATACTGACGAAAGCGTTGCCAAAAGAGAGTTTTAAACGTTTACGCGAGATGATGAATGTACGCGTTAACAAGCACTCAGACGGCGGAAGTGTTGAATATGACTAGCGTACTTGTAACGAATATCTCGCATGCGCGCGCAGCCGCGTCATGGAATCTTCTCGAAGCTTCTATGCGTGCCAACGAAAACGGCGTTCGAGCAGCGCTGCTCAGTCTTCGCTTTGTCGTGACCCGAGTTAGAGGCATGCACAAATCTCCATAATAAAACAGTATATATTCACGAGCATTACAACACGTGTATCAATTTATTCGCTAGATCCTTTTCCCTCTCTGATCAAGCAATCTCAGGCTGACTTCCTGAACATAGCTCAACACTATCATGTACACTTCGAGGCAAAATAATTTTTTACAATTGAGTACGTGAAAAATGGCTCCAGAAAGGGGGTACGTTTTAGACTCATAAACAAATGGAATTCCGCTCGCAATTTTCATGTTGCAGAATCGAAATTAGTATTACTTAAAAGCTGTCTTCATTTATTATTTAAATTATTTATTTAAAAGCAGAGTCTTCCTCGGACGAAAACGCTGCTCGATTTTCTCTCCTATCCCCCCTAAAGCGCGCAGGCGTTTTCCAGCATTGTAAAGAGCAGTGCCTTGATTCCGTTGAAGACGGAGAGGGGAAAATTAAAGAAAACACAATCGCACGTGCGAGCTGTCGCAACCCGCCAACACGCGTTTTGCCAGCTTCATCGTACAACGTCGCGTTTTCACGTGGCAAAGCGATTTTACTATAGCAGAAGGCTGCGCGTAACGTGAACTTTTTATAAGTAATATTATACATACGTAAAGAAAAAATAGTGTACAAAGATAAGACTTTGAAATAAAAAATTACTGTTTAGTGAAAATAAAAAATTAGTGTTAGTGAAAAATTATTTCATACGTACACAGTGATGACAGTGACGTGTTAACGAAATGGGGAACAAACATAATTCGAACAAAAATCGTCCTTATTCATGTCGAACGAGCAATAAAAACGGGTACGTTTTGCAAACACTCCTTTTCCTTATTAATTAATTTGCTATTTCTTATTAATAAAAATATCGGGCTACTAACGGAAAAAGCCAAAAAGTGCGATGAACATGGGAAAAGGGGATGACAAAGTCATCGGCACAGGACTACTCGTCGACAGCATGTAGAAAGTTATGCACATCAAGTTCATTTAACAAAGCCCGTCTTCTAACTTTCCACACACTGTATCTTAGCCCCACTGTACCTTTTGCACTCAAAGCACTACACTGAATTAATGCATAACTGTTGTAGTTTTATCATCTTTAATTGTCACACAGTACACAGGTAATCCTGGGCGTATCCTGGGCCCATAACCTATAGGAAATAGGTTATTACATAAATAACACTCTGTTTCTATATTGATTGTCTTGATATTTTATTCATATATTGAACACTTGGAAGGCACGTCTTTCTCCTAGCATATATTCGTCTCGACTAAAAAGGAACTGAGGGCGAGAATAAGAATCGGTTTATTCATCTGCACTTATCGCTCTGGACCTCCGAGAGCGCAATATAAACATAGCGTAACATAAACAGTCTAGGATCGCGACACATCGATCTCAGTATATAAGAGATTAGTTTTTGTATATACACATATTCATATAAAGAAACCAACAGTTCTATCCGTTGTATGTATGAGTTTACAGCTGAATGTACTGTGTCTTCGTACCTCGTGTTGACGTTGGCGTTAAAAATTTTATTTGTGTAGGCCGGGGGGGGGGGGGGGCAGAAAGAATTGATAGGGTGAGCAAAGAAGTAGGAATTAGTTATAGATATGAAATCAATTTTATTTGTATAAGTATATGTATCTGTAAGTAAAAAATTGGGATAAATTAATTCTATTCTCTTATTCTATACTATTTTCATTGCTCTCGTGTCTATTATTTATACACTGAGAAAAAAAAAATCATTGAAACAACTAAATCTCTTTAGTTGATACTTAAATCGATTGATTTAACTAAAATTTGCTTACACTAGATGAGGATCAGTTCGTTCATGGCAATCATCGATATTTTTGTAATTTGAATCAACTAAATCAGTCAAATAAAATTTTTTGTTCAAACGACTGGAAATATTTGTTTGTTTCTACTTGATTCAAATATATTTTCATTATATATTTGATTGAATACTAGGTACCAAAGTATCTAAACAATTTTGTTGAAAATAACAAATATTCGTTGTATCGAATCGGACTGATATATTAAAAAAAACTAAATTTGTGTTGAAATCAATTTATATACTTCAGTCAAAATTATTTTTCAAAGTAACAAATAATTTGGATGGTTGGATTTTTTTTTATGTGGCTTAACTAAACTTCATTGATCTTGTACTAGTTCAATTGGTGATGCCAATGCCTAAGAAAATCATTTAACAATTTGATTTAGTCCGTACAAATATTATGAATTTGTTATCCATAAGGCAAAAATCGGTTGCTTTTCACACTACATTTAGTTGGAGCTTTTATAGTGACCAACTTGCATGGTTTCTTTGTTTAAACTAAATGATTTGTTCATTGAACATAATGTATTTATTCTAATAGACTTTATGAACAGTTACTTTACAGAACACAATCTGAATAACCAATTTTCGTAAGTTGACAAAATAATTTGTCTCATTTTGAACATATTTTTTAAAATCATTATAAACATCTTTTTGCGTACTTTTATCTATGAGAAATCAGAATTTCTCAACGGAAGCCTTTTTTTAAGCAAAACTGCTTCAAGTAGTTGGTTCGTCGCTTAATTTAATTCGTTATAATTAACGAATTAAATTGTTGAACTATTTTGTTAAACCAAAAGCACACATTTATTACCAAAACCGAAATTTAGGTGGATTGGTTTTGAAAGTGTTGTCTGAAACAGATTTTGGCCGACTAAATATATTTAGTTGTTTGAAATAAGTTTTTTGTCATAGTACAGAATTCGTTGAACACAACTTTTGTTATGACAAATTCAAACGCATAACTCAAAATCGCCTCTTTGTCCTGATTTTTTGAAAAGACGTATATTTATTTCAACTAAACATACTGCCAGTTTAATCGTTCGAATTTTGTTGAATTTTAATCGGCACGCAAGCGCAAAGACGTGAAAGTGATATCGCCTCTTTGTCTTGATTTATTAAAAAGACGTATTTATTTCAACTAAACGTAGTACCAGTTTAATCGTTCGAATTTTGTTGAATTTTGATCGGCACGCAAGCGCAAGCGATCACGAGATATTCGTTTGAATCAACTGTTGCCAGTTTGAATTGTAAATGATATTTGTTTTATTTTGTAGTTGTGACCCACCATGCAGCTTATATATGAAATTTATAGCGTTTTCCACTGGGGAACTCAGTGCAGATTTTTACATGCGAGTGAGTGAGACAGAGATGCACTGAGTACATATGTGTCTCACTTACTCTCATCCGAAAAACTTGAGTCGGTGCGCACTCGGTGCACCAGTGGAAAACGCTATTAATGTAATGAAATTCACTAGAGGTTAATAGCGCAATGGGGAAGTTTACCCAAATTTTTGGCCGCGTGGTGGTGCTACAGTCACTGTCTACTTTGGACGCAAAATTTGAATCATTTATTCGCCTTAAACTGATTTTCTAAAAAAATGGATTCAAACAAGTATGAGGGATGAAAAATAAACGAGTTAAAAGCAGAATTGAAAAGACGAGGTGCGAAATTGACAGGAAAAAAAAAAGATTTGCAGGACAGGTAAGTTTATGTGTGAATTTAAGGTTATGTTGTTTTGTTAGCACTTTATCAGTTTTAAAATAACTAAGTTATCGTCAAATAGTTAAATATACGAATTAGACTGATTAACAGTGCCCCTTAAAATAAATTATCCATATAATTATATATGTACATAGTAAAATAATTGTAAAAATGATGTACCAGCGAAATACATAACGCAAAACTGCATTTCTTCAGCTGTAAATTGTTGCTAATATTTTTCAGACTTATTTACTATGATCGAAACAATAATTTTTATAATTCTGATGGAGAATCAGCATCTGGTGTGGTTGATAATTGTTTTCCAACACCAGCGTCCAATCTTTTTAAAGATATCAACAGCGACACTGTTCTGCCGCCACTGAGCAAACAGCATATTCTGATGTACCTTGAAAGGTAATAATTTTCATATAAGAAATATTTGTCGTTTTATAGTCTTCTGCCTTGAAATGTGCTGAACATAACCTGGATGATTTCGTTGATGTAAAATTATTTTCATTAACTCTACTTATTATGCTATCCCATTTTTTTTTTTGCGAGGTGTGTCTTTCGGAAACATATGAACAGCTGTAGCCGAGCAAAATATCACGCTACATTTAACCATTTTTCACTCTTTTTCAGAACCGAACAAGAACACGTTGTAAACAGTAAGCCTCTAAACATATTATGCCTGATGCACTGACTGAACTTTTAAGGTTATGGCAGTAATCATGATGTAAGCAGGAGCTGTAGCAATGAACAGGATGTATTTACAATAACAAAAAATGTATAATTTTCATATAGCAGCATGTATTCTGTGAGATTTTATTTAAAACTTGCGTGTGTTAAGACATGACTATAAAAAAAAAACACATTTCATTTCATATTCTTAAAATTCGCGGCATTACCGACAGTGACATCAGCGCTGCCTAACGGCGGGTAAACTTCCCCATAAGTAGCGTCCCGGGTTAGTAAGGCAGGCATTAGGTAGGAAACTTGTAGGTAGGCAGTTCAAATTCCAGCCCAGGCAGAAAATATGTAACGTGCGTAAATATCGACGTGGCGCTTTTTTTTTTTTTTTATTAAAATCCTGTTACACTATTTATGTCATAATGAATATATTATGATTTTATTGATTATAAATACCATTAGTTAATTAGATTAGATTCAAATGAATTTTTTTTCAGTGTAGTTGAAACAACAAATTTTTCCCGTTGAACAAATATATTTTAGTTGATTATACTAAAATGTGTGTTGCAACCACAAAACTCTTGAGCGTGGTGGTGACCTCAATTGTCTTTTGAATTGTATGAATAGTTCGATAAGCCGTACGTACATTTTGGTTGACATACATTTTTTTTGTATGTTAACAGCGACGTACTCGATATAACTGAATTTTTATTCATTGTTATATACTGGTTCTTGTTTATTTTCTCAATTTTTTGTTCGAATAGTATATTATTTTGTGAATTTGATTTTAGGTGTTCTGCGATCACAAATTACATGTACATTGAAGATATCATTATTTTTATACTAACAAAATATTACGTTCAAAGTCTTCCAATATTTTAATGCAACACTCAATTTTGTTGATTTAAATCACGATTTATTTAATTAATTATCGAAATATTTTGATAAATTCTACAAATATTTTATCGTGCGTATGGGACTGAATAATTTAGTTGCATCAAACGTATTTCAAGCTTTTCAACCAAATTTTTTTTTCAGTGTAGAATCGTCTAATTCTACAATACCAAAAATTGGATTATGATAACTCAAATATGACATAAAATGCTTCAGATCTATTTTGTCGATATTTTTTGAAAATACAGCATCTATCGTTGAACGGCCTTCAGTGGTCAGATAGTGTGTATTGTATTAAATGATAAGATGTCACTAAACTGTGTACAACAAAAACGATTGTAAAATGTTACATTCGAAAATTCGCCATCGATCATTATTCCCGAAATGATAATGGTTAATGAATGGTAAATATTACCACTCCAACATCGCCATTCATTTACTATTCATACAAAAAAGCCATTTTAACGGTGAATATTACCTTTGGAAAATCGCCATTCATTTACCATTATCCTTTCCTCAATGGTAATGAATTGCGAATTTTCAAATGGTAAACCAATGTCACTTTTCCCCGTATAAATGAAAATACGTCAATCAGATTTAATGATCATATTAGGATATGGTCATATCACATCATGTACGGTTGCATATGACCATATCAAATAATATTTTAAGTTTCGTCATATCTGATCATACATTGTATTATGGTTAATCATATCAGATCGCACACGACAAATTGGCCAGGCGTGACCGTATCTGGTCATATTGACTTATATACGACCTGATACTACCAGATCGGATAATATATGAGTGGACATGACAATATACTGTCAGGCCTGGCCACTTTTTCGGATACGATCAGATATGATTATCACATATGGTCATGTCTCATTATTTTTTCACGGGAATATAACGAGCTCATTTATTAGTTGGTATAACGCCGTTGTAAATAGTTCAGAACTCGCTCATTTCTTAAAGCGAGATTGATATATAAAAAATTTTAAAAAAATGCGTCTGTTCAAACTATGAAAACTATGTTCATTGTATTTTTAGTGTAATGTTCATAGGGCGATACCCTTATTGGGGTGGAGCCTCGCATAAGTGGGAATAGGTGTTGAGTGTGTGTGCACGAGGTATACGAGCATTTTAGCATAACGAGATTTTGACATCGTATCCACGAGTGACTCCTATTCCAAGATAGGGGGATAATGTTACAGTATAAAGTATAGAAAAATAAAAATTCTCAGAGAACAAAGCTTCATTTTGGAGAAAATCGTAAAATAATATTCTGATGAAACAATGAGATGTGCCTGAAATTTTTTAATTTCTTAGGCCCGATACCGACTGCCTCTCATTGATGAATTCTTACAATCAATTTAACAAAAATTTTGTATATATTATGTACAAAATCGAACACAATTAGTATCGTAACGGCCTAACAGTCAATAACATATTGTTTAGCTGAAATAATTATAATACATACACAAAAAAATATTTTTCGAACAAAATGAATATAATAATATTACGTATACGTGTTATGAATATAATAATATTACGTACATTTGTTTTGCATCTGCAAAGCAACATTTTGGTTATCTGTATTTTGTAAAGTACGGCTCTAGAAGAATAAATCCTAAGACGTTGTTTCATTTCTTTTTTCATTCTTACAAACCTGACATTGTGACGAGAAATTAATTTTTGCAGATACAACTGTAACGTCCTGGGTCGAAAAAAAACACAAATAAATTTTAAAAATTTTCATTTCATATACCATTTATCGAACATAAAACCGGATCCGTATGATCCGCAGTAGAAATATTTAATCTCTCATTTATTCACGGGAAAAACACGAATGACCAGGGGTGACCCTCATTGCTGGAGTTTTCCCGCCAAGCACGAAGTATGCCTGCGAGCATGCAACGCGCTACGCGTGAGGCATGCCTGCAGGCACGCAACCCGCCAAGCGCGAAGTCTGCCTGCGAGCATGCAACACACCTAACACACGAAATTTCAGCCTTTAACGAACGAAGCTCGTCGCGGGGAGAAGGCGCGTGAGTGACGAACCGGCGTATGTCGCGCGTTATCACCAAGCTCCCACAGATGTTGGAAGCCGGTGAGAATCAGCGTGTCGCTGGCTCGCACAAAATGGCCGCGCTTATCGCCTAGGGACGAGCCTCAACATAAACAAAAAGTTGCGCGTCGAGAGTATCGATCTCCCGGCGCTGACAATAGTCAGAATTCCGTCTGGAGAATATCGATGTCTCGACGCTGATTTTTCATATCACCAGCCGCCATAATTGGAAAAGCGTCTGGAAATTATCGTCAGCAAAATGTCGAGGTGTGAGAGAAACTCTTCCCTCACGCGCCGACATCTCCCACCTTACGCGACAATAGAATAAGGGCCTATATAATGACCAGCAATTAGTTAAGGACAGTCAGTCGAACTTCGAGCCTGGTCCCCCGAGATCACTCGAGCATTATAGCCGTCGCGAAATATTCAATTTTTTTCCTCTAAGTAAAACCTACTGTACTTTTTAACCATAAAAATCGGTAGCACGGTAGCCCCGGCAAACCAGTGTAAGAAAAACATCGAAAATAAATAAATAATCAAAACTAAGAAAAAAAATATAAAACGCATTCACGTTTTATTTGCGCACCAGTGACATTAAATAGAAGGGGGAAATTGAACAAAACCGAACTTCGAGCTGTCTATATTCTCGAGCAGAACTCCCATAGAAATTCACGTGTTCCCAACACCGTTTCATAACTGCAGTACCGTGCGCTAGACGCACGTGCTCACGCAGTTACTTTACTTAATTTTCTCACCTTCTCTAACTACAGCACCGTGCGCTAGACGCACGTGCTTAAGTAGTTAAATTCTCTGACTACAGTACTGTGCGCTAGACGCACGTGCTTAAGTAGTACAGTACTGTGCGCTAGACGCACGTGCTTAAGTAGTTAAATTCTCTGACTACCGTACTGTGCTCTAGACGCACGTTCTTAAGTAGTACAGTACCGTGCGCTAGACGCACGTGCTTAAGTAATTACTTTTCTCACCTTCTCTGACTACAGTACTGTGCGCTAGACGCACGTGCTTAGGTAATTACTTATTCCTCCCTCCGAGTACAGTCCCGTGCGCCAGACGCACGCTCTGTACTCTAACCAGCCAACCACAACTCCGTGCGCTAGACGCACGCACTGTGGTGGAGGTTTCAACCCTACCATATGAGAGTTCTGCCCGAGAGTCAGGACTCACTCGGAGAGGGATCATCAATTTTGTTATTTAGATTTACATGGGTAGACGCCGCAGTGGCAAGGTGGAAAAATTGAAACGTCTCAATCGTGGCGAGCTCCACTTCATAAAGGGGAGTAACACACCGACTCGACAAAACAGCGAAGTACGGGTTGCCGAAACGGTGGCAAAAGTCGTGGCTCAACCCTTACCAGGCCCTTCAACACGACCGATAGTTCCTTTCGGATCACAAAGTGTTAAGGAGCGCCCTGTGGGGGTAGCCACGATATTCCGAGTTCCCGAGGGGACGGCCCCGTACGTTCTCCCCGACCCGATTCTCCCGGGACCCGTTCACCGGCCCCATAGAGATAGTGTCAGCGACGTGTCAACGTTAGGCGCAGACTCCGACAGCGCCGACTCCAACGACCCCGAGGAGATTATTACATTGGAATAATAACCCGCTACGCCCAAAAAGTAAGTGAACAATATTTTACCAATCCCATTACCGCAAGCCTCTATCCCCGACCGGCGCATTCCGGCCGAAACAAGAGGTTTCCTTGTGACTGTAAATCGTGCATCACGGGCGGGACGTATTAATCCTCGCCCAGGACGTAACACAACAATCTGCTTAGCCTGAAAAAAAAAAATTTTAATATCCGTTTATCGGGGGTGAAATAATAAACGAAAAATTTCAGCAATTTTTCACCTGGAGGCATAGTGTGGAAACTGCACATGACTAAAATTTATTTTTTAAGATGCAAAAACTATTGAGCCTGAAAAAAATTCTGTTACTAGAGAATAAAAAAAGGAACAAAAAAGTCCTCAGACTAAACTCTCTAATCGATAAAAATTATTCCGGCAAATCCGGTTTTTATATCATTGGAAACGGAAAAAAAAAATCCCTAGGAATTATTCTCCGAGGAATGACCAAAGCTTGGTTTTTCACAGACGCAGATATACGACATAAGACTTACACTCTCTCTCAGTCTCCCTCTCCAAAAGAATATCTTTCGTCTCTTTTGCGTCACGAAATCTGGCGATTTTTCGTGACACGACCTTGAAATTTTACTCTGAACGCGTCTAAAGAAGTTTCACTTCAAAATCCACCGCACAAGAGAATGAAGGAATAGAAGAAGAGAGAGAGAGAGAGAGAGAGAATGATGCGTGAGCCGTGTGAGTGCGAGTGAGAGCGAGCGAGTCAATGCAGAGAGGGGGTAGGATCGCGTGCTTCGTCATCAGCAGTATAGCAGAGTATACGTGTGTTAGTACGGATAGAATTGTAGCACACATGCACGCCGTTCTATATGTAGGGGTTGCCCGTGTGAGCTCACAGCTGACACAGCTCTGTGTGTGTGTGCGAGTTCATACTGCGTCGTCGTTCGTCGTGCCTCGTGTCAAATTTTGTGCTAATTCGTGTGCGAATATTTTGTTATCTTTATATTATTGTTATTTGTTGGTGCCGTTTTGTTTATTTTTTTTTGTTATTTTTTGTTATTGTTGATAGTTTTTTGCTGGTGATGTTTTATTTCGACTCTCCAAGAGAGAGCGAGAGAGAGAGAGAGAAAAAAAGTAATATTCGCCGAGGTTGCACGTTCTCGGTGATGACAAACACGCTGAATCGACGATGCTCTTTTAGCACCGTTCGACGAGTGCGATGATTTTTTTCGGCGATGCACGACCGGGAATCTAGTATTCTCGGCCGAGAACTCGTCGATTCGAATACGTCGGGTCTCATCGATTTCTCGATCGCGTATACGGACAGTTGACTCTCCAAGAGAGAGAGAGAGAGAGAGAGAGAGAAAGAGTCATTTTCGCCGAGATTGCACGTTCTCGGTGATGACAAACACGCTGAATCGACGATGCTCTTTTAGCATCGTTCGACGAGTCCGAAGATTCATTTCGAAAGTGCTCAACCGAGAATCTAGTATTCTCGGCCGAGAACTCGTCCATTCGAATACGTCGGGTCTCATCGATTTTTCGATCGCGTATACGGACAGTTGACTCTCCAGGAGAGAGAGAGAGAGAGAGAGAGAGAGAGAGAAATAGTCATTTTCGCCGAGATTGCACGTTCTCGGTGATGACAAACACGCTGAATCGACGATGCTCTTTTAGCATCGTTCGACGAGTCCGAAGATTCATTTCGAAAGTGCACGACCGGGAATCTAGTATTCTCGGCCGAGAACTCGTCGATTCGAATACGTCGGGTCTCATCGATTTTTCGATCGCGTATACGGACAGTTGACTCTCCAGGAGAGAGAGAGAGAGAGAGAGAAATAGTCATTTTCGCCGAGATCGCACGTTCTCGGTGATGACAAACACGCTGAATCGACGATGCTCTTTTAGCATCGTTCGACGAGTCCGAAGATTCATTTCGAAAGTGCACGACCGGGAATCTAGTATTCTCGGCCGAGAACTCGTCGATTCGAATACGTCGGGTCTCATCGATTTTTCGATCGCGTATACGGACAGTTGACTCTCCAAGAGAGAGAGAGAGAGAGAGAAAGAGAGAGAAAAAAGTAATTTTCGCCGAGATTGCACGTTCTCGGTGACGCGTCTGAATAAATTTGTGTAGAGGCACAAATATTTCCACGCACGCATGCATGCTTAGGCGTCACGTACGCTCGAAGCTGGTGTGACAAATTCCAACTCGGTACGCGAATTCGCCGCATGAGGCAGCATCTCCTGATCCCCGGGAGATACAATGCATAACGAGAATTTCAAATAATAGAGATCGTACTCTGAGAGATTCGGAAGAGCATGTCGACTTTGTATATTTGTATATTTGTATATTTGTATATTTGTATATATGTATATATGTATGTGTGCGTGGATAAATAAGTATAAAGTTATTATGGGTATTCGGAATTTCACTATAGATCCTGTCCCCCTTCGGGTTTTTTCCTGGTTTCCCCGAAGGCTAGGGTGAATGCCGGGACAGTGTATATAAGCTGAGAGAGGTCCAGGAAAATAACCGATATTTCCTCATCAGCAAAATTCGAGAAGAGAATTGTCAGTGAGAATGATGGCTCGATAAATCTATGTTTACATTAATGCAAATATTATTTCGTTTTGTATAGAATTAATATTTTACTATATTACTTATAATATTTGAAAAAGGGAGAAAATAGCTGTAGAATAATGCGTCTCAATCAATGTGAAATCTTCCGCTTTTGTCTTGTCCATCTTTATAGCGAACGTTCATTCCTTTTTCAATGGAGCGTCGCCTGTGACGGTTGCAATAATCACACATTTTATGCTTTATAACCATATACTAGTATAGGTTTGTCTGGACTCGGTCTTTCATGGCTTGTTCTTATTTCTTATTTCTTTTCTTTATAATCTTTTCTTGAACCGTCCCTTTTGAGCACATGCCCTCGTAAAAGATTGGAATGAGAAATTTTATCTATTTATTACGGAAAGGTCCGTATTTAAAATTCGAGTAACGACGATATTTTAATGCTTTCAAGACCCAAATCCGAGACTCCCTCAATGGTGAGTCTTTAGTATTGTCTCGAGTTTGGAAAACCCGTACGCGTCATCATTCCCCCACCAGTATCGTTGAATATTTTACCCCAAAAAGGGTCTTATGTACTCATTTCAATAGTCTATTTAATTCAGCCAATCAGAATTTTCAGATAAAACTAAAGTTCCCCCTCTTGAAAATGAGAAGGGTGATGCGACGGCCGAGAACAAGCAGACCTTTTCTACAAAAAGAAAGTTTTGAAGTTTTTTTGGAGGAGTTGCGAGGAGAACGCCAACTTATGAATACAAAAGATCACTCTCGCCTTGGTGATCTTACTATCGCGATATCCATTCTGAATTCAGTTGTTTGTAAATTATAGAATTGACACATGTGTTTCCGAATATATTGAATATAAATATACATAGTCAGTAAAGTGATTTTCCTTTCAAAACAATTGTTGATTTATTTCTCCCGACATATAACATTATTTTCGAGTTTATCGGAGCAAATACGCGAGGTGGACTTCCGTCCTTTGCGATACGGACCTACGGCCCTGGAGGAGGCAACCCTTGCGAACGTCGTTTGCAAATAACAACTTTGTGTTTTAAATTTGACGCGCTTTCCAGACGAATGTGTTACAGAAATAATTTTTGGTGACAGCGGTGGGATTACTCAAATAGAATACAGTACAAATGAATATGAACAGATGCGAAAAAGTGCGTGTACAGTGTAACGGGTTGCCAAAAGTGTTCTTTACATAAAAAAAAAAAAAAAAAAAAAAACGATTTTGGAAATGACATTTTAATAGTAATTACTTTCGGACTGATGGTTAATAGTGAAAACAAGTCGCAAGAGCGAACTTTATAAAATTTTGTGCGGAAATAAATTTTTATGCAATCTGATATAAGATTATCGACTCGCGTAGGGACTCCGATTCCGAACCGAGAACTGTGTTGTTGCGTGAAGATAGAACTTTGGTGCGGAAAAATTGAACGACGGAAAATTTTGCGAATTTATTTGAGACAATTTTGCCAAGTAGATTGCATTCGGTTGCGTTTTCGGTGTGATTATTACGAACTTTTTCCTTTTGCTCATGAGTACTGGGCGGATTGAGTAGTTCGGTGAAAGTGGACAAGAGGAGAAAGGGTTATCACGAGAAGACTTATCGTCGAAGGTACGCGAGATTGTAAGGCGTACACATTACGAGACTGACTGTGTGGTGGGAAAGCAGTAGCATCAGGCCGGAACTTCGAGGACGACCTCACGACAGCGGTGTCCGAGACGTTGGAGAACCGGAGAAACCCCTCGAAACAAGAAATACCCACCCAGAACATCGTTTGGTAAGTCGACATGCAAATTTTGTTATCTGGTCTCTCAGAGTGTTTCGAGTTTTGAATTTTAGCCTGATTAGTTATTAAAATGGAGCAGGGTAAATGGGTGGTCGAAGATGTCATACTTCCGTCTCGGGATAGCATCGAACGCCCAAAAGAGGGGAGCGATAGTGACCCGCGAGATTATAGTTTCGGGTACGTCCATTTGCCGCGAGGCGACAGTTACTCTCCATTAATGACTCGGGGCCCTTTAGGCGTGCAGTTGCCCCGTCAAATTTCTAGCGCCCCGACCGGCGTGCCCAGCACCCCCTCGAGTGAATCCGACCCCTTTCAAACGCGTTACATCAATTTTAAAGCCGCGTTAGAGTTCCTCCCGAGGTCCTATGACGGCGAGAATATTCCGGTAAATAAATTTATTCGCGATTGTTTATTTGCTCACGAATCGATTCACCCTTCAGAAAGACCCTTACTTTTGAAAATGATTCGCTCGCGGTTGTGTGGTCAGGCAGACGCGGGGCTGCTGGACCAAAACATCCTCACTATAGAAGACTTACTGCATAACTTAAAACTATCCTTCTCTTCTACCGAGACCGCCGAGAGTCTCACCACAATGTTGTCAACGGTCGCGCAGAAGACCGGCGAAACGGTGGAGGCTTACGGTGTGCGAACATGTAAAATTTTAAACGAGCTGATGAACGCGATTCAGGAGGAGAAACCCCCCGAGATTGCGTACGGTTTGCTAGAATCGGCACGGGAATCAGCTTTGAGAAATTTTATGCGGGGGTTACATTCCGATCTCGAGATGCGCGTGAGGCTTGGTACGCCGAAAACAATCCAAGATGCAATACGTATTAGTAAAACCGCAGAGTGGGAAGTCGCACATCAGAAAACGTTATCTAGAGCGAGTGATAGCGCCGAACCGTCCGTGCAAGAGAATTTTAGGGGCGTAGAGAAATCGAGAAATTTTTCATACGGGCAACGCACTGTGCCATATCGTGGAAGGGGTATGTCGCGCATACTCCCGTTCAAAATAGGTCAAAGGGGCGGGTGGAGTAATGACGGCCGTGTGTCAAGGGGAAGGAATATTAATGTAGGTCAGGGGAATATATGGGGAGTAAACAGAGGGAGGAGCGATGGTAGTAGACCGCCTAACAGGACCGAAAGACAAGACCAAAGCGGTAGCCCGGGTAGCTGTCACGCGTGCGGTAAAGTTGGGCATTACGCACGTGACTGCATGAAGGGCGCGGGGAACGAGATCACGTGCTACCGTTGCCACAATAAAGGACACTACTCTCGAGATTGCAAAACAGCAAATGACATAAAATTGATTTGTTACAAATGTGGCATCGCTGGACATATGGCGCGTGATTGTCCGAACCCAGCCGACGCGATTGTTTGTAATAATTGCAAAAAGTCAGGGCATCTCGCTGAAAACTGTTGGAATCGCCCCAGCGGAAATACAATAACTGGAAACAATTCGAGCAAGCCTTTAAACGGATAAGGCGCTCGACTTGCGGGCGCAACGTTGAGCCTGAGAACCTAGAAGCGCCCATAAAAGCTCAAGTGTTCCTGGTAAATCCGTCGAGTAAAAAAAATTCTCCCGTGGCAACACTAGATGCCGATGCGTTTGAAGGTCAAACTGCAGAATTTTTAATTGATACAGGCGCGGAATTAAATTTGATTAAAGAAAAAATGGTAAAATCGAAAACTTCCATATTACAGAAAAACACGTGCCATCTGTTTGGAATAGGATCAGGGAGTATAAAGACACTGGGGGAAGTTAAAATCTTTTTACGAAAATCAGAAATTTTATTCCATGTAGTACCGAATACATTACCGATTATTCAGGATGGTCTCCTAGGCATGCCTTTCTTAACAGATCAGAATGTCATACTAGACCTGAAAGAAAGTAAAATGATTACAGACATTGGAATAATTCCTCTCCAAAGGGGAAAGGTAATACGTTTACACGCCCGAACTCGACACCTGATAAATTTACCCGTGAGAAATACCGACGTTAAAGAGGGATATTTACGACGAATTAATGCTGGTCCGGGAGTATTTTTGGGAGAATCCCTGGTCACTCAAATAGACGGATTTGCCAGAGCATTTTGTGTAAATTCTACCACTCGGGAAATAGAGCTGACAATACCACCTGTAGAATTAGAAGAGTTCTCGATTATAGGTCCTAGCGCGCGCACTGCTAGAAAATTTGACAAGACAGAAAATCAAAAAAACGAAAAAACCAAGAGAATAGGAACCCTGATAGAAAATTTAGACTTAAAACACTTAAATATCGAGGAGATGGATAGCTTGTTGCAGGATTTAACACAGGGATTATATCAATTTCTCTTACCTGGGGATAAGTTAGGTAGCACCAACGTTACGAAGCATAAAATAACAACGACTGACGATAGACCTGTAAACGAGAAACAACATAGATTACCGGCCATACATAAAGAAGAGATACAAAAACAGACTGCCGATTTGTTGGAAAATGGGAGCATAACGCCCTCGATTTCTCCATACAATTCACCAGTTTGGGTTGTCCCTAAAAAGGAAGACTCGAAGGGGAATAAGCGTTGGCGTATGGTAATAGACTACCGTGCGCTCAATGAGAAAACGGTTGGAGACGCGTATCCTCTGCCAAATATCACTGATATTTTGGACCAATTGGGGGGAGCACAATACTTTTCAGTACTAGATCTCGCCTCTGGGTTCCATCAGATCGAAGTCGACCCCGTCGACCGACACAAGACCGCATTCTCAACACCGTTCGGGCACTACGAGTTCAATAGAATGCCCTTCGGATTAAAAAACGCACCTGCCACCTTTCAAAGAACTATGGACCGTGTCCTCTCGGGGTTGCAGGGGGTGGAGATGTTCGTTTATATGGACGACATCGTCATTTACGCCCGTAGTTTAAAGGTTCACTCCGAAAAATTGAAAAAATTGTTAGGGAGATTAAAGACCGCTGGCCTTGTCCTCCAGCCCGATAAATGCAAATTCCTTTGTAAAGAGCTAGGTTATCTGGGTCACATTATCTCGAGCGAGGGAGTGAGGCCTGATCCAAAGAAAATCGAGGCTGTCCGTGATTTCCCACAACCTAGGAATCGAAAAAATATAAAACAATTTCTGGGTTTAGCCGGTTATTACCGACGTTTTATACCGGACTTTGCGAAAAAATCGAAGGCTTTGACTATTTTACTCAAAGACGGAACACCCTTTCAGTGGACGGAGCCACAACAACAAGCATTCGGTGAATTAAAAGAAATTCTGTGCACGGCACCATTGCTTCAGTATCCCGACTTTTCACAGACTTTTATTTTAACGACCGATGCCTCCGGGTATGCGCTTGGAGCCGTTCTTAGTCAGGGACCAATAGGTCGGGACCTCCCAGTGGCGTATGCATCACGGACATTGAATGGAGCTGAAATAAATTATTCAACGATAGAGAAGGAACTGTTAGCAATAGTTTTTGCTACGAGACATTTTCGACCATACTTGTACGGACGTAAATTCACGTTAATAACTGACCACCGACCCCTAGTTTGGCTTCATAATGTAAAGGATCCTGTATCTCGATTGGTTCGATGGCGTATAAAATTACAAGATTTTGACTATGAGATCCAGTATAAACCCGGAAAGATAAACCTGAACGCAGACGCCCTCTCACGAAACCCGGTAAAAAGTGATGAGAATCCCGACCCTAACCCTCCTGAAAAAGCTGATCGTCAGATATTGATCTCCGGTGATCACTCATCTGCCGCAGTTTCTGATCCTTACGAAACTTTCCTGTACAGCGAATTTCCCATTGAAGCTGTTTTCTTGAATAGATCCCTGATCTATTCATATCCTAGTGAAAGAGGTGGGGCTCGGCCTTTCGTGGGCACGAAATCGAGCGCAGCGAATGAGAGAGGTGGGGCTCGGCCTTTCGTGGGCACGAAATCGAGCGCAGCGAATGAGAGAAGTGGGGCTCGGCCTTTCGTGGGCATGAAATCGAGCGCAGCGAGTGAGAGAGATGAGGCTCGGCCTTTCGTGGGCACGAAATCGAGCGCAGCGAGTGAGAGAGATGAGGCTCGGCCTTTCGTGGGCACGAAATCGAGCGCAGCGAGTGAGAGAGATGAGGCTCGGCCCTTCGCGGGCACGAAATCGAGCGCGGCGATTGAGAGTAGTGAGACTTGGCACTATGAGAGTGCAGTACGAGTGGAAAATAAGAAAGGGAATAAGAGAGAGCGAGAAGGGAAAGAGATAAAAGAAAAGCATGAAATAACCTGCGCGAAGAAAAGATCCCTGAATCCTGAAGATAAAATCTTGAGAGGAGGCGTCTGCCCTGTAATAAGTCCAGTCATCCGAAATAGCACTGATAAACTGTGGATCCGAGAAGATAACATCATTAACTTCATGTCGACTGACTGTATACTGACCACTGGGATAGGTCGCGATCTGATGGAGGCCCGAATGTTTCGTTTATCTGATCTAAAAAACCAAAAGCCAGAGTTAGGAGAAATTATAGCAACGAAGCAGGGGAAATGGCATGTCTTTCATTTGTTCATAAAAGAGAGCTTTGACGACAGACTTTACGCAAAAGATCTTGAACTCACGATAGAAACATTAAAGGCGGCAATGGAAAAATTAAACATTAAAACGATCAGCGTCGCAAAAACGGGAAACGGGTTTGATAATCTCTCGTGGGAATTGATCGAGAAAATGTTTGTAGCACACTTTGGTAAGGAATCCTACGAAATTACAGTTTGTACAGGTGAAGTTAGAATTCCGCAAGACACCGAAAGACAAAAGATAATTCATGAATGTCACGATTCAACAACAGGCGGTCATAAGGGAGAATTGAAAACCTATGAACGAATAAGGGAACGCTTTTATTGGAGGGGAATGAAAGACGACATCCATACGTATATACAGAGCTGCGAATCATGCCAAAAGAAAAAGTTAGTACGAGTAAAAACAAAACAGCCCATGAAAATCACAGACACGCCTATTAGGAGTTTTGAAAAAATCCAAATGGATATAGTAGGGCCACTGACTGAAACTGATTTGGGGAATAAATATATACTCACGTGGCAGGACTGTTTATCCAAGTACTCAGGCGCAATTCCCCTAATGAATGTCGAAGCCGTAACCATCGCCATAGCATTTGCCGAACATTTTATCAGCATCTTTGGATGTCCGGAGTCGATTCAGACAGATCAAGGCAGCCAATTCCTCAGCGCTATCATGACCAATATTGCCAAAATATTTAAAATAAAACAACTAAAATCAACAGCATTTCACCCACAATCATTAGGAGCTCTGGAACGAAGCCACCATACGTTTGTCGAATACCTTAGACATTACTGCGAGAAATCGAATTGGGACGTTTGGTTACAATTCGCTATGTTTTCTTTCAATACGTCAGTCCACGAGTCAACAGGGTTCACCCCTCACGAAGTAATCTTTGGTAGGAAAGCAAGAATCCCATCTGAGTTTGCCGATGAGAAAATCCCTTTGACATATGTGAGCCTCGTAGATGATTTAATGAATCGTATCTCTGAAACACAATCAATGGCCCATGGACGATTAGAAAACGCGAAAGAACGATGCAAACGTTATTATGATAAGAAATTAAACAGACGAGACTTTGAGGAAGGACAACACGTTTACTTACTCAAGGAACCACGGACCAACAAACTAGACGATCATTATATTGGACCATACATAATAAACAAGATTTTTAACGATTTGAATGTAGAGTTACAAATAGATACGAATAAAACTAAAATCGTTCATATGAACAAGCTCAAACACGCCTTCTTAAGGATAGAAAATTAAAAGGAGGTGAGCCTATAAAATATTCGATGTAGCGTACGACAGTAAAAATAGTAGAGTAATAACGATGGCAACTATAATAATAATAAAGACTAAAATAATTACCTCATATAACGTCATTTGATAAACTCGTACAAGGAGACACTGACTCGTCGACACTTGACACTCGACCAAGTACGGACTCACCGAATTTAGAGGTTAGGGTATCGTAATACAGCACGATATATACGAAGCCAACATTAGTAAAACAGACTCCGATTATACAGAAGCTTAATTGAAGAATTTTTCGTATGATCTCCTTTCTCATTGTATATCAGCGGGGGAGTAATACCGTCTTCGAGAGATCTATGCCAGTTTTGAAAAAGGGTGTTTTATTAAAACACCTTTTTTAATAAGGGGGGAGGTGTGACAAATTCCAACTCGGTACGCGAATTCGCCGCATGAGGCAGCATCTCCTGATCCCCGGGAGATACAATGCATAACGAGAATTTCAAATAATAGAGATCGTACTCTGAGAGATTCGGAAGAGCATGTCGACTTTGTATATTTGTATATTTGTATATTTGTATATTTGTATATATGTATATATGTATGTGTGCGTGGATAAATAAGTATAAAGTTATTATGGGTATTCGGAATTTCACTATAGATCCTGTCCCCCTTCGGGTTTTTTCCTGGTTTCCCCGAAGGCTAGGGTGAATGCCGGGACAGTGTATATAAGCTGAGAGAGGTCCAGGAAAATAACCGATATTTCCTCATCAGCAAAATTCGAGAAGAGAATTGTCAGTGAGAATGATGGCTCGATAAATCTATGTTTACATTAATGCAAATATTATTTCGTTTTGTATAGAATTAATATTTTACTATATTACTTATAATATTTGAAAAAGGGAGAAAATAGCTGTAGAATAATGCGTCTCAATCAATGTGAAATCTTCCGCTTTTGTCTTGTCCATCTTTATAGCGAACGTTCATTCCTTTTTCAATGGAGCGTCGCCTGTGACGGTTGCAATAATCACACATTTTATGCTTTATAACCATATACTAGTATAGGTTTGTCTGGACTCGGTCTTTCATGGCTTGTTCTTATTTCTTATTTCTTTTCTTTATAATCTTTTCTTGAACCGTCCCTTTTGAGCACATGCCCTCGTAAAAGATCGGAATGAGAAATTTTATCTATTTATTACGGAAAGGTCCGTATTTAAAATTCGAGTAACGACGATATTTTAATGCTTTCAAGACCCAAATCCGAGACTCCCTCAATGGTGAGTCTTTAGTATTGTCTCGAGTTTGGAAAACCCGTACGCGTCATCATTCCCCCACCAGTATCGTTGAATATTTTACCCCAAAAAGGGTCTTATGTACTCATTTCAATAGTCTATTTAATTCAGCCAATCAGAATTTTCAGATAAAACTAAAGTTCCCCCTCTTGAAAATGAGAAGGGTGATGCGACGGCCGAGAACAAGCAGACCTTTTCTACAAAAAGAAAGTTTTGAAGTTTTTTTGGAGGAGTTGCGAGGAGAACGCCAACTTATGAATACAAAAGATCACTCTCGCCTTGGTGATCTTACTATCGCGATATCCATTCTGAATTCAGTTGTTTGTAAATTATAGAATTGACACATGTGTTTCCGAATATATTGAATATAAATATACATAGTCAGTAAAGTGATTTTCCTTTCAAAACAATTGTTGATTTATTTCTCCCGACATATAACATTATTTTCGAGTTTATCGGAGCAAATACGCGAGGTGGACTTCCGTCCTTTGCGATACGGACCTACGGCCCTGGAGGAGGCAACCCTTGCGAACGTCGTTTGCAAATAACAACTTTGTGTTTTAAATTTGACGCGCTTTCCAGACGAATGTGTTACACTGGTTCTATTGTAGAGCCATCTAGCGGTGGCTCGGTCCGCTTAGGCGGTAACGCCGTAACCGTAATCGACTCTCCAATAGAGAGAGCTAGAGAGAGAAAGAGAGAGAAAAAATAATTTTGGCCGAGATTGCATGTTTTCGGTAAAAATATAAACGCTCAATTGACGGAACTCTCTTGCCGTCAATCGACGAGCGCGGCAGTTTGTTTAGATAGGACTCGATCGAGAATTATCGATTCACGAGCGAGAACTCATCAGTTCGAATGTATTCGCGCTCGTTGAGTTGCTGATCGCGTACGTAGTACAGTAAACTCGCCATAAGCGAGAGTGCTTTGCCACAGAAATTGCACGTTTTCGGTGATGATAAACACGCTCGATCGACGATGCTCTTTTAGCATCATTCGACGAGTCCGACAATTTATTTCGACGAGACTCGATCGAGAATCTAGTATTCTCCGCCAGATCTCGTCTATTTGAATATGTCAGGGCTCGTCGAATTTTCGCTCGCGTACGTACAATCGACTCTCCAAGAGAGAGCGAGACATAGAGAGAGAGAGAGAGAGAGAGAGAGAGAGAGAGAGAGAGAGAGAGAGAGAGAGAGAGAGAGAGAGAGAGAGAGAGAGAGAGAGAGAGAGAGAGAGAGAGAGAGAGAGAGAGAGAGAGAGATAGAGAGAGAAGAGAGAGAGACATTTTTGCCGAAATTGTCTCATCGATGATAAATACGCTCGATCGACGACGCTCTTCTAGCATCGTTAGACGAGTCGAACGATTCATTTTGACGAGATTTGCTGGAGAATCTAATATTCTCGGCCGAGAACTCGCCTATTGGAATATGTCATGGCTCGTCGCATTTTCGATCGCGTACCTGCAATCTCCTAGATAGAGAGAGAGAGAGAGAGAGAGAGAGAGAGAGAGTCATTTTAGCCGAGATTCATTTTTCTCGGTAAAGATACACACTCTCCACCGACGATGCTCTCTTACTGTGAGCTCGACGATTCATTTCTACGAGAATCGATCGAGAATCTAGTATCCTCGCCCGAAAACTCTTCGAGCTGACTATGAATATGTCGGGGCTTGTCGAATTTTCGTTGACCTACCCACAGTTGATTCTCCAAGAGAGAGCGAGCGAGCGAGAGAGATAGAGAGAGAGAGAGAGAGAAAGAGTCGATGTATTGTTAGTTGCCGAGACTATACATACCACAGGTTCTCGGCGACGCGTGTGAATACATTTGTGTGCAGGCATAAATATTTCCACGCACGCATACATGCTTAGGCGTCATGTACGCCTGTAGCTACTTTTTGTGTGGGGCCATCTAGCGGTGGCACGGTCTGCTTAGGCGGTAACGCGCCCCGTACACTACTATGCCGACCCCGTTCGAGTTCGCCGTCGCCTTTCACATGCTCTTAAGCCCATGAATCGTGTATAATTGCGTGAAAATGCTCGGAACCGTGCGAAAGGTCCCATCGGCAAACCAAACCTTACAGCTACTTAAAACATTAAGATTATTTGCTGTTGTAAATACAAGAAATCTCGGAATCTTCGATCGTTTGCCTTTGCCGGATACGTTGCTCGAGTCGAAAAGTAAAAACGGCTCGCCTTTCAAGGTGGTTGTATAATCTCCAGTGACAACAAGTTCGTCGATTGACGAGGGGCATGGCGGCTTCTCGACATGCTGGACTTGTTCCATTGTTCGAGATAACGCAGCCCTACTGGGTAGTTGGCCAACAACTGCCTCAGTTGCTTTGCCAGCGACTGATGCCACGATTACTGCCACAGATTTTTTACTACGTGCAGCCTTTGCCTTCATTTTTTAAACTGCTTGTTTCGCACCAACCTTCGCGGCATCGGGTGCATGGACATGCTCCGTTTCCTTCAAAATCTTGCCTATGCAATCCCACACAAAAAAAAATTGTGAATAATCACACCACTATTGTAAAAAAAAACAAGCCTAAGGAGCACAAGCATACCCGTGTGAGTTGCATTAGATGTGTGACACCGTCCTCTACAATTACTCTTCTTGTATTCCACACATCTCCAATACACTTTATTATCCGTTTCCCGGTGCAAGGAATACATAAATCCGTTTGATACCAAAATCTGCCCATCTTTCTGACTTTTCAAAAGTTTCAACAGCATATTTATTCTATGAATGCTCGACAACAACTGGACGTATAATACGATAACGTATAACGGTCAATACAGAGAGATGTCTATTTTGTCCATGTATTTCTTATTTGGATACATAGTCTATGTATTATATGTATCTCTCATCTGGATAACTCTCGGCGGGAAAATGTACTTGTCCCGAGACTCTACCGAGTCTCTTGATATAATGTATACATTACACACAGTCGTTACGTTATAATTATTATTACACTCATAATTCCAAGATACCTCCCACCTTCTTGACTTCTCACGGATATAAATATAATACCATACATCATAGGCTTCACATTTTTGGCAGAGGATATTTGTCCCGGGATATTTTTGTTCACGGGATATTTTTCCGCCGGTATATTTTTTTGGGATATTTTGTCGTGGGATCAAAAGTCGGGTCACCGCATATAACGGTTCATTAACAAAAAACGAAGAGCAGCTACAATATTTATTGGGCATAGTGCAAAATTATCGATAGAAATACCCTAATTGCAACAAACAGACTCTTAAAAAAAGAAACGATGATTATTAAGCATTATAATGTAAAAAAAATCTATTCTATCTTATTAAACCAAATTCATTTAATAAAGATTTCTAAACACGATCAATGATGAACGTCGTTTCTTTCATATTTCTTGATGTACTTGATTTTTTTTTGTATAAGAGAAATATTTTGAGAACAATTTCATGCAAGTATGTTAGAGCAGAACATTCTCTACAAAAAACCCCCAAAAAGTTTTTTCGTAAAGCGAAAAATTAGATTTTTACAGCCTTTTGAATTATTTTTTTTCCTATCAATTCAATTTCAGACAGCGTTATTTCCACTATATTCATTCGCGTTATATTCCACTTGAACGGTTGTTCTGAGCTAATTTTTCGTAAGAACTTTTTTTGTAGGGAATTCGATTCTCCATGAGAATATGTTAATGACATCTTTGTGTGATTTTTTTCTGACGAGTTGCACTACGACATTCAGAAATCCCAATATTTTCCTGTGTTATTCTTATGGAAAATATTCAAATGCAATGCGCCGTTCGAAATAATTTTTTTTTGGCCTCACGTTTTAGGATTCTTCTTTTTTCACCTTACTTCAACTTTTTTTGGTGGATGCAACCGGAAAAAAAAATGTTTTTTTTCCGCACACCCTAATATATACTATATGTTTTCAAAATTAATTGAATTTTCCGTTTAGACCTTGCTGGGCGGCTTCATAAAAAATCGGCCTCAAGTTAACTTATTATTTTAGCGACCGATACAATTATTTTCCAAAACCATTCCCCGAGGTCCACTTTTCTGTCGGTATCGCTATAAGATTTCGTTTCAGAGCAAGTGAAACTACAATATCTCACTCATGTGAAATTGAGTAAATGAGCCAAACGACCCGTTTTCACTACAATTTTTCACGATCTCATTTATCAAAAGCCATGCCACGTATATGACTTGATTGTCATCGTACCAACCATGTTTGCCATTAGAATGAAAAGACTCGGAACTTTTTATATTAATGGATTTTTAACATTAGCATTAAGAACTAACCGCATCGGGTTCTTCAATTTCACGTATATCAACCGTATCGGGTTCTTCAATTTCACGAATATCGTCAACCTGTGCCCGGTATTGATGAAGGTTACTTGCAGTCTGAAAATAAATTTGTCGAAAATTATTATTGGATACACGTTTTATACTTAGAGGTTTTCTTTTTTTCTTTTAATGCGTTACAACCAATTCATGATATCGTGGTCATTGCTTGCGCAACGCCGATCTGCTCTCTAAATTTGAACCAGTGAAAAGTCACTGACCATAAGTGAATAGTCACTGATGCCTCAAGTTATAAGAATACTACTGGAAATCAGTGAAAAGTCACTACACTAGGACCTCGATTTAACGACCAGTGGTGGGACCGACTCCGCATCGCACCTTGTTAAATCGCGCATCGGCACTCCGTGCTACGGGCCTGATCGTAGAGACTTTAAGCGTCCCCCACCACGCGAAAAACCGATCGATAAATGCGACATGGTGGAGACTGTCTATTAAATCGAGGGCCATTAAATCGAGGTCCTAGTGTAATTCATCCAGTGAATTCGAATCACTAATTGAGGTGGTGAAATTCATTGGTTGGATAAGTGATAATCGCACTGATTGAATCATTGAAACTGAGTGACTCAAATATTCCTGATACGGATACTTAGGAAAGGAAAATATTAAAAATACGACATATTTTTGTTTTGCGAGGCTTTACTATAGGCTGGTTCCATTTCAAACCACCCAGCAAGGTCGGGACGAAAAATTTAAACGACTTGTAAATAATTGATATGATTCTTTGGGTAATTTAAGGGGACCCGTATTTGGTCATTTTGCTCTAAAAAAATGTCATCTCTCTGCACGGCTATTACCATTTTTTTGTCAAAAACTCGTTTTTACAGATTCCGTAAATTTACTGTTTTTTTTTAAAGTGCTATAACTTTTAAACGAATTAACGGATATGAGTGATTTTTTTTCAAAATGTGCGTATTTTTATCTTCTTTGAGAAAATTTCAAGTTCAGGAAGATCGACATAAAATCGCCGGAGTTTTCAACGTCATATAAAATAATCCGAAAAAATTCAACCCCGATTTTCAGGAATTGCATATTTTTTTTTTCTCTCACCAATTTTTTCTCGAATAGTTCTTTAAAGATACTAACTCTTCGCACAAGTTTCGTTAGCGGATTAGTTCTGTAAAAACAGTTATGAATTTTTCAATATCACGAATTTTTGATATTTTCAGGTAGCTTATATTTTGTACTGTAAATCGATTTCTTCATGTCGCTACATTGCTTCTTTCTGTTTAATACATATATACGACGAAATAAGTGGGTAGGAATAGTATGAAAAATCCATTAAAAAATAAGACTATATATTAATCCCAAAACAGTTCAATATTACAATAAACATGAATTCATATATATTCATGTTTATTCATATATATTCATGTTTATTGTAATATTGAACTGTTTTGGGATTAATATAGTCTAATATAGTCTAGTATGAAAAATCCATTCAAAAATAAGACTACCCAGTGAACACGTTTCATTACAGTAATATAACATGGAAGTTACATGTAATTATCACAATGCAATAGCTGTGTGATGTAACTGCTACGTAACATGCGAATAATATGTTATATATTATTGGTAATATGCAGGCAATGTAAATGTTATATAACGTTGTTGCATTACAGTTTTACAACTCACATTTATAACGTTTACAGAACAGGCTTATAACACTTTTTATATAACATTCGTAATGTGCAGGTTATGTGAACGTTACAAAGTGTTGTTCCGTTACAGTTGTATAACTAACATTTGTAACATTGACATAACGTACTTGTAACGACATTTATGTAACATATTCGTTATAAGCATGTGATGTGAAGGTTACGAACGCGTTTTAGCGTTACAGCTGTATAACTAAGATTTGTAACGTTTACGCAACATGTTTGTAACATTTTTTATATAACATTCGTAACGTGCAGGTTATGTGAACGTTATAATGCGTTGTAGCATTATATCTGTATATAACTAACATTCATTATATCAACATGTAACGGATGAAAAAATCAAAAGCATTTTGAACCCTATTCAAATTTTCATTTCTAAAGCCGTATAATGTACATACATTTCAAATGTTAAATATATTGTTTAATGTGTATGTATAATCATAATATGATTATTTATGTCCTGATATAAAATAACATATGTATATAATATTATGGCATTTTTAGAACTTTTGTTCCACCATATTGGATTTGCCACATTCATTTTTGTAATTTCTTCCAAAACCGATATGGTTATACTAAATAAAGGGTGGAAGACGGGACACCACCATCCCTTGAGTAGCTCCAACATACAACTGATCAAGAATTCTCCGGCGTGTCAAATCCATGATATGAATCGTCAGAGTTCATAAACAGTCGATAGCGTAGTGGGTAGCGTGTTAGGTAGATAGGTAGGATAGATACGAAGGTCGCAGGTTCGAATCCCCGTCGAGGAGAATAAAATCCTATCGAGAAATCCGTGCAGGATTCTTTTTTTTCCAATGTAACTCTTCTATAACCTATAAAAATGACAAAATAAGATGCTGAAATAAAAAGATTATTTAATAATAATCTTTTATTTCATCATATTATTTTAGAATATTGCATTCACATAACTTTTATGAATTTTGTTACATTACCTTGCAACATAACTATTACATACCGGGTATATAACACATTATATAACATGTTATATTGCTGAGTCGGAAATGGCAAGTTACATGCAATTTACATGTAACATCCAGGAGCTGCCTTCGTTGCTTCGGCATTTCCGAAAGTCGTTTACGCTTTTTTTTTTATCGTTACTTTGAGATGAAAGTTCAGAGGTTTTATTACGAAAGTGAAGTATAAAAATAAATTGAAAAAAAAAAAAAAACGAACAGTGTTAGAGTATTATTTTATCATTTTCGGACAGAACCGGTGAAAAAAAAAATTATATACTTATATGTGCGTTCTCGTAGTGATATGACTCCCCATTTAGTGGTTATATTGGTGTATTTCGAAAAATAAATATTGATTATTAATTAAATAAAGTTTAAAGTATATTAATGAAACAGAATTGTGTTTTTTTCCACAAACATCAAAGTACATTCAGTATTTTTATTTTTAACATTGTTTTTTACATTTTAATTATTATTTAAATGATATTTGAATTCCAAGTGAACTTCATAAGTTCTTTGCATCGTGTAATTTCGATTGAATATTTTCTTTTTGTATCTCTTCCCTCTCTCAGGATCATCAGGACTTCAAAAGGTTCCGTGAGCATTATGCTTGTTATCGATATGCCGGAGCTCTTCTAACGTTTTTTAATCCGCACATGATCTACGCCATCAACTCCGAGTATTCTATTTGACATCATACAAAGTCCCAGCTGCACTGACTTTATCACAGATTTCATATGAATGCAAACCAGAGAAGCTCGCGCAATTCTAGACAGAAAAATAGTATGCGTCATCAACTAAATACAGAAAAATTAGTTACATCGCTAAGCCGTCACAAAAACATTTCCCCATATAGGGATTTGACCCAGTAAATTTGGCCCATATCCAACTTGATAAGAAGAAACTCGTTGCGCCATCAACTTGCTACAATAAAACACAAAGCACCACCAATTTGGAATAGAAAAATTCGACGCATCACCAACTCGACGCACAAAAAATCTCCTACAGGCTATCTCGATGGAGATATACTCTCCCATGGTACAGTTTCACACAGCGAAAACTCTCATGCGGCGTAACTTGGTCCGCTTCAACTCTCAACAGACGCAACCATAGTCCGATAGACTGTGTAGAGTTGGAGCGGGCCGAGCTGCGCCACGAAAGTTTCGCTGTGGCGAGTTACGCCAAGGGAGAATTTTTCTGTGTTGGCATGCCCTAGCAGTTTTTGCATGTCGAATTGGTGATGCATCGAGTTTTTCCATGTTGAATTGGCAATATGTCCAGTTTAATTGGAGCAAGCCGATGGCGCATTGGGTTTTTCTGCACCAATTTAATTATAGGCTGAGTTTGTCTGGGTCATGTCGCTTCATGGGATTTTTTTTGTTTTACAGTGCAATGTGTCGAATTTTTCTGTGTTCAGTTAATTATGCGTGTGACTTTTATGAGCAGAATTACGTGGGTCGGGTTGAGTCTGCATTCAGTTGGTATCTGTACAAACAAAGCTTTACCATTCCATCGCTAAGAAAAAAAACATAAAGCTCAATATTATAAACAGACTATCGAAAAGCGATGCCTATGATTTTATATCTTAGCGATGGTGCATTGTATCAAGAATCAAATACTCAAAGTTGTTCGGATAGGTCATGCGAGCATTCTCAATAATCGGGATACCTCATTGATAACATGTCGTACGCATGGAACATTTTGAAGTTTGCTAAGCTTGTTAAGGGGGTCAGGTACCGAAATTTTCACATCCAGAACCTCTAACGGTAGAGACTGGCTGATTTTTGTCTTGATATCATTTCTCATATCAAAATACCTCATGAAATTTAGAAAAATTAATTTTTTCCCTATTTTCAAAATAATTTTTTTCGAAACCGTTGATATATCGAAAATCCCATCTGCTAGATTATTCATTGTGATAAGTGTTGTTATATAATTTCGTCCAGGTAAAGTTTTATTACTTGATCATATCATAGAATTTTTTTATTCAGGCCATGGAATCCATTTTCTTCTTATTATATTCTACCAATTAATTTATCACACATTTGGAAAATTTTTGTGCCTTTAAATGGTATCTCCTCCTACAATTTTGAACTTTGAGGGTTGTAGATTTTTTTACACATTCTTTGGGTCACAATGAACAATCTAGCAGATGGGATTTCCGATACCTATCGTAACGGATTCGAAAGAAATTATTTTAAACACGTGGAAAAAATTAATTTTTCGAAATTTTATCAATGTGAGGTATTTTGATACGAGAAATGATATCAAGACCAAAATTAGCGAGTCTCTACCGTTAGTGGTTCTGGATGTGAAATTTTCGGTACCTGACCCCCTTAAGGATCTAATAAACGAAATGCAAATGATATTTAATGTCTTAGTTGCTAGATTGGGGCCTCTGAATTTGTAAAATAATGAAACCATCGCATGACGAAATGTTTTGGAAAGACGAAATTCATCCCCTCAAAAATTGTTTAATTCTAGCTTGAGCAGAGCAGTCACCATTCGAAGCTTTCACATAGAAGTTACATGGTAAAAATATATATAATCCTTTGCAAAAAGAAGCCAAATCTCCCCAAAAAACACCATAAATGGTGTAAAAAAAGTTGAGACAAGTACATTTCCTTGCGTCGTTTTATCTTTCCTTACAAAAATATGTCAAACATAAATAGTTGTAAAATAAATCCTCACAAAAAGTTCTCAAATAATTTCAAATCATCCAACTCACAGTTGCCAAGTACATCCAGCATTTTTATTGTTTACATTGTTTATTAACCATTTATAAGTAGGTCACAACGCCCGAAAACGTCTTGAAACGGGACTTAGGGACTTAATCTAAAAATGTATTGTTTGAAAAATTTTTATTGAAAAAAATTCGGATTGAAAAAAAAAATTCGAACGAAGTACTTGGCGAGTTATGTAAAATGACTGTACAGACTACCTGTTACGAACTCGCCAAGTACTTCGTTCGAATTTTTTTTTTCAATCCGAATTTTTTTCAATAAAAATTTTTCAAACAATACATTTTTAGATTAAGTCCCTAAGTCCCGTTTCAAGACGTTTTCGGGCGTTGTGACCTACTTATAAATGGTTAATAAACAATGTAAACAATAAAAATGCTGTGGATGTACTTGGCAACTGTGAGTTGGATGATTTGAAATTATTTGAGAACTTTTTGTGAGGATTTATTTTACAACTATTTATGTTTGACATATTTTTGTAAGGAAAGATAAAACGATGCAAGGAAATGTACTTGTCTCAACTTTTTTTACACCATTTATGGTGTTTTTTGGGGGGTCCATCTCTCTAGAGTAGTACAGCATTGCCCCGAAATTCGTTTTCCTAAAAGTCGTTTCCGCGATTATTTTATTAAATAGTTATTTAATTGTGTAGAGTAAATATTAATTAAGAATTGTATTTTTCCACGATTCAGGATGTTTTTAATTGCGATAATGATGCCACCGAAACGAAAAACTTTTCCATAACACGAGACGAAACAAGAAATTTCTCGTCTCGAACATTTTGGCTTTTCTCGTCTCGAAACATTTTGATGAGTCGAGATAAGACCAGGCGACCGACAAGATTGTTGACCGAGAAATCGAGAAATCTTGATGTTCAATCTCCGAATTTTCCCCTTAATCCTACATCACCACGCACATTTTTCGTCCAGGCTGATCGCATCATAGTTTTTGGTGTCTAAGTTAATCGCGTCATAAGTATTTGGCGTCCAGGTCGATCGCTCGATATTTCATCGTGTCTAGGTCGATCGCTCCATATTTCTTCGTGTCTAGGTCAATCGCGTCGTAGTTTTAGGTGTCTAGGTCAATCGCGTCATAGTTATTGGAATCCAGGTTGATGGCGCATTAGTTCTTGGCGTTCAGGTCGATCGCACCATAGTTCTTGGCGTCCGGATCGATCGCGTCATAGTTCTTGGCGATCAGGCTGATCGCACCATTGTTCTTCGCGTCCAGGTCGATCGCACCATAGTTCTTGGCGTCCAGGTTGATCACGCAGTAGTTATTGGCGTCCTGTTTGACCAAGCCATAGTTATTGGTGCCTAAGTCAATCACGTCATAGTTCTAGGCGTCCAGGTCGATCACGCAATGGTTCTTGGTGTCAAGGTTAATCGCGCCATAGTTCTTGGCGTCCAGGTCGATCGCGTCATAGTTCTTGGCGTCCAGGTCGATCGCACCATAGTTCTTCGCGTTCAGGTCGATCGCATCGTAGTTTTTGGCGTCCAGGTCGATCGCGTCATAGTTCTTGGCGTCCAGGTTGATCGCGCGGTAGTTATTGGCATCCAGGTTGACCAAGCCATAGTTATTGGTTCCTAAGTCAATCGCGTCATAGTTCTTGGCGTCCAGGTCGATCGCGCCATAGTTCTTGATGTCTAGGTTTATCGCGTCATAGTTCTTGGTGTCTAGGTCAATCACGTCATAGTTTTTAGCATCCAGGTTGATCGCGCGTTACTTCTTGGCGTCCAGCTTGATCGCACCATAGTGCTTGGCGTCCGGGTCTTACGCGCCATTTATATGCGTAATGCCTTGCCGTTGACCTGGAACTTAAGAACTACAGAGCGCGAGACCTGGACAGCGTAAAACGCATTCCCGTCAACCTGGAACTCGAGAACAATCGAGCGGTAGACCTGGTTGGTGGAAAACCCAATCCCGTTGACCTGGAACTCAAGAACTACGAAGCGTGAGACCTGGACGACGGAAAAATCATTCCCGTCGACCTGGTTGTCAAGAACGACGGAGCGCAGAGCCTGGACGGCAAATAACGCCTTCCCGACGACCTGGTGCTCAAAGATCACAAAGCGCGGGGCTATTCCAGGACGGTAGGTGGCGCATGCCCGTCGACCTGTGCTCAAGAACTACCGAAAGTGATACCTGGACGGCAGGAAAAAAGATCCCATGATCTGGGGATCTGGTGCTACGGAGCGCATCACCACATGTCCATCGGGAGCAAAACATAAAAATAATCCAACGTAAAAACTAATTAAAAAATGATCTCTCGGTGACGAATGATGTTTCGGAGGATCTGTTTATTGCGAATTTGTACTCGTCTAATCGATTACAAATAATTGATTGAATATATTACTTTCATAATTTATAATTAAACGTTGTTCAATTACAATTCTAATTTGTAATTAAATTCTTGTCGATTTCAAATTACATTTATAATGTGTAATTACACAGAAGTTGAATTACAAATTACATTTGTAATTTGAAATTAAAAGAAGTGTAATTAGAAATTTTATTTGTAATCGGTAATTGAAAAAAGTAAAAATTTTAATTACAGATTATATTTCTAATTTTTAATTACAAAATGTTCAATTACAGATCACATTTGTAATAGCCCATTGAAAAAAGTTTAATTTCAATTTACATTTGTGATTTGTAAGTAAACAAAGTTTAATTACAATTTTCGCAACTCGGTTCGGTACAGACAACTAAAATTTCAAAGGACCTGCGCATACGGACAACATGCTTCATTTTTCTGTACCAATTCGGTTATAGACTGCGTTTGTCTGGATCAAATCGCTTCATGGGATTTTTTTTTTGGTAGTGCCATGATTTGTCGAATTTTCCTGTGTTCAGTTGACTATGATGGCTTTTATGAGTAGAATTACGTGGGTCGCGGTCGGGTTGAGTCTGCGTTTAATTGATATCTTACAAACGAAGCTCTACTATTCCATCGCGAAAAAAAAGATAGTGCTCAATACTATGAACCGACTATAGAAAAGCAATGCTTGTGATTTTTGTAACTCAGCGATGGTGCTTTGTATCAAGAATCGAAACTCGAAGTTGTTTGAATGGATCATGCGAGCACTTTCAAGAATAGAGAGACCTCATTGATAGGATTTTGTACGCATAGAACACTTTGGAGTTCACTAAACTTGCTAACGATCTAATAAACAAAATGCAAATGATAATTCGTGTGCTAGGTGCTAGATTGGGGCTTCTGAAGTTATGAAATAATGAAACCATTCCATAATTGTACGAAATGTTTTGGCAAGACAATTTATGCCGTCAAAAATTGTTCAATTCTAGCCTGAGCATAGCAGTCACCATTCAAAGCTTTTACATAGAAGTTATATCGTAAATATATATCGACATATATAATGCTTTGCAAAAAGAAACCAAATCCCACCAAAAACACCATGAATGGTGTACAAAAACTTGAGACAAGTACATTTCCTTGATGTCAAACCCAAATATGTCCCAAAAGATGTCAAACCCAAATATTTGACAAATAAACCTTTACAAAAAGATGTCAAACACAAAAAGTTGTCAAATAAATTCAAATAATCTAAGTCACAGTTGCCAAGTACATCAAGCATTTTCATTGTTTACATTTTTATTAACCGTTTATAAGTAAGTAACAACGCTCGAAAACGTCTTGAAACGGGACTTAGGGACTTAATTTAAAAATTTAAGGTTTGAAAGATTGTATTGAAAAAAAATTCGCATTAAAAAAAAAAATTCGACCGAAGTACTTGGCGAGTTCGTAACAGGTAGTCCGTACAGTCATTTTATATAACTCGCCAAGTACTTCGTTCGAATTTTTTTTTCAATGCGAATTTTTTTCAATACAATCTTTCAAACCTTAAATTTTTAAATTAAGTCCCTAAGTCCCGTTTCAAGACGTTTTCGAGCGTTGTTACTTACTTATAAACGGTTAATAAAAATGTAAACAATGAAAATGCTTGATGTACTTGGCAACTGTGACTTAGATTATTTGAATTTATTTGACAACTTTTTGTGTTTGACATCTTTTTGTAAAGGTTTATTTGTCAAATATTTGGGTTTGACATCTTTTTGTAAGCATAAAAAAAAAGACGCAAGGAAATGTACTTGTCTCAAGTTTTTGTACACCATTCATGGTGTTTTTGGTGGGATATCAACATACATAACTTCATGTATGATCCTATACGATTACACATGATGTTGTGTATGTTCATACACAATCATACATAAATGTATATATGATCTATATGGTCATATATAATACTATACATGGTTATATATGATCATATATAATGCTACATATGATCATATACGATTATACATGAAGTTATGTATGTTGATATATAAACATACATGAATTTATATAGGAACTATATTCATATATGATGTTATGTATGGTCATATATAATTGCATATAAAGTTATATATGATCCTATACGATTTTATATGATGTTATGTATGGTCATATATAATCATATATACAGTTATATATAATCCTATTCGATTTTACATGACGTTATGTATGTTCATATATAATCATACATAAATTTATGTATGATCATATATAATCATACATAAATCAGGCATGAACCAGATATGTTCATATCTGAACATATCTGAACATATCTGGTTCATGCCTGACTCATATATAACATTTTTTCCCGGGTAGAACCGGTTGTCGAATGTTTATTATCAAAAGTAAGACGTTTAAGAATTTTTCGACAAATTAAAAAACCGGTCGACATAATGGTGGTTTGAAAATTTATATATCAACAACGGTACGACAAAAAATATGAGAAAATTCAGCAGACCATTTTATGGTTAAGAAAATTGCAGAAAATTTTTTTATACAGATCGAACATGGTGAGGGAAAATCATTGGTCATCTCGGCATTGATTGACCCATATGAATTTTAAATCTTACAAACATGATGCCTAGAAATAAATAGATGCGAAAGCACGCGCACGTGTGTGTGTGTGTAATTTTGTATACATTTTATGAAGGAAACAAAGAGTCTCAACAGTCTTGCTGTGGCCTTTCTTTCATTTATCACCGTTGCCTGATTTTCCATCAGTCCTGTGAGATACGCCTGACAAGTGACATGGTAAATATTCAATATTTGATTTCAAGAATATTCGAATTTGTGCGTGCAAAAAAAATCACGTGAAAATGGGCGATCCAGTATCCGGAAGTGATACTGAATCCGATAATGAACAATCTTCATCGATAAATGATAGAATATAGTACCCTCCAACACGAACCAACACGAACGGGGAAATTTGAACGTGATTCGAAACACACCGTTCTTATCGGAAAGTGAAAGCGTACCGGGTGATGTACGGGCATTAGGGCAGTCATTATAGACGTTCAAAATCGAAAATTTCACAATAAATCAAAAAGTTTTGAAACTTCGGTCAAGTGAATGGTACATCGAAAAAGTAATAAATCTCATTTTGCAACCTTCTCCGAAGTCCGGAACATTGTTAAAATTGCAATGTAATGTAATTTTGCAGTATACTCGTGAAAAAAATTCCAAAAGTTCTGCAATCTTAGAGTAGTATAAAATATATTATTTCATATCATGTATCAAGTTTGCAACCAATTGAAGGGTACGGAAGATTTTTTTTATATCAAATTTATTGTTTTTCTACAATAAACTGACGAAAAAAAATCCAAAAGTTTGACAAACTTGAAAGATACATCGGAGAAATATATCAAACAGTTTTCTAAATTTGCAACCTTTTACGTTGACCGGAACATGTTTATTTATAATTTTTTTGAGTCGTGGTAATTTTTTCGAGCATGGTGGTCTCGAAATAATTACAAAAGTTTTGAAACTTGGTTGCAAACTTTGAAAACATCTATTCTGATGCATTTACAAATTTGCAACCTCATACGCGATCCGGAACTTAACGCAATTTGCAAAAATCTAATTGTTGAATTTTTTCACCCTCGAAAAAATTGCAAAAGTTTTGCAAATCGAGGAGACGGTTTGATTTTGGAATTAATGCCAGTATTCGAATTTGCAACCTCGCACGCAATCCGGAAGTTAACGCTATTTGCAAAAATCTAATTTTTGAATTTTTTCACCCGCGAAAAAATTGCAAAAGTTTTGCAAATCGAGGAGACGGTTTGATTTTGGAATTAATGCCAGTATTCGAATTTGCAACCTCGCACGCAATCCGGAAGTTAACGCAATTTGCAAAAATCTAATTTTTGAATTTTTTCACCCTCGAAAACATTGCAAAAGTTTTGCAAATCGAGGAGACGGTTTGATTTTGGAATTAATGCCAGTATTCGAATTTGCAACCTCGCACGCAATCCGGAAGTTAACGCTATTTGCAAAAATCTAATTTTTGAATTTTTTCACCCGCGAAAAAATTGCAAAAGTTTTGCAAATCGAGGAGACGGTTTGATTTTGGAATTAATGCCAGTATTCGAATTTGCAACCTCGCACGCAATCCGGAACTTAACGCAATTTGCAAAAATTTGATTTTTGGATTTTTTCACCCTCAAAAACATTGCAAAAGTTTTGCAAATCGAGGAGACGGTTTGATTATGGAATTAATGCCAGTATTCGAATTTGCAACCTCGCACGCAATCCGGAACTAAACGCAATTTGCAAAAATCTGATTTTTGGATTTTTTCACCCTCAAAAAAATTGCAAAAATTTTGCAAATCGAGCGGATGATTTTATTTTGAGATCCATGTCAGTATAGAAATGTGCAACCTCGCTCGTGATCCGTAACCTTCTGTTATTTGCAAAAACCTTTTTTTTTGTGTTTTTTCTAACCTCTAAAAAATTGCAAAAGTTTTGCAAATCGAGCGGATGGTTTTATTTTGGGATTCATGTTAGTATGCAAATTTGCAACCCCGTATGCCAACCGGAACCTTCCGATAAATGTGATGTTCGGACGTTTTGGTACATGTTACACACATTAACATTGAAAAGTGAACTATTTTTTTATGCCATGATAAAACTTGTGCCATAAGGAAGCAACAACGGTAAGTATCTTTTTGATTTTCATTTTGAATAAAAAATTTAAAGCGCAAAAACGGGAGACATGATTCGTAGCATAAAATAGCGATGTTTCTTTTATATTACACATTACTAACAGGGCAATTCTCAAATTCCATTTGCCTATTTTTTCTTTACTTTTTTATTGTATAGCTGAAAATATATGCGTTTTTTTAGCACTACAAATCATAAAGCAACTGCAGTTTCTTTATCGTATATAAATTCGTATACGTATATCGTAGTATATTCTTGTAATGGCTGCTCATAATTACATAAATAGACATGATAAGAGTTTCAAAACTAAGGTATGAGGATATCAAATATTCGTAACAAAGTAAGTAAGCATTAATGAAAGTGAAAGGTAAATTTTTATACACAGTGAACGACAATACGTTGCTAAGTAACAGTGTACCTAACCCTGAGATTCGTTTTGTTAATAAAAAAATACATACCTGAAAAAACCTATGTCCGGTTTAACTAAGCCCAACAGAATTAGTTTTTGGCAGCAATCACTTGTACTGTTGTAAGAATTGTACGATGCTAACCTCTATTAGCAACAAATTTTGTCATAAACAATTTCAAAGATTAGCATGTGAATGGTATAGTTATTGATTTATTTTAAATACAAAGTTATATCGCTGGAAATATGAACTTGGAGGATCTATCTAATACGTTTGAAAGATAATGAAAAATTGAATACCTGAAATAATTTCTGTATTATGTTTTTCATTTCTTCTAAATGTCAAGTGATCAACAATTTTGGAAACTACGGCTAGGAGATAAAACAAGAAAAATTCGATTCTGACTCAACAAGTTGAGGATAGACATATCGAATGGATTGTTGGTAAACGATAGCTTTTTTTAAAATATGAGGTCAATTCATAATTGTTAAAACCTTACAAGTTAGCGATAAAACTTTGAATGCATGTTGAATGTAACAATCTGCGCAATTGAAGATACTGTAAATCTGGTTTATTTAAATTTTATCGAATGCATATATACAATGAGAAGCAATTATGAGCATTTGAATTTTTCAATGCAGGAGGGTCCTGGATCATCATAATTTTCTTTGAGTTCCATGGTATATTCCGATTACATTTCAGACGTGCATTTTTTTAAATATTTATCAGCCAGTATTTATCAGTCAATCCGTGATTAGACCGTGCGTTTTGGGTGGCCAGCAATTTTTTTTGTTTTGGTATCGTAGGGGGGTGGGGGGGCAGCTGTGAGTGTAGAACCGAGTTTTCGGCACGGGCAGGTGTTGTCATTCGGCCGCCATCTTGAAATTAAGGGTGTACATCTTTTTTGATTCATCTCCGTATCCCTGAGACTGACAAAAATTTTGTAAAGAGCATTTTTATGGAAGAAAGTTATAGATAATTATCTATAACTTTCTTCCATAGCTTTTTCGCCTAAGATCAATAATAAGAACGTTATGAGCAGAAAAAGACGACAAATAAGGAGATGAAATACTTTAAGGTGAGATAACTCAGAAATTTCAGATTCTACGATAAAAACAAACCGAATGAAAAAAAGTTAGTGGGTCAAATTTTTTTTTAAGAAATGCTCTATAAAAAAGCTGAGAAGCATTTTTATCATATAATCTGAAATTTCTGAGTTATCTCACCTTAAGGATGTATTGGACGTACCTTCCCCTACCAAAAGTGACTTTCGTCGACAATATTGCGTACTTCATGGTAAGATAAAAATCGGAAAAAATTTAACCACAATAAAGACCATAAGAAGATTACGTTTTAATAGTAATAATGCCCAATAGTTATCAATTAATTGTTTAAACAAAACATTGTTTAACAAATTTTTAGAGAATGTTTTTTTTGTCGAGGAAAATGAGTTCGTTGGCTTTTCTGACTACACATGAATTTTTATTTTAATTTTCTTATCATTTTGAAATTTCGGTTTTCAGAAATTTGTAAAGCTTTTATTTACGAAACTATTCGTTCAATGCCCCGGAAACTTCTTAATTGTAATATACAACATTTTTACGAAAACATATCCAAAATTTACGATTTTTCTTTCATTTTTAAAAATTAAAAATTTTTCGGAAACCGAAATTTCAAAATGATACGAAAATTTAGAAAAAAAATTCATGTGTAGTCAGGAAAGTCAACGAATTCATTTCACGCGTCAAAAAAAAACTTTCCCTAAAAATTTGTTAAACAATGTTTTGTTTAAACAATTTATTGATAACTTTTTTGAATTATTATTATTCAAAATTAATCTTCTTATCATCTTTATTGTAGTTGAATTTTTTCTAATCTTTATCTTATCATAAAGTATGCAATATTGTCGACGAAAGTCACTTTTGGTTGGGAAGGTACGTCCAATACATCCTTAAAGTATTTTATCTCCTTATTTGTCGTCTTTTTCTGCTCATAACTGTTTTATTATTGATCTTAGACGAAAAAGTTCTGAAGAAAAGTTATAGATAATTGCATAAGCTACAAAAATGGTCTGGAAATTTTTTTTTCAGCCTCACGGTTACGGAGATAAATAAAAAAAAGAATTACACCCTTGATTTCAAGATGGCGGCCAAATGAAAACACCCCCCGTCCCAAAAACTCGGTTTTACACTCACGGATGACCCCCTACGATACAACAAACAATTGCTGTCTTTCCAAATGCACGGTTACCCCCTTTTTGAGCACGGATTGACTGGACTAACAAGACGCTTTCCATCCGAAAAAGCCCAAATACAGCACAAGACACTTTCCATACGAAAACTCTCAGCCTATACTGGCCGATACTATACGTTAGCAGCGTGGCACAGTGACCTTGGCCGCGTAATCATAGCAACGCAGGTAGTAATCGTCGCCTTTATTTCTATAGTCTACGCACAGCGGCGTCGTATAGTAGACCGTTTAGGCCCTACTTACGTGACGTATACGGAACTAAAATAATATTTCGTGCGAGTGTGATTAAAAAATATTTCCGTATTTCGGATCTGGTTGCAAATATACATTTCGTTATTAATCAGTAAACTATGTCATTCGCCCGATTTGCAGAACTTTTGCAATTTTTCCGAGGGTGAAAAAATCCGAAAATTAGATTTATGCAAATTGCGTTAAGTTCCGGATCGCGTATGAGGTTGCAAATTTGTAAATGCATCAGAATAGATGTTTTCAAAGCTTGAAACCAAGTTTCAAAACTTTTATAATTATTCCGAGACCACCTTGCTCGAAAAAATGACCATGAATCAAAAAAATGATAAATAAACATGTTCCGGTCAACGTAAAAGGTTGCAAATTTGTAAAACTGTTCGATATATTTTTCCGATGTATCTTTCAAGTTTGCCAAACTTTTGGAATTTTTTTCGTCATTTTATGGTAAAAAAACAATAATTTTGATAAAAATAGTATATTATTCACTACAGGGCAAAAATTTTTTTTGACGAATGCGAAGGTTGTATCCCGAGGCGAAGCCGAGGGATACAATCGCATGAGTCAAAAAACACTTTTTGCCCTGTAGTGAATACGATATTTTATACACCAAGGGAAATAAAGTGGTTTTTCCTGCTGGTGCAGGGCAATAAACCACGGTTTATTGCCCTGCGGTGTATAAAATAATGTTCCGTACCCTTCAATTGGTTGCAAACTTGATACATGATATGAAATAATATATTTAATACTACTCCCAGTTTGCAGAACTTTTAGAATTTTTTCCACGAGCATACAGCAAAATATCATTTATTGCATTTTTAACAATATTCCGGACTTCGGAGAAGGTTGCAAAATTTTATAGTTTGTTTTTATATAATTTCTGACCTTACATTAAAGTTTGCAAACTTTTGGAATTATTGTGAATTGATTGTCTATAATGACTGGCCGACATCATCATGGCAAAATCGGAGTGCCGTAGATTCTGCAAGACCCTCAACATCGAATGATTATTGCCTACACGATGACGACGAAATTAATAGACTTAAAGAAGTATGCGATAAGAAAGCGCACTTAGATGGCAAATAGTTTAAAGTCGATTTAAAAAATTCGTCATTGGCCGGGCGGATTATAGGGTCGTGTACTACGTGCACACCTGTTACAAAAATAAAGGGAACATCACATTCGTCTACCAATTTTATTCAGCACCTGAAGGTATGTATGTAATATATTTCGTTCGGGGTTTTTTTCAAGTGTATGAACTCGTGACCCTGACCCTCTCAGGTTTGTTTCATTACTTTTTTCTATGATTACTTTGAGTCTAAATGGTACAGAGGAGTCCCGCTTTTGTCAAACCCGGTTATTTCAAGTTAGGGGGTTCTGCTCCTGCCCTACTCTACTACCGCTACTCCCCGCCGCTCGTACGCCGGGCCACTCGAAGCGAGCCGAAGGCACGTTTCGACGTTCCCACCATTGGCGTAAAAATGTACACAAACCCGGCTCTAGCGAGCGTGGAACACTTTACTTTGCCAGTGAAACACTTTACTGTTGCTACGCCACTGGCGTTCGCTGACTCGTACGTCTCCTTGGGCGGAGATTGTACGCTCCCGGTTATTTCAACAGTCCCCCCGAGGACTTGATATAACCGGGATTGTACTGTACCTTTAAATTTTTTTAGATCTATCGAAATAGCCGTGTTTGAAAAAAAAATTTTGTGTGATGGGCGAACGGGTTAAATGGAGTTGAAATGAAGTTAGACTTGAAATATTTTAGACTGATCGTTTATTGGCACGTTGGTATATTCGGGAGTGCACGTCCGAACTGATTGACGGTTAATGATGAACTGCAGTGCTAATGAGGTGAAGGAAGGAGAGGACTTAATGAGAGTGGAGGGGATGTCGACAAGACAGAGGAACAAGGCCCGTGGGACCAAGGGCAAACTGGAGCTAAGGTGCTGACGGTTGTGAGATTGACTGGAAAGGAGTATTAGGTTTAGCTGATATGTAAGGTTTAAGCGTGCGAGTGGACTGGTAGTGAGAGTGAAGTTTATGAGCTGGCGTGGGAAAGGAAAAGAGTTTTTTAGGCTATAGGACGGGGCCGTTATATTTGCTAAAAAATGCACCTTTTTTTGAAAATATGAAAAAATTTCCAAAAATCCGTGATTACGTGTAGAACATTTTAAGCAATCACTTAGAGTAGGGAGATTTTTTTTCTCTATGTTTTACACGCTTTTAACGCCAAAAAATTTCCGAAAATTCGAAAAAAAAATAATCTTCCCACTCCGGGTGATTGCTTAGAATATTCTACATATTATCACCGATTTTTGGGAATTTTTTCATATTTTAAAAAGAAGGTATTTTTCTTTTTTTAAATTTGCGGCATTTTTTTGACGTTATAAGCGTGTAAAAACAGAGAAAAAAAATCTCCCCACTCTGGGTAATTGCTCACAATGTTCTACATATTATCACAGATTTTGGGAATTTTTCCATACTAAAAAAAAAAAAAAAAAATTCTTGCTACCCTAGCCGAAAGTACGCACTTCCCGGCCGCATTTCAGACCGAGAATAGCAATTTCCGTGGCCGGCTGACGACAGCACGCTCTTACGGGATTTTTGCGGCTGGCAATATATATATATATATATATACTAGCACGCATTATGCTTGCCCGAGGTAGCCCTTTCGGGCTTTCTCGGGCTTCTTCGCCTCACCTCCGCAAGAGTGTTTTGTTTAGCCGGCATTACTTTTTTGACGTTTAGCCGGCATTACTTTTTTGATGTTTAGCCGTTTTCACGTGTTTGAAGGAATTCCTTCAGGTGTGTCAAATAATAAATAAAATAAATAAAAAAAATAAGTCGTAAAATCAGAAAAAAATGTATAAAATTGATTTTATATTAACCCGGGAAAAAATAATCAAATCTGATCATACATGATCATATATAACTAGTCATGTATGACTCATGCCAGAAAAGTGGCCATGTCTGATCATACCAAATCGTGTATGATCATACCAAATCGTGTATGATCATATCAAATCGTCTATGATCATATCAAGTCATGTATGCACTGCAAATCCAAGCGTTTAGTAGTAGTAATAGTTTATTTATTATTTATGAATTAGCTATTAGGAATGATCGATGAACGAGCTTAAAACTGTTATTCCATTATTTTCGAAAATCCTGTAAATTTTGAAAAAAAAAAAAAAAAAGTCATTGACCGGGACTTGAACCCACGATCCTCCGCAGTAATCGAATTCAGCACTTTCGATCCTTAAATAATCATTAAAAAAAAATTAAAGATTTTGAGAATTTTTTTTTTTACGAGTGTTTCCGGCTTCGTGGTCCGGACGTTTTTCCGTCGAAATTAATTTTGAGCCTACCTGAGATTTCACCTGAGACCTACCTAACGACCTACCTAACGAGCGACACTCTACCACTACGCTATTGATTCCTTATGAATTTCTTGTATTTAAATGATATTAGTATACGAGTTCTAATGAAAAAGCACTGTCTCACCGGGCTCGATAGAAGAGCGTGATATTCAGTAAAAAGGTGATATACAGTGAACAAATTTATTCAATTGTTAATTAACAAATGGACTTGTTTAATAATAATTGTTTTTATATAATATGGCTGGATAGAATCGCGTGATATTATTCAGTAAAAAGGTGATATGCAGTGAAAACATTTATTCAATTGTTAATTAACAAATGGATTTGTTTAATAATAATTTTTATTATGTAATAATGATAATAATAGTTGTGAAATGTCGCAAAATGTGTGATTTACCAATAAATGTGTTATTTTAACACGAATCATAAAGTGTGTAAAGGTTTAATGCGGACCGTGCGTGTAAAGTTACACAGAAAATGCGGGTAAAAGTAGCATAACACGCATATGTGTTGCTTTAACACACATTATGCCATTTACACGTGTTATTTAAAAAATTACACATATTTTGCGTGTAACATAACACACTTGGATTTGCAGTGTGGTCATATCAAGTTATGGATGATCATATCAAGTCGTGGATGATCATACCAAGTCGTGTATGATCATGCCAAATGATCTATAAATGGTCAAAAACGGATGAATCTATATTTGTAAAAATAATTTTTTTTCCAGATTTTGATGGACTTCATGAGAAACATTTTATTTGGGGTCGGATTTTGAAAATGAAAGAGTGAATTCATTCGCTTTTGATTGTGAAATGTATATATGATCATATATGATCATATATGATCATATATAATATGTTTCATATAATCCTAAACGATTATATATATTGTTATGCTGTATAGTCCATAAATATAAATTTATATACGATCCACATGTTCATCTATAATATATATGGTCATATATAATCAAACATGAATGTATGTATGACCATACAGAATATCATATAAAATCGTATAGGATCTTATATAACTTTATATGCAATTATATATAACCATACATAACATCATATATGAATATAGTTCCTATATAAATTCATGTATGTTTATATATCAACGTACATAACTTCATGTATGATCCTATACGATTACACATGATGTTGTGTATGTTCATACACAATCATGCATAAATGTATATATGATATATACATGTTCATATCTAATGTTATATGCTTATATATAATCAAACATAAATGTATATATGATCTACATGGTCATATATAATACTATACATGGTTATATATGTTGATATATAAACATACATGAATTTATATAGGAACTATATTCATATATGATGTTATGTATGGTCATATATAATTGCATATAAAGTTATATATGATCCTATACGATTTTATGTGATGTTATGTATGGTCATATATAATCATATATACAGTTATATATAATCCTATTCGATTTTACATGACGTTATGTATGTTCATATATAATCATACATAAATTTATGTATGATCATACAGGGTGTCCAATAGGAAGGTGTGAAAACTAATAAATTGGTATTTTGCAATAAATAAAGGAACCAGATCAGTGGAATTTTTTTTTAATAGAAGAGAGTTGTCATTTTTATTTTATGTCAATTTATTACAAAAAAACGATGTTTCCATAGAAAAAATTATATATTTAAGCAAATACTAAAAAAAATGTCAAAATCAATGATAAATATTTTCAAAATGTGAGCCATTTGAATCACCACAGTACTCTAATCGCTTTTTAAAACTATTAAAAACGTATTCTATAGTTTCATTTGAAATGCCATCGACAGTCTTCCTTATTCCTTTGACCAAATCATCTACAGTTTTTGGGTTGTTTTCATAAGAGTGATCTTTAATATAACCCCACAAAAAATAATCACAAGGATTGAGATCGGGTGAATAAGGGGGCCATTCCATCCCTGTTCGTGTAAATCGAGGATATCCAAGGCCGATAACTCGATCACCATAAACTTTATTGATGGTTTCGAAAACTTCTTGTGTTCGATGAGGTGCTGCTCCATCTTGCATAAAGTAATCATTCTTAACGAGATGTTTTTTCTTTGCATAGGGAAAGTATTGTGTCTCCAACATCTCTTTATAGCTCTGTCCGGTAACAGTAGATTCAAAGAAATGCAGGTAGATCCCTTTTATTGAGACAGCTGCCCATACAGATACTTTTACAGGATGAAGAGACGTTGCCACTACGACTTTCGGATTTTCTGAACCCCAAAAGCGATAATTTTGTTTATTAACATAGCCATTTATCCAAAAATGGGCTTCATCGGAGAAAATTATTTGTTTTTCGTTCAATTCTCCATTTTCCAACATTTGACACAATGAGTTGCAGAACTCTTTTCTTGTTTTCATGGCATGTTCAGACAATAATTGATGCGTTGTTATTTTGTAAGGATGCATTTTCAAAAAATGACGTAGAATATTGTGCAACGACGATTTGCTTATTTTTAAAGCTTGAGCGGCTTTACGGATTGAAGACTGAGGATTTTGTTCAAAATAGTCTTTAACTGCTTTAATCGTTTCCTCTGTAGTTACCGAGGTGGAAGGGCCTGACAAATCTTTTCTACGGTCCTGTAATGTTCCGTACTCTTTAAAATTATCGATTACTCTGCAAACGGAAAAAAAAAGTAGTTACAATCTAAAAAATTTTGAAACGAGATCTTTAGATCTGATTGTTCATAAACCTTGATATAAAAAATATTCAATTCTTACCTTCTAAGAGTAGTTTCGCTTCTGACTTTTTTACTTCCATACTTCGTACGAAAGCCTCTGAACGCTTCACTATAAATTTTCCCTCTTGAATAATAACATTCAATGAGAAAAACTTTTTCTTCGATAGTTAGCTCACTCATTTTTAAGAAGACTGTCCGCTTTCTACCACAGCTAGAATATAACTGACAGGTCTCAGGTACAAATTTCTGAAACGCAGGGTTCCTTACAATGTTAGAGAGCGAGGGGAGATTCGATTAGTTTTCACACATTCCTATTGGACACCCTGTATATAATCATACATAAATCAGGCATGAACCAGATATGTTCATATCTGAACATATCTGAACATATCTGGTTCATGCCTGACTCATATATAAACATTTTTTCCCGGGAATATTGTTCTACTATTGTGTGATATTTTCATATTTTTTTACTTTTTGTTTATATTTTTAATGCCCGCCCCGACCAGCAAAACCTCGACTTCGCCTCGGTCTTGCAAAAGTCGGGCGGGCGATCCTCCCCCCCTCCTGCCCTGCAAGAACTACGGCTCACTGCACTTCGCGAGATTGCCGGTAGGCGCGCTGACGCAGGCCAAATATGGCTGTACACAAGTCAGCTGTCATGCTCGTGCGATGTATATTATACATTAAAATTAATTATTGAACGTACTTTCGGCTAGGGGATCAAGAAAAATAGTATACGACCCACGGCCCGAATGCTGGATGCCCTGGCGTGTGTGATATAAAGGCCGAGTCGAAGCCGAGGCCACGAAATCCAACTTTCGGGCCTTGGGTCGTAATATACTATTTTTTATTTTCGCCATTTTTTCGACGTTACAAGCATGTAAAACACAGAGAAAAAAATCTCCCCACTCTGGATGATTGTTTACGATGTTCTACATATTATCACAGATTTGTTGGAATTTTTGCGTGTTTTTAAAAAGAGTTTTTTTTTTATTTTGGGCATTTTTTCGACGTTAAAAGTGTGTAAAGTACAGAGACATAAAAATCTCGCCACTCTGAGTGACTGCTTAAAATGTTCTACATATATCCAGAGATTTGTAGGAATTTTTTCACATTTTTTAAAAAAGGTGTTTTTGTAGCAAAAAATTTTTTTTTTCAAAACGGCTATTTGGAAAAATCGAAAAAAAATTTTGAAGGTACCCTTTGGACTCAATGTAATCATAAAAAAAATAATGAAACAAATCCAAGAGGGTCAGGGTCACGGGTTCATACACTTGGGATGGAATGCCCCACATATTGAAGAGCGTTTGAGATTAGCGTGCGAGAATATTATATAGCGTAACCGCGCAATACAATACTTCGCTTGCGATACGATCTCTCAAACAATAGGAGTCTTTATTTTTGGATTTAGACTGTGGTGATGAATTACCAGAGTTCGAGTACTGGACTCGATGAGGAAGCCGGGAATAAGATTATGGAAGGTTTTTATTTCAATGAACGGGCACAAGGCCTAAGAAATTGTAGGGGAAGTTCGGGTTGCCCCGGACGGCGGGTATCCCCGGACACTTGAAGTATGCAACAATAGAGTCAAAAATGTAAACAAAGTGACGCATATTAACGTGCCCCGTAGTGCATAGAAACAAATTTAAGTTAGTATTTTGGCATGAGCGCTGACCGGGTAAAATTTATTTGTGAAATTTATCATCGGCAAGATTTTTCGTGCGCGCTCATCAGACTTCGAAGAAGGTTTTCATATAAAAGACGCGGGTAATACGACTAAACTTATTAGTTGTATCAGAGGCCATTACATATGCTTTACGTTTATAACAGTTTTCCATTTGATTGTGTTTATAATTTGATAATTATCAATAATAATATAAGATAGGGATTATCGGGTAGCCCCGGACGCAAGTCTGTCGCGTACCTTCGGACATTTTGAAACAAAAAACGAAGAAAAATTTTCAAAAAAAATAGAAGAAATGAACAAAAAATGAACAGAAATGAACTAAAACTATCGAACGCGCTCCCATGAAGATCGTCATGAGGCTACGGGGATGTGTGGGGAAACCTTCGACGAAGATTGGATTGAATGTCGAAAATCCAGCGATTGGGCTCACGAAGCCTCTGTCAACATTGAATCGTCGAATATCCATTGGTATTATCATGTTTGTAAAGCTAAAGAACGATTAAATCGTCGTTAAAATGTGTGTCCGGGGCTACCCGCCGTTGTTCCAATTGCCCAAAATTGGATGGTAACGTTTTTCTGTTATTATATAATTCACACAATTGAAAAAATTATCTATTCTTTTGTTAAAGTCATCAAAGAGATTCTGAAGATCGTAAATGGTATGATATTAAACGTTTAAACCCGTTATTTATATGTTTTTGATATACTTTATTCAAGTGTCCGGGGCTACCCGAACTTCCCTTATGTGCTTTTCGAGATGGCCTCAGAGTCCTAACTACGACTGTGAGCTATAAAAGCTACGCGTTGGTTGACCCTTCATCATTGGCCATTGACAATGGATTTTGGGTCCAAGTTATTTTATAGTCGAGAAGCGAAAATAAAATGATTATTTCGTGTCGTGAAGCGACGCGAAATATTCAAGGAGAAAAATTTTACGATTGAAAGATTTCGTTTAGCAAAACGATTGACATTCATGAAAAAGGAAGTTACGGGAAATTCATAGATGAGGTAATTATCTTCGGAAGTGATTCGAAATTGAAGAGTTAATTACAGTGTTAATTTGGTAGCACGGTTAAAGGAGAAAAGGAGACTCTGTTTCATCGTTGTTTCGTATGTGTCAGCGTCTCGTTTCGATCGTGAGAAAGCTTCACGATTGAGGTTTATTCGTCTGAGTTGCGTCGGTACACGTCACCACGTGGTTTTGAAATTAATAGACTTGATAGGCGTACTCGAAGAGCACGCTTACGTTATTCGAACAATCGGGGTTTCTACCAAGAGGTACCTCTAGCTGTGGTCCAACATCCGATCGCAGTGACCGGGGCTTCCCACAGTTCGAGGGGCCCATCTAGGGGTTATTAGGATGCTGAGAGTAGCACCCGCCTCGAGATCCAACTTCTGAGCGCAGTGCTCAGGGCTTCACTCTCGACGGGCCCCCTAGTATCTGGAATCATTATTGAAACACGAGTTGTTTATGGATTTGTCTTGAAAAAGACAAATCAATTACGTTATAAGTGAATCGCCTTGAGAAAGGCGATTCGATGGTGAATTTCTCTAATTGTCTTTAAAAAGACAAGTCGTGGGTGATGACTCGATGGAGATCGCGTCGTGGTCGGGTTGGCCTCGAAGTTGAGAAGACGTCCGGTCTGTCACACTTTCGAGCTGCAGTATGGTTGAAAGTCCTCGACTTTCGTGAAACGGCGAGAAGCGCCGGTAATAAATACGTTATGGAGAGTCCACATTGGCCCGAAGTACGCAGAGGTTCGGAGCTACGCGTACGTTGTGACGTCACGAACGGGCTATTGCCAACCTTCGCATCTACGGTTCATTTCGCGTTCCGTCATTCCCTGTTCAGCGCTACAAGGGCCAATCGTTAAAATTTATGAATAAAAAATAATTCCCGCTAGCAGTATGTAATTTATAATACATATTTATACCTAATTTGTTGAATTTTGAGTATCGAAAATCTTGAGATATGCATAATTCGTAGAATAAAAATATTTTTCTATGGAAATTATTATTCGATCTATATATCGTCTCTGAATTGTGTTTCTCTGGCGGGTATCATTTTCAGTACGAATAAAAATAAATTTTGCAATAATTAGTTCTACATAGAAGGTAAGTAAACGATAAATGGTAAGTTTGAGATACGAACCCGGGTAAAAATGGTATATAAACGACCGTGTAAAAACGTGACTGCATGTGTATATACCTAATTGCATTTTCACCCGGATGTTTTTTAATGCAGTTTTTGTTCGTATCTCAATTATGGTATAACATGTTTGTATAAAATAAATGGACGAGAATGTTTTTTGATTGCGTTTATTTTTTGTATCCAATTATATTATAATCGTTATACAAACTTTGACCCTGGGGGTTCGTATAACTATAATGATGGTAATAATAATAATAATAATAATAATAATAATAATAATAATATGAATATTAATTATTAATATTAATTATTAATATTAATATTAATATTTAATCCGCGTACCCCCACCCATCGTCACGTCTGCTGAGCACGGTTTCCATAGAGACCCCGAGGGTTATCTGTCAAATGTTTCATAGCAATTGCTAAATAACAGATTATCTGTCAAATGTTTCACAGCAAAATTGCTATGAAACTTTTGACAGATAACCCTCGGGGTAAAATTTTCCCCGTGATCGAGGGGATCCCTGCGTTTATGAAACCGGGCATTAGTGTGTATAGTCTCTATTGGCGCAGAACCAGCATTTTGAATGCTAACCGTTTTCTACACTGCTGCCTCCAAACAACGTAAACACGAAACAACAATCTGTTCATTTTTGAGACTGGTTGAGACGTCAAACAAAGAATCTCGTAATTGTTTTGTCGGATCTTATAGTGGGTGCTTTCCATTTACTAACACAAGTCGACACAAGTCGACTTGTGTCGCCAAAAGTGCTTTCCATTTGATTTGTGTCGCCGTGTGTCGGCGACACAAGTCGACTCGAAAAGACTCTGCTAGAGTGGTGAGTTTAGAGAGTTGAATATCACATATATAGTACACTAGTCCACACAAGGAAAAGCTCGCGGGAACTAAAACGTTACAATACCCAACAAAGACGCTTCATAGACACGATAAACAGAGATCACCGGACTTTAAACTGCATTTGATCAAAACCTACATCTACTAAAATGAAAGTAAGTGTAAAACAGATAATTAATTACTGTACGAATAAAACGAATTATCTGGATAGTTATCTGTGAAAATCAGCATAATTCTTTAGTGCATAACTCGGCTGTGCGCGCATATAGGTTAGAGTCCATTGTACACACATTGTTGTATGTAAATAATTCTTTTGTTTTTCGTGTCAATATTAAACGGAACATTTCTCCAATTTCTTTCTGAATTGAAATAAAATGGTTATGATTTTTTTTAGCGCATTACATTGGAGGAATTGAAGGCCTTGCAGGCAGACGGGAAAGTAAAATTATTGCCGATAACATCGACATCACACCAGCAACAGAATCGACCACAGTGTAAAACAGAAGTTCAGGAGCAAAATGCAAAAAACTGTGCTAAACAAAAAACTGTAACCACACATGAACTTGAAGAAAATCTGGAGACGAAAGTTGTATGGACCCTTTCAGCAACTCTTGCGCTTTTATCTGCGTACGAGGCAAGAGATATTGAGGCAGACCATACAAAAAAAAATGAAAAATTTTGGCAAGCCATCGCCCATGAGCTAAATGCGTCTTCGTTGATTTCCAAACAGGTCAGAATTATACTATTATTAAAAGAGGATACTAGTTATATAACTATCTATTATTATGTACAATTTACATTAAGAGGCACGGTAGTGCCTCGAGACAAGTACATTTCCTCTCCTTTACCGACATGTCGAGAGGTACTACAGCCTCTTATACGCCACACATCTGGCTTATGCACGGGAGTATATCTATATAACGAAACTTATTTTCCGAATTATTAATGAATTATACGGACTTAGGCAATGATATCAACACGAATATTTTTTATTTTTTTTCTCTTTCGATCGGTACCCAAATGAATGCTGTAGCTATTGACATATGGGAGATATTGCATTTTATTATTTTCATTCGACGTACATCATCATCATCATCATTTTCTTTTTTTTTTTTTTGTCTCCGCCACAAATTTTCGCACCGCCCGTGAATCTAACCGCAAATTCATCGCTCACCTGTCACACCAGGCTAAAAGGCTGAAATCACGTATGTCATGTTACGTATTGTTACATCCCCACCGGCATATTTTTTCGATCAGAGTCTCCCTCTTTATTACACCCTTTCAAATACCGACCTGAAATTAACGACATTAGAATATACGGTAACCGATAAAATAGATCTCATCGAATAATCATTTCTTGTACAATCAATCTCGGGAGGACCGGAAGAACCACGTAAATAACACATATTTATATTCAAAACTAGACGAGAACAGAATCTCAAGACCACCCAATATCTAAACTAAATAATCCAACTCAGTTAATACATTTGGTCCCCAAATGCACCAAAACTAATATCTTCGTAAACATTTGATCAGCACACGGTCCTTTCCCGAGGAAAGCGGACACATCCTGTCATAAAATTATATCTCCAACATACAAGCGAAAACCCCGCATTTCTCGAGATTATTTGCTTTCCCACGTGCACGCGTCTCTCGCCAGAAGAAAACGGCGACACTCATATTATAATCGAATATTCTTTATCTTGCAACTGAAAAAACGTTTCCCTCTTCCGAGGAAAACGCCGGCATGTTTATCTATAAGAAAATATATGTAAAACAGACACAGGAAACTCGCAACGATCACCAAACTTTTTAGGGATAAAAAACCCGCCCTTAAGTACGCCCACGCGGCATCAGCTTGACTCCTCCTTTGCTCCACTTGGACCAACGAGAACAAATCTCTCCTACCAAAGTAGATATACAACACCGGTTCTGGACCAAATGTGGGCGAGGGGGTGAAGGGGCGAGAGGGGAAGCCGAGAGGGGGGAAGCCGAGAGAGGAAGCCGAGGGGGGGTGACGTCATCGTTCTCGAACCTTCTGGAAGCTTCGAATAATATATATATATATATATACACACAGGGTGACGTCATCCTTCTAGAAGCTTCTGGTAGCTTCGATAAAAAAAAAAAAAAAAAAAAAAAAAAAAAAAAAATCCGGTTCGGGATCAAGGGCGAGGAATGAAGGGGCGAGAGGGGAAGCCGAGAGGGGGGGAAGCCGAGAGGGGAAGCCAAGGGGGGTGACGTCATCGTTCTGAAAGCTTCTGGAAACTTCGATTTAAAAAAAAAAAAAAAAAAATCCGGTTCTGGATCAAGGGTGAGGAATGAAGGGGCGAGAGGGGAAGCCGAGAGGGGGGAAGCCGAGGGGGCATCCTTCTGAAAGCTTCTGGAAACTTCGATTTGAAAAAAAAAAAAAAAAAAAAAAAAAAACATGGGTCCTGAATCAAGGGCGAGGGGGTGAAGGGGCGAGAGGGGAAGCCGTGAGGGGGGAAGCCGAGGGGGTGACGTAATCGTTCTCGAACCTTCTGGAAGCTTCGAATACTATATATATATATATATATATATATATATATATATATATATATATATATATATATATATACATGATGACGTCATTCTTCTCGAACCTTCTGGAAGCTTCAATTAAATAAAAAAAAAAAAAAAACTACGCAGTTACGATTACGTCATCCTTCTCGAACCTTCTGGAAGATTCGATAATAATAATAATAATCTATGCAGTTACGATGACGTCATCCTTGTAGAAGGGCGAGGGGAAGCCGAGAGGGGAAGCCGAGGGGGTGACGTCATCGTTCTCGAACCTTCTGGAAGCTTCGAATAATATATATATACATGATGACATCATCCTTCTAGAAGCTTCTGGAAGCTTCAATTAAAAAAAAAAAAAAAAAAAAACTACGCAGTTACGATGACGTCATCCTTCTCGAACCTACGAATAATAATCTACGCAGTTACGATGACGTCATCCTTCTAGAATATGCTAATAATAATCTGCGCAGTTACGATATTATCCTTCTCGAACCTTCGAATAATAATCTACGTAGTTGCGATTATAATAATCTATGGTAACTATGCAGTTATGATGATGTCATCTTTCTCGAAGCTTCGAATATATATGTAGGATGATTGTGAGAGAGAGATGGAAATAGTTGGGTGACGTCATCCTTCTCGAAGCTTCGAATAATATATAATACATTGTAAACAATAATACATTTTAATACATTATAAACAATAATATATATATACAATATATTCGGATAATATACAGGATAATTGTGAGAGAGATGGAAATAGTTGGGTCACGTCATCCTTCTAGAAGCTTCAAATAATCTACGCAGTTACGATGATAATTATCTATGCTAACTACGCAGATACGATGACGTCATCCTTCTCGAACCTTCTGAAAGTTTTCGATAATAATAATAATAATATAAATAATCTATGCAGTTGCGATGACGTCACACAATACGAATGTTACGGGGGGAATTTTTGAAGGATTTTTTTTTTCCTGGAAGCTTCGATAATGTTAATATTTTATGTGAGAATGATGTCATTCTGCAAACTACGCAGTAGATGTTGTGTATTCTAGGACAGCGCAGATTTCCGGGAATTGTTTATTTCACTAAATATTTCCGGGGGTAATACGGGTCAAGCGGGAACACTATTTTATAGAAATGGTAGGGGTGGATCGTATAAAAACGGATTTTTGCGGAGTTTATTCTGGTTCGTTGTATGGAAAAATAGCATTGACATGAAAATAATTTTGGACGTACAAGGTTTCAAGAAACCCATCAATGAGTTTGTCGTGAAGGAGCTGGCAGCAGTTAAAATTCATCCAAATAAAAAGGGTCATGAGGAGATTGGGTGTTTACTCATTCAACCACCTTGCAAATGGGACGAGTTGCCAGCCAAATATAAATGCATGAACTTGTGGTGTGAACGGAATTATCACGGTATTCCCTGGAACGTTGGAGATATTCCTTACGCTAAATTTAAAGACGTATTCAACATCATTTTGAGGGTTCTAAGTTTGATTTATGTAAAAAGGCTGAAAAAAAACAGTGGATCGAGGATATCATAGGATACTGGAAACCATTTGTGAACATGGAAGATTTGGGGTGCCCCGCATTGCAAGAATTGAGAGTACCAACATGTTGGCATCACAAATATAATAATGGGGTGCGTCGATACAACTGCGCCTTCGAAAATGTCCTAAGGTTGAAAAAATTGTATTTGGAGTATATCATTTTCAAGATCGGTGAAATTATTTTCTAAATTGGGAAATTTGCGAGACATGAGGACTGAAGATATTGCTTATCTCTCGAAAGAGTTCATTCTCAGTTGGGCATGGAACGATATCGATGATGTATGGGATAGACTACCTAGAGAAATGAAAATGGGTGAAGCCATTACGAAGTATCGTCGATGCAAAAAACACCATCAGGCAATAAGCGAAGATGATTTTGATGGACCCACACCACTAATAAAAAATTGGTCCACGTGTAGACATGCTATGTATGTTCGAAAGAATAAAGGAAATCAAAAGTATTCATTGTGGTTCAGTTATTGCGCACTGAATGAAAAGAGTAGTCATTGACATATCTCTGTCCTTATCCAGCTAACGTGATGCTTATGATTTCATGTTGATGCATAAATGTACGCGGTCAACCATCGTGTATCATACTTCTATTGAGATTCAACGATCGTCTTATCGCGGATATGTAACTTGATACCCGCAGGCTTGTGTTACCAGCAGAAATTATTTTTCTACCTCAAAGAAGTGCACATGAATATTCGGGGTATTTACATTAAAACAACGATCTTATGATCGAGCGTTCTGAGCGTCTTGTCTCTGTTACCTGCTTCACCTACGATGATTTCACGTAGATATCTCACACTGTGCTGCAAGCGGATGTAAAAACGTATGACATAATAAGAATTCTTAATAACTTTTGGTAAATTGCGATAAAAGTTGAATATGCAACGAATTTCCCATCCAGGGAATATTTTGGATGATCAGTATTGTGGAAAAAAAAAAAAAATAAAATCAAGATTTCTTTGCTTTACATAAAATGCTCTCGATGTATTGAGATAAATCTAAGTCGGAAGCCTAGCTGTGTAAAGAACGTTCGAGTTTCGAGAAGAGCAGTTGCCACCGAAAGAAAATTTTTATTCAAAATTGACGGATGAAAATATTTCAGAACAAGACTACGAACATGCAATAAAAGTTTGGGAAACATTCAACATCACCTCATTGGGTGAATATTCAGATTTATATTTAAAAACTGATGTTCTACTATTGGCTGATATATTTGAAAATTTTCGACGCAACTGCTCTTCGACATATGATTTGGATCCTCTGCATTATTTTACAGCTCCGGGGCTTGCTTTTGACGCGATGCTCAAATGTACAGCTTGAGCTCCTCACCAACCCCGAAATGCTCTTTTTCGTTGAGAAAGGCATTCGAGGCGGTGTTTCACAGTGTTCCAATAGATATGCTCATGCAAACAACAGATACATGGATGCAGATTATGATCCAAGGAAAGAGGAATCGTATCGAATGTACTTTGACATTAACAATTTGTACGGTGCGGCTATGAGCTAATATCTACCATTTGGCTCTTTTGAGTGGGAGTCTGAGCCGATAAATGTACTCAATGTTCCTGACGATTCTCCTATGGGATATATCCCGGAGGTGGACTTGGAATATCCCGAGGAACTTTTTGAGCTACATAAAGATCTCCCTCTTTGTCCCGAGCATTACGTATCGCCTCTCACAGCAAGCAATCGAAATTAATGACAACATTACTACCGAAAAACAGATACATTATTCATTACGGAAATCTGAAACAATGTTTAACCCTCGTCAGCTAACGTTGTTTTGAGCAACCGTTAAAGCTAACGATGGGTCGTTATAGTGTCTTTCGCTTAATTCACAATTTTAAAACTTTTGAAAAAAAATCTCAAAAAATTCATGGGTCTTCTTTGAATCATTAACTAAATGATAAAAATTTGTCCCACCCGGAAAAAAATGTTTAATAAGAATTTCATGCAAAATATGGAGACGTGCAGGCATTTTTGCATTTTGGCCCGGCCACGAATGACCCATTGTTAGCGTTTGAGGGTTGAATCTGGGAATTAAATTATCAAAAATTATCTGAAAAAATTCATGGGCCTTCTTTGAACCATTAACTAAATGATAAAAATTTGTCCCACCCGGGGAAAAAAAAAATGGTTAATAAGAATTTCATGCAAAATATGGAGACGTGCAGGCATTTTTCCCCGCATTTTGCATTTTGGTCCGGACACGAATGACCCATCGTTAGCATTTGAGGGTTAAATCTAAGAATTAAATTATTAAAAATTCATAGAATTTTGAAATTTCATCAAGCGCCATGGTTGAAAACGTACATTGATCTGAACACCAAATTGCGAAAAAAAAAAAATCCAACAATGAATTCGAAAAAAAAACTTTTTTTAAATTAATGAATAATACCGTATTCGGGAAAACAATGGAAAATGTAAGAAAACAGAAAGATGTTAAGCTCGTGACAAAGTGGGAAGGTCGATACGGTGCAAAGGCTCTCTACTCATCGTAAAACCAAACTTCCATAGCTGCACCGTTTTCGATGATGACATGGTAATTATTGAACTGAATCGCGTCAAAGTACATTTTAATAAACCCATATATATCGGATTGTCGATACTCGATTTATCAAAAATATTCATTTACCACTTTTATTATAATTACATAAAACCAACATTTGGCGATCGAGCTAAGATGATGTATACCGACACTGACAGCCTCTTGTACCATTTCACTGTACCTGACATTTATGATTATATAAAACGTAATTTGTATAAATTCGATACTTCCGATTACCCGGGTAATAACATTTATGGAATTCCACTACCGAATAAGAAAGTTCTAGGTTTAATGAAAGATGAGATGTATCGTAAAATTATGGAGGAGTTCATAGGACTTCGAGCAAAATTGTACGCGTTTAAAGTTTACGATGATGACAAGACAAAGAAAAAAACTAAAAGTATCAAGTGATTCGCATTAAAAACTATATAATTTTAAGATTATCAGAATTCTTTGCTCAACAAGACTTCGTGAAATATCAATACTTAATTCGGAGTAAGAAACATGAAGTACATACGATAAAACAAAAAAAAATAGCATTAAGTTGGTTAGATGATAAGAGTTACCTGATACTACGGATACCGTACCATATGGTTATAAAAAATAAAAAATCCATCGTGTACATTTTTTTTCTTCATTTAAAAAACCTTTACATATCCTTTTCATCGATCCAACTATTGTGCGAATTATCGAAACCTAACCAGTTTACAAGCAATTTATTTCCACGTTTCTGTACGATTTTTTCTATAAGATGAATATCCGAATATTTGACTTTGGCGAGTTCTTCCTGATAGAAACCACCTTCGATCGGTTGATCCTGATAGTCCACAAGTTTATATGTTACCGGATTGGTATTTCGCACCTCACTTATCGTAAATATTTCCGTTGTCCAATTTGGTGTGTAACCTTTTTCGAAAACATGCTTGTACTTGCTGATTCGAACTTTATCACCGACTTTGAATTTTATTTTTCGCGTACGATTGAAAATAATTCCTACGTCAAATTACAAAAAAGTACCGATTTTAGTGAATTGTAGAAAATAGTAGGAAATTGTAGGAAATCGTATATCGAAGTAATTAATTTTAAAAAAATTGTTGAAATTTGTAGTTTTCTACGCCAATAACTGAAAATTTCTAAGTTAAATTATTCCAAAACTTAAAAAAAAAAATTTTAATAATAATAATTATGGAGTTTTCTTTCGTTAAAGTTTTTAAATTTCCAAAATTTACTAGGAACTATTACGAATAATAGGATATTCTATAAGTTTTTACGAAAAATGCCGTGTCACCGTTCAAAAGCGATAGAATGGTATTTTCTGCACAGATCGTAGAATTCTATGAATAACTGCGAATTTTTACGCCGCCGTTGTCGAAAATTCTAATTTTATATAGAAAGTAATAGGATATGTGGAATGTAAGAATCACGTATTAGAAATTCATAAACCTTCGTAACAGTTCTTACATTTCATAAGATAAAATACGATTTTTTATACAAACACTGAAATCATTTAAATATTTTTAAGAAAAATAACTACGAGTCGCTACTCTACCAAAACGAAATTTTTTATCGTAAAAATTCGTAGAATTCTATGATTAACTACTAATTTATACGACCCGCTCAATTTTTTTTTTTTTTTTTTTTTGCTTTCGAAAAGAATAAAAAATCTACTACAGTCTTCCGTTCAAAAAATTATGGAATACAATTCATGAAATTGCGTAAAAATTAAGAGGTTGTGAGAAAAAAAAATACAATTTTCGACCAGAAAGTACGAATATTCACCAGCCAAAACAAAAAAAAAATTAAAATAATATCTTGTTCTGTTTACACTCTCAAGATTGAAGAATTTACGAACTTTGATTGTTGGTAGTTATTTTAAACTCATTTGTTAATTCTTACGGGAACATCTACGAATACCTACAATTTTTTTAAATCTAAAACTACGATTTCCTAAAAATTTATATTTTCTTGTGTTTTCGTAGAACGTCCAGAGACATTTTTTTTTTCACAGGGTAGTGGCTGATAGTAGTTTTTCTTAGAAAATTGTATTTTTTTTTTTTCACAAACTCTCAATTTTTACGCAATTTCATGAATTATATACGATAATTTTTCGAGTTGTAGACTGCAGTAGATATTTTATAATTTTTGAAAGCAAAACAACATTTATTAAAACGTGTTGAATAAATTCTTAGTTATTCTCAAAATTCTACGAATTTTCACGTGAAACAATTTCGGTTTTTCGGATGTATTGGTTATTAGTTATTTTTCATCGAAAATTGTATTTTTTTTTTCTCACAACCTCTTAATTTTTACGCAATTTCATGAATTGTATTCCATAATTTTCTGAACGGAAGACTGTAGTAGATTTTTTATTCTTTTCGAAAGCAAAAAAAAAAAAAAAAAAAAAAAAAAAAATTGAGCGGGTCGTATAAATTAGTAGTTAATCATAGAATTCTACGAATTTTTACGATAAAAAATTTCGTTTTGGTAGAGTAGCGACTCGTAGTTATTTTTCTTAAAAATATTTAAATGATTTCAGTGTTTGTATAAAAAATCGTATTTTATCTTATGAAATGTAAGAACTGTTACGAAGGTTTATGAATTTCTAATACGTGATTCTTACATTCCACATATCCTATTACTTTCTATATAAAATTAGAATTTTCGACAACGGCGGCGTAAAAATTCGCAGTTATTCATAGAATTCTACGATCTGTGCAGAAAATACCATTCTATCGCTTTTGAACGGTGACACGGCATTTTTCGTAAAAACTTATAGAATATCCTATTATTCGTAATAGTTCCTAGTAAATTTTGGAAATTTAAAAACTTTAACGAAAGAAAACTCCATAATTATTATTATTAAAATTTTTTTTTTTAAGTTTTGGAATAATTTAACTTAGAAATTTTCAGTTATTGGCGTAGAAAACTACAAATTTCAACAATTTTTTTAAAATTAATTACTTCGAAATACGATTTCCTACAATTTCCTACTATTTTCTACAATTCACTAAAATCGGTACTTTTTTGTAATTTGACGTAGGAATTATTTTCAATCGTACGCGAAAAATAAAATTCAAAGTCGGTGATAAAGTTCGAATCAGCAAGTACAAGCATGTTTTCGAAAAAGGTTACACACCAAATTGGACAACGGAAATATTTACGATAAGTGAGGTGCGAAATACCAATCCGGTAACATATAAACTTGTGGACTATCAGGATCAACCGATCGAAGGTGGTTTCTATCAGGAAGAACTCGCCAAAGTCAAATATTCGGATATTCATCTTATAGAAAAAATCGTACAGAAACGTGGAAATAAATTGCTTGTAAACTGGTTAGGTTTCGATAATTCGCACAATAGTTGGATCGATGAAAAGGATATGTAAAGGTTTTTTAAATGAAGAAAAAAAATGTACACGATGGATTTTTTATTTTTTATAACCATATGGTACGGTATCCGTAGTATCAGGTAACTCTTATCATCTAACCAACTTAATGCTATTTTTTTTTGTTTTATCGTATGTACTTCATGTTTCTTACTCCGAATTAAGTATTGATATTTCACGAAGTCTTGTTGAGCAAAGAATTCTGATAATCTTAAAATTATATAGTTTTTAATGCGAATCACTTGATACTTTTAGTTTTTTTCTTTGTCTTGTCATCATCGTAAACTTTAAACGCGTACAATTTTGCTCGAAGTCCTATGAACTCCTCCATAATTTTACGATACATCTCATCTTTCATTAAACCTAGAACTTTCTTATTCGGTAGTGGAATTCCATAAATGTTATTACCCGGGTAATCGGAAGTATCGAATTTATACAAATTACGTTTTATATAATCATAAATGTCAGGTACAGTGAAATGGTACAAGAGGCTGTCAGTGTCGGTATACATCATCTTAGCTCGATCGCCAAATGTTGGTTTTATGTAATTATAATAAAAGTGGTAAATGAATATTTTTGATAAATCGAGTATCGACAATCCGATATATATGGGTTTATTAAAATGTACTTTGACGCGATTCAGTTCAATAATTACCATGTCATCATCGAAAACGGTGCAGCTATGGAAGTTTGGTTTTACGATGAGTAGAGAGCCTTTGCACCGTATCGACCTTCCCACTTTGTCACGAGCTTAACATCTTTCTGTTTTCTTACATTTTCCATTGTTTTCCCGAATACGGTATTATTCATTAATTTAAAAAAAGTTTTTTTTTCGAATTCATTGTTGGATTTTTTTTTTTTCGCAATTTGGTGTTCAGATCAATGTACGTTTTCAACCATGGCGCTTGATGAAATTTCAAAATTCTATGAATTTTTAATAATTTAATTCTTAGATTTAACCCTCAAATGCTAACGATGGGTCATTCGTGTCCGGACCAAAATGCAAAATGCGGGGAAAAATGCCTGCACGTCTCCATATTTTGCATGAAATTCTTATTAACCATTTTTTTTTTCCCCGGGTGGGACAAATTTTTATCATTTAGTTAATGGTTCAAAGAAGGCCCATGAATTTTTTCAGATAATTTTTGATAATTTAATTCCCAGATTCAACCCTCAAACGCTAACAATGGGTCATTCGTGGCCGGGCCAAAATGCAAAAATGCCTGCACGTCTCCATATTTTGCATGAAATTCTTATTAAACATTTTTTTCCGGGTGGGACAAATTTTTATCATTTAGTTAATGATTCAAAGAAGACCCATGAATTTTTTGAGATTTTTTTTCAAAAGTTTTAAAATTGTGAATTAAGCGAAAGACACTATAACGACCCATCGTTAGCTTTAACGGTTGCTCAAAACAACGTTAGCTGACGAGGGTTAAACATTGTTTCAGATTTCCGTAATGAATAATGTATCTGTTTTTCGGTAGTAATGTTGTCATTAATTTCGATTGCTTGCTGTGAGAGGCGATACGTAATGCTCGGGACAAAGAGGGAGATCTTTATGTAGCTCAAAAAGTTCCTCGGGATATTCCAAGTCCACCTCCGGGATATATCCCATAGGAGAATCGTCAGGAACATTGAGTACATTTATCGGCTCAGACTCCCACTCAAAAGAGCCAAATGGTAGATATTAGCTCATAGCCGCACCGTACAAATTGTTAATGTCAAAGTACATTCGATACGATTCCTCTTTCCTTGGATCATAATCTGCATCCATGTATCTGTTGTTTGCATGAGCATATCTATTGGAACACTGTGAAACACCGCCTCGAATGCCTTTCTCAACGAAAAAGAGCATTTCGGGGTTGGTGAGGAGCTCAAGCTGTACATTTGAGCATCGCGTCAAAAGCAAGCCCCGGAGCTGTAAAATAATGCAGAGGATCCAAATCATATGTCGAAGAGCAGTTGCGTCGAAAATTTTCAAATATATCAGCCAATAGTAGAACATCAGTTTTTAAATATAAATCTGAATATTCACCCAATGAGGTGATGTTGAATGTTTCCCAAACTTTTATTGCATGTTCGTAGTCTTGTTCTGAAATATTTTCATCCGTCAATTTTGAATAAAAATTTTCTTTCGGTGGCAACTGCTCTTCTCGAAACTCGAACGTTCTTTACACAGCTAGGCTTCCGACTTAGATTTATCTCAATACATCGAGAGCATTTTATGTAAAGCAAAGAAATCTTGATTTTATTTTTTTTTTTTTTCCACAATACTGATCATCCAAAATATTCCCTGGATGGGAAATTCGTTGCATATTCAACTTTTATCGCAATTTACCAAAAGTTATTAAGAATTCTTATTATGTCATACGTTTTTACATCCGCTTGCAGCACAGTGTGAGATATCTACGTGAAATCATCGTAGGTGAAGCAGGTAACAGAGACAAGACGCTCAGAACGCTCGATCATAAGATCGTTGTTTTAATGTAAATACCCCGAATATTCATGTGCACTTCTTTGAGGTAGAAAAATAATTTCTGCTGGTAACACAAGCCTGCGGGTATCAAGTTACATATCCGCGATAAGACGATCGTTGAATCTCAATAGAAGTATGATACACGATGGTTGACCGCGTACATTTATGCATCAACATGAAATCATAAGCATCACGTTAGCTGGATAAGGACAGAGATATGTCAATGACTACTCTTTTCATTCAGTGCGCAATAACTGAACCACAATGAATACTTTTGATTTCCTTTATTCTTTCGAACATACATAGCATGTCTACACGTGGACCAATTTTTTATTAGTGGTGTGGGTCCATCAAAATCATCTTCGCTTATTGCCTGATGGTGTTTTTTGCATCGACGATACTTCGTAATGGCTTCACCCATTTTCATTTCTCTAGGTAGTCTATCCCATACATCATCGATATCGTTCCATGCCCAACTGAGAATGAACTCTTTCGAGAGATAAGCAATATCTTCAGTCCTCATGTCTCGCAAATTTCCCAATTTAGAAAATAATTTCACCGATCTTGAAAATGATATACTCCAAATACAATTTTTTCAACCTTAGGACATTTTCGAAGGCGCAGTTGTATCGACGCACCCCATTATTATATTTGTGATGCCAACATGTTGGTACTCTCAATTCTTGCAATGCGGGGCACCCCAAATCTTCCATGTTCACAAATGGTTTCCAGTATCCTATGATATCCTCGATCCACTGTTTTTTTTCAGCCTTTTTACATAAATCAAACTTAGAACCCTCAAAATGATGTTGAATACGTCTTTAAATTTAGCGTAAGGAATATCTCCAACGTTCCAGGGAATACCGTGATAATTCCGTTCACACCACAAGTTCATGCATTTATATTTGGCTGGCAACTCGTCCCATTTGCAAGGTGGTTGAATGAGTAAACACCCAATCTCCTCATGACCCTTTTTATTTGGATGAATTTTAACTGCTGCCAGCTCCTTCACGACAAACTCATTGATGGGTTTCTTGAAACCTTGTACGTCCAAAATTATTTTCATGTCAATGCTATTTTTCCATACAACGAACCAGAATAAACTCCGCAAAAATCCGTTTTTATACGATCCACCCCTACCATTTCTATAAAATAGTGTTCCCGCTTGACCCGTATTACCCCCGGAAATATTTAGTGAAATAAACAATTCCCGGAAATCTGCGCTGTCCTAGAATACACAACATCTACTGCGTAGTTTGCAGAATGACATCATTCTCACATAAAATATTAACATTATCGAAGCTTCCAGGAAAAAAAAAATCCTTCAAAAATTCCCCCCGTAACATTCGTATTGTGTGACGTCATCGCAACTGCATAGATTATTTATATTATTATTATTATTATCGAAAACTTTCAGAAGGTTCGAGAAGGATGACGTCATCGTATCTGCGTAGTTAGCATAGATAATTATCATCGTAACTGCGTAGATTATTTGAAGCTTCTAGAAGGATGACGTGACCCAACTATTTCCATCTCTCTCACAATTATCCTGTATATTATCCGAATATATTGTATATATATATTATTGTTTATAATGTATTAAAATGTATTATTGTTTACAATGTATTATATATTATTCGAAGCTTCGAGAAGGATGACGTCACCCAACTATTTCCATCTCTCTCTCACAATCATCCTACATATATATTCGAAGCTTCGAGAAAGATGACATCATCATAACTGCATAGTTACCATAGATTATTATAATCGCAACTACGTAGATTATTATTCGAAGGTTCGAGAAGGATAATATCGTAACTGCGCAGATTATTATTAGCATATTCTAGAAGGATGACGTCATCGTAACTGCGTAGATTATTATTCGTAGGTTCGAGAAGGATGACGTCATCGTAACTGCGTAGTTTTTTTTTTTTTTTTTTTTTAATTGAAGCTTCCAGAAGCTTCTAGAAGGATGATGTCATCATGTATATATATATTATTCGAAGCTTCCAGAAGGTTCGAGAACGATGACGTCACCCCCTCGGCTTCCCCTCTCGGCTTCCCCTCGCCCTTCTACAAGGATGACGTCATCGTAACTGCATAGATTATTATTATTATTATCGAATCTTCCAGAAGGTTCGAGAAGGATGACGTAATCGTAACTGCGTAGTTTTTTTTTTTTTTTTATTTAATTGAAGCTTCCAGAAGGTTCGAGAAGAATGACGTCATCATGTATATATATATATATATATATATATATATATATATATATATATATATAGTATTCGAAGCTTCCAGAAGGTTCGAGAACGATTACGTCACCCCCTCGGCTTCCCCCCTCACGGCTTCCCCTCTCGCCCCTTCATTCCTCACCCTTGATCCAGAACCGGATTTTTTTTTTTTTTTTTTTAAATCGAAGTTTCCAGAAGCTTTCAGAACGATGACGTCACCCCCCTTGGCTTCCCCTCTCGGCTTCCCCCCCTCTCGGCTTCCCCTCTCGCCCCTTCATTCCTCGCCCTTGATCCCGAACCGGATTTTTTTTTTTTTTTTTTTTTTTTTTTTTTTTTTTTATCGAAGCTACCAGAAGCTTCTAGAAGGATGACGTCACCCTGTGTGTATATATATATATATATTATTCGAAGCTTCCAGAAGGTTCGAGAACGATGACGTCACCCCCCCTCGGCTTCCTCTCTCGGCTTCCCCCCTCTCGGCTTCCCCTCTCGCCCCTTCACCCCCTCGCCCACATTTGGTCCAGAACCGGTGTTGTATATCTACTTACCAAACTCAAATTTTCCATCTCCCTAAACTCCATTCGCCAAGGTTATAAAAAACCGAACTCTCCCAAAAATATGCACTTAATTTTTACCCATCGACCTACACTAAATTTTTACCATTCGACTTCAATTCATCGACACTTGATTTTTACCATTTGACTGCAATTCTATCTTTGCATCACACGAACAGTCTAAATTCGAAATCCAGAGTAAAACACGAAACTCATAAGTTCGTTCGAATCGCGCTCAATTTAATTAAACTTCGTGCGCGCGATTCCAGTGTCTGTTATCCGAAAATATCAAGTGTATCAAACATTCTGTATTCACATTCAAATATCTTGGTCTTACGAACCAAGATCATCGACAATTATAAACTGAATAAAAAACGTTCATCTGTTTAATCAACAAATCTTCGCAATCATCCACATCTTTTTTTCCGGCAAATCAGCCACGCGTAGTGGTCACTGAAATACCCAAAAACATTTATATACTATTGGTTCCGGTATCGAGTAGGGAAAAAGCAGAAACCGCTCCTATCAGACTCGTCGAACTCGCGTATTGCGGGCTACAAGAGTTTCTGCTCTACCGACGCTCTCGGGACGTAACATCTATTAGTATAATAAATTTGGTGGCAGCGGTGGGATTTCAGCGTGATTTGTGCGGAAGAAATCAGTGAGAAAAAAAAATCATAAACAAAAACACAATTTCGAAAAGTGCACAATACCTTTTTTCGTGTGTGAAAAAAAAAACATCGTAGAAAAAAAAAACATTAACATCGAAAATCTCAAAATAATTTTTCACGTGTGTTAAAATAACATCGAAAGTCGCAAAATCTTTTTTGTTTGTGGAAAATACCATAAACAAGACATTAACGCCGACAATCAAAATTTTTTTTGTCGCGTGTGGAACAAAAATATTATAAACAAAAACATTAATACCGAAAATCGCAAAATTATTTGTTTTCTTCTGTGAAAAAACGGAAGTGTGAAGAAAAAAAAAAAGAGAAAAAAATCCACATAAAATTCGCGCGTCATCGATCATCGTCACCGGAGCCTTAATCGTCATCAGGGACAACACGACACCGAGAACTTCTAACAGCGTGCTCACCAGCGCGTATCCCGACAGCGCATCTCCGTAAGCAGCAGGTACCGGCAACGAGTCAACAACGTCTACGATCGAAAATATCTGTATTTCCTATCAATTTTTCACCGTAACGTAAGTCGAAATTTTATATTCACAAATGGCAAATGATAACAGTAATATGGACATCGACCCGACTCTTCGCGGAAACGCATATCCAAATAATTCACAATCGCGTTATGATTTTAAAGAATATGTAAGATCGATGCCTGAGTTCGATGGTAAACCAGATGGTATTTCAGTATATTCATTTACTACAATGTGCAAAGAGGCACGAGAAATTTTGCAAGACGCGGACGAAAAATTCGTAGTTCATCAATTAGTAGGAAAATGCAAAGGCGAAGCATTGCGACGAGCAACCAAAGCGTCTCTGAGAACGGTCGATGAATTATCCAATTTTCTACATTTACATTTCGCGAGAACAAAATTATTATCAGGAATGAGCAAAGATTTCGGAGAATTAGAGCAAAAATCAGACGAAGAAGTTATAGATTTCAGTTACAGAGTATCAGAACTTTTGCAAGAATACATAGACGGAATTAATACGAGCGCAATGGTAGCAAACAAACAAGCAGAGGTCGAACAGGCCACGCGTCAAGCAATTGACGCTTTTGTATCAGGTCTCCTAACACACATAATAAGACAACTAAACACACACACATTCGAAACACTCCAAGCAGCAACAGAAGAGGCGAAACGAGTGGAAGATTTATGTAAGAAATTTCCGAACTTTATCAAAAATCGTCAAGGTAAAACATGTATGCCCATTCAGGGAAACGACGTACAAATTCGTCATAAACAAAATCTTGAGAACCAAAGGTCAAACAGTAATTTCACACCGCGAGATAATACACGAAACCTCTACGAACAAAATTTTGCAAATCGAAAACCAAACAACATCTTCGTACCATCCACAGATTTTACTCAGGGATACAACGCACCAACCCCATACAGACAAAACTTCGGTAATCAAAGACCAAACGACAATTTTGCACAACGTACAAACTTTATAAATCCAGAGCCTCGAGTAGCACAGATCGCTAAATTTTGCGGCTATTGCAAAAGAAACAATCACAACTTCGACGAATGTTTTTTCCGAGCAAATGCTCCGACGGGCAATTATACCCCGTTCACACAAAACAGACAACCCAACAATTTTGGCAACACGAATACTTTCCAAACAAATGCCCCAAATACGCTAGAATGCAATTATTGCAAGAAAAGAGGTCACGAAGTACGCGATTGCAGGAAGAGAATTTTTAATGAAGCGAAGCGATACATACAGAATCAAGGGATCGGCGCCCCTCTCCCCCAGGCGGGAAACGAGCGAATCCCCCGTCGGGATACCACCGGCGCGGGGAATACGCATGCAATGCCCCAGCTTGCCGAGACCCGAAAGCAGTAAATCAGGAATTAAAAATTTTGTCAGCAGAGTGTAACATAAATAATGTCTTTCAAAATTATAACTCACCATGCGTAACGATAAAATCAAAAGAATTTGGGCACCGGGAAACGAAATTCCTAATTGATTCAGGGTCACAATTAAATTTAATAAAAATTAACGAAATTAAAAATCCAAACCGAATCAATAGGTCAATAATTTACGAATTAAACGGTGTTTCAAAGAACGACAAACCTTTAACGCTGGGACAAACAGAAATTTATATCAATGATTTGATCGGAAAATTCAATATCATACCAGAAGACTTTCCTTTAAATTACGCGGGAATAATTGGTTCGGAATTTATGCACGAGCATGGAGGCAAAATAGATTACGAAACAAAATGTGTAACGATCAACGGAATCGATTACCCCTTTTCAGACCAAGAAAGCATTTTACTACCTGCAAGACAAAAAACATTGATGTTCATTCGGATTAAAAATGATAAAATTAAAGAAGGCTATGTACCGCGTACAGAAATGCCGGAAGGTATTTATGCAGGAGAAGCTTTGGTGACGAACGATAAAGGTATAGCATATCTTTACGCAATCAATACCCTAGACAAGGACGTAAGAGTGGTGGTGCCCGTAGTGCCTCTATACCCATTTGAAATGAGTGAGGACGGGGACGAGGAGAGTACACAGAACGAGACGACTGATCACGCCGACAACCTTCGGACGCGAGGGACGACGGACCGTGTCAGCAACGTGCTTAACTTGTTACGCCTCGACCACTTAAATCCGGAAGAGAATCGTGCGATACACGCTCTTGTAGACGAGTACGCCGACCTTTTCCACGTCAAAGGAGAACCTTTGCGCGCTACTAATGCTTCAATTCATAAAATCCCAACGGTAGACGATGTACCTGTAAACACCCGCCAGTACAGATACCCGCCTTTTCAAAAATTAGAAATCGAAAAGCAAATAACTGAACTCTTGGATACCGAAATTATAGAACCATCAAAATCACCATATAATTCTCCACTTTGGATCGTACCAAAGAAAGCCGATTCAAAGGGCAATAAACGTTGGAGGTTAGTAATTGATTACAGAAAATTAAACGAAAAGACAATTAAAGACGGATATCCTTTACCATTAATTACAGACATTCTAGACCAACTCGGTGGTGCAAAATATTTCTCAACATTCGATTTAGCTTCAGGTTTTCACCAAATTAAAATGCACTCAAAAGATAAAGAAAAGACGGCATTTACGACACCTCATGGCCATTACCAATTCAAAAGAATGCCATTTGGATTAAAAAACGCACCAGCATCTTTTCAACGATTGATGGATATCGTACTTCGAGGATTACAGGGTACAGACTTATTCGTATACCTGGACGATATAGTAATTTATGCACGATCCTTAGAAGAACACGCGATAAAATTCAAACAACTCGCAGACCGATTGAGAGGAGCAAATTTGACACTCCAACCTGATAAATGCGAATTCCTTCGTACGGAAGTTAAATATTTAGGTCATCTTATTTCAGAGGAAGTGGTAAAACCCGATCCAGCAAAAATAGAAGCAGTAAAAAAATTTCCAATTCCAAAAAATCAGAAAAATATCAAAGAATTTCTCGGTCTCGCAGGATACTACAGGCGTTTCATAAAAGATTTCGCAAAAATTGCCAAACCACTTTCTGATCTCACGAGTAAAAACGTAAATTTTGAATGGCATTCACAGCATCAATTAGCTTTCGAAACATTGAGAGACAAACTATGTGAATCTCCAATATTACAATATCCAAATTTTGAGAGACCTTTTGTCGTGACAACGGACGCTTCAGGCTTTGCCGTAGGCGCCGTGTTATCGCAGGGAAAAATCGGAGAAGACCTTCCAATTGTATACGCATCTAGAGTCCTTAACAAACACGAGAAAAATTACTCAACTACAGAGAAAGAAATGGTAGCAACAGTATTCGCATTAAAAACTTTCAGACAGTATCTTTACGGTAGACCATTCACCCTACTAACCGACCACAGACCACTGGTATGGGTAAATTCGATGAACGACCCTACTTCACGCGTGATGAGGTGGAGGGAACGGCTAAAAGAGTTTGAATTCGACATTCAATATAAAGCAGGCAAACAAAACACAAACGCAGACGCTTTATCGCGAAACCCAATAGAAAGAAAAATAGCGTTTCCAATAAAATTTAAATGGCGTACGAATCCAGACTTAGGAGGGCCGATAATTCGGCCGGGGGTAGCTCGTCTCCGCTCATCCTCAGACTCGGAAAAACCCGAAGCGAAGCAAACCAGGGGTTCAAAACCCACGACAGACTCAGACGCAAGCGTCGAGGATAGCGAGGAGGAGAGCAATAAAAGAAAGACAGGTAGTTCAGAGGAAAAGAGAAAAAGTAAAACAGAATTCGTTAAATCGTCAAACTCTTCGGAGGATTTTAAAGGCTTCACGCCAATGAAAAGTCGCGAAATTAAATCAAATTCAGACGATTCAATGGGAAGTACAAAAAACAAAATAAAATTCACTAAATCATCAGACTCTTCGGAAGACTTTAAAGGCTTCACGCCAATGAAATGTCGCGAAACTAAATCAAACTCAGACGATTCAATGGGAAGTACTAAAAACAAAATAAAAATCGCTAAATCATCAGTCTCTTCGGAGGACTTTAAAGGCTTCACGCCAATGAAATATCGGGAAATAAAATCAAAATCAGACACTTCAGAGGAAGATTTATTGGGATTTGCCCCATCAGTCGATCAAAAGAGAAAAATTGAATTTAGGCCTGTTAACGCGGGAAATACGCAAAAACCACGCACAAGCCAAAATTTAAGATCGGAAAATCAAGTAAAAAGTAATCAAAGCGGAGACGATAGGTCTGATCAACCTGACGATCGACGCATGGCTTTAAAAAGATTGTACGAAAACTCGAATGAGACGACGGAATTTGTAGGCGATGGGAAAAGGAAGGTGTTCAGGAAACATAAATCTAGCGGCCGCAACCACACCTCTCCGAAGATACCCTTCCTAAGTAAACATCCTTCCTCACCGGTACGAGGTGACAAAATTTTACCAAGCGAGAAAACTTTAGAAAAAGATGAAACTCTAAAGAAACAAGAAGTTGGGGAAAATAAGAAAATTTCGGAGGAGCAGAAAATTAATGAACAGAAAATTGGGGAAAGTCAGAAAATTTTAGATGAACAGAAAATTGGGGAAAGTCAGAAAATTTTAGAGCAGAAAATTGGGGAAAATGAGAAAATTTCGGAAGAGCAGAAAATTAATGAACAGAACATTGGGGAAAGTCAGAAAATTTTAGAGGAGCAGAAAATTGGGGAAAATGAGAAAATTTCGGAAAAGCAGAAAATTAATGAACAGAAAATTGGGGAAAGTCAGAAAATTTCGGAGGAGCAGAAAATTAAGGAACAGAAAATCGGAGAAAATCAGAAAATTAAGGAACAGAAAATTGAGGATAATCAGAAAATTAATGAACAGAAAATTGAGGATAATCAGAAAATTAAGGAACAGAAAATTGAGGATAATCAGAAAATTAAGGAACAGAAAATTGAGGATAATCAGAAAATTTTGAAGGAACAGAAAATTAGGGAACAAGAAATCGAGAATAATCAGAAAATTTTGGAAAAACAGAAAATTTTGGAAAATCAGAAACTTTTGGAGAAACGGAATATTTTGGAACAGAAAATTTTGGAAAATCAGAAACTTTTGGAGGAACAGAACATTTTCGAACAGGAAATCGTGGGAAAACATAGACTCTTAGAAAAACAGAATATTTTGAAAGAAAAAATGTCGGGAAGTCAGAAAACCCTGGAAAAGCAGAAAATTTTAGAACAGAAAATTTTGGAAAATAGAGAAGTTTTGGAAAATCGAAAAATTTTGGGAAAGAAAGAAATTTCGGAAAGTCAGGAAATATCGAAATATAGAGGAATTTCGCTTCCGTCTGATAATTGTCGGACTCCGCGCTCGCAAAGAACAAGACAAAAAGATAATTTTCAAAGACTCTTAGCAATCGATTTAACTAAGAAAAGAGACTTGGCATTAGCGAATCTCACCCTATCTCCAACAGCACGAGTATATAAGAAACAAAATATAAACGAGTCGAGAAATAGAATCAACGACGCTAACCAATTAGGTACAGAAGCAAAAGAGATACTGAACCATGATAACATAGAAGTAGTGGACATGGAATTAGATAAAACAGATTTAGGTCAAATGATACACACATCAGGGGACGAAGGCCCGCAAATAATTGAGACACAAGCACAAATCCATGGTATTCAATCGTCCACAAAGCTGTCCAATGATACGGTAAACGAAGACTTCGAAAATATGTCGGGTATACAAGCAACAGACGTACCGCCGTTGAGCGACAATTCACCCGACACAGACAGACCAACACAAACTCTACAGACGAACCTACACACATACGGCAAAGACCACAAGAAAGGAGCCACGGTCACACAGACACAAACAGTACGACAATCCACGCGACAGCGCAAACCGACTACCTGCGCGTGCTGCACAGACGGAGCAGGTACACACGCGGGAGGAAGAATTAAAATCACAGAAAAAGAAAAGGAAACGAGAAAAGACAAAGACACAGACCTAAACCGACCACGGGCGCCGGGAAAAATAGTGGCACGCGCCACAGCCCCCACCCCAACCCTTGAAGACATAGAAGAAATACCACAAAGTGAAACACAAAGCTTGACTTTGACAAACAACCTTGCTACTTTCAACGATACACAGAACGAAGTACAAAACAACATGACGATCAACAACTTTTCCATGCCGACGCCTAATAGCGTAAAAGATACATCAAGTTCAGATCAGAGCAACACTGAAACCGACAGTAGCAGTGACGAAATTAACAGAGATTCAACAGAAAAAGACATAAACGAGACAACAATTATAAACGATATTAATTTAACGCATGATAATGAACATATAACAGTAACCAGCAACATCAAAGAAACCAAGGACTGTTTGGAAATGAGAAAAGACAATTACATATGTCTTATTAACGCAGACGGCACTGTAGTAGGTGAAATAGGAAAATCTATAGAGGAAAAATACTCATTAAAAGATATCAAACCACCCAACAAACTCACACTCGGACAGGCGATAAAGACGGGAACATCCAGAAAAACCGTGTTTGCATTAACAATCAGGGAACATAAAGGGAATAACCTACATGAAACAAACTTTAAGAGAGCTTTCAAAAACCTGAGGAAAATCATGCTAGAAAATAACTTACACTCCGCAAGCATATCCCAAAGTAAAAGCGGGATAAACGAACTGGCATGGGCTAACATAAAAAATATCATCCGCATGACATTTTCTAATACACCGATAATAATAACAGTATGTAAAGGGAAAATCACAGTGCCACCACTGGAACTGAGACAGAAAATTATAGAAGAAAACCACAGTTCACCCTTAGCAGGTCATAAAGGGATTACCAAAACTTACAATAGAATAAGAGAATTGTATTTTTGGGACAATATGAAAAAACAGGTAGAGGACTTCATAAGAAAATGCGTCAGTTGCCAAAAGAAAAAACTCGTCAGAATAAAGACAAAACAACCGATGGTAATAACAGACACATCTGCGAACGTGTTCGATAAATTGGCCCTCGATATCGTTGGACCTTTCGAAATATCAAAGAATGGATACAAGTACGTTTTAACGATGCAAGACGATTTATCAAAATTTATCCTTACAGTACCTCTAAAACTTGCAACAGCGGAACACATAGCAGAAGCGTTAATTGACCGTTTCATTTGCATATTCGGTTGTCCAAAAGTAATACTAACAGATCAAGGTTCAGCATTTATAGGTCAAGTAATGAAAAGAGTAGCAAAAATATTCAAAATACACCAAATTAAAACAACAGCTTTTCACCCTCAATCAAATGGTTCATTAGAAAGAAGTCATCAAGTATTAGTCGATTATCTGAAACATTACGTTACAAACAAAGATTGGGATAGATGGTTACAACCAGCAGCTATGGCATACAACACGAGCGTACACGAAGGTACAAAATTTAGCCCGTATGAGCTTATTTTCGGTCACACAGCACGCATGCCATCCGAATTCCCGGACATGGACGAAATCCCTACGTACGACGAATATGTAAAAAACTTACTAGCAAAAATGATAGAATTAAGGAACACGGCAAGATTAAATTTGGAAAAAGCAAAATCAAAATCAAAACAATATTATGATAGGAAAATTCATCCGGTCAAATTCCAAGTGGGACAGGATATTTACTTAGTAAAAAACCAAAAAGTGGGAAAATTAGATGACAATTATAAAGGTCCTTACAAAATTACGGAAATTTTTCCAGATAGAAACGATATTGAAATAGAACTTGGAAAGAACAAACGGAAGATAGTCCATTGCGACCGCGCGAAATTGGCACATTAGAATGCAAAACAAAAAACGTCGAACGCCGCAAATTTCCCTCTCCAGAAAGAATATACGAAACCGGTAGGTGTACCATCGAACAGGCCGAACAGATCCTAAAATACAATTATATTAAATTTAAAATAACGATAGTTAGAATAAAAATATATCATACGATTAACATTAAGCCTATCAAATAAGAAAAATTACATAATAACGTTTATAATTTTTTTTTCTTTCTTCTTTTTTTTCTCTCATCAAAATTTAAGACAATTATAAGAAACCTAGTAATTACATACCTTTTTTATACACAAAAAAAAGAAACAAAAACTTTCGCATATGTAACGCGATAATAAAATTCTTGCTATATATAACGTTTTTTTTATATATTTTAAGTAGCGTAAAACTTGTATTAGATTTTAATTAATCCAATTCGAAATTTCACGTCGGTATATCATTTAATCAAAATCGAGCGTGGGCGCTCGAATCTTTCAAGGGGGGAAGTGTTACATCCCCACCGGCATATTTTTTCGATCAGAGTCTCCCTCTTTATTACACCCTTTCAAATACCGACCTGAAATTAACGACATTAGAATATACGGTAACCGATAAAATAGATCTCATCGAATAATCATTTCTTGTACAATCAATCTCGGGAGGACCGGAAGAACCACGTAAATAACACATATTTATATTCAAAACTAGACGAGAACAGAATCTCAAGACCACCCAATATCTAAACTAAATAATCCAACTCAGTTAATACATTTGGTCCCCAAATGCACCAAAACTAATATCTTCGTAAACATTTGATCAGCACACGGTCCTTTCCCGAGGAAAGCGGACACATCCTGTCATAAAATTATATCTCCAACATACCCAGATAGACCACTGACGTATAATATACGTATATTTTAGGTATATATGTATATGATATGTATACGTCCATGATAGACTTATATTATACGTATATTATACATATATTGAGTGTATATTGTGGTGCCATTTAACTGATGTAGTGAAAGAATTTTATATACGTATATTTTACGTATATTATACAATAAGCATTTGACATCAAATTATATACATATATTATATGTATAAGGAACATCTACTCGACGATAGAAACGAAGCCAACTGCATTCCTGTCAAACCACGTATTATATACGTATATTGGACGTGTGTTTTTCAACAATATATCTCCGTGGAATTTTGTACATCCCATATACGTAAAATATTCGTTCATTATCTTTCGGTTGTAATTTCCGGGTCTGAAGCATATACATATATATATTTAATGTACATACGTACATTGAATATTTATATATATTTATATACAATTATAGCTTCAGATCCGGGAATTACAACCGAAAGATAATGAACGAATATTATACGTATATGAAATGTACAAAATTCCACGGAGATATTGTTGAAAAACACCCGTCCAATATACGTATATAATACGTGATTTTGACAGCAATGCAGTTGGCTTCGTTTCTATCGTCAAGTAGATGTTCCTTATACATATAATATATGTATATAATTTGATGTCAAATGCTCATTGTATAATATACGTAAAATATACGTATACCGAATTGAGATCATGAACCTGTATATATATATATATATATAGTATATATATGGACTCCGTCTACCGTCCTAAACGTGATGGCAGCAGAACTGAGTGAGACAGAAAATAGAGGGGCTATGTTCTATCTCTCTTTGCGAAGACTATAGTTAGAGTGAATCAGACAAGTTATGGAATTTTTAGAATTTTGGATCCACCATATTGGATTCACCACGTTCAATTTTGTAATTTCTTCAAAAACTGACATGGTTATATACTAAAAACGGGTTGAAGACGCGACTACCACCATCCCTTGAGTAGCTCCTAACATACAACTGATCATGTGTTCTCTGGCGTGTCAAATACATGATATGAATTGCCAAAGTTCATAAACAGTCGATAGCGTAGTGGGTAGCGTGTTAGAAAGATAGGTAGGATAAGTAGGTAGGTCGCAGGTTCGAGTCCCCGTCGAAGCAGAATAAAATTCTATCGAGAAATCCGTGCTGAATTAATTTTTTTTTCAGTGTAACTCTTCTATGACCTATAACAACGACAAAATGCGTATGGAACCGCCAGTAATGTTTTTCGTTTTTGTTTATGTTTTTTAAAAATATTATTGTGCTGTGCGTAGATTTGATGTATTTTCGACGTCTTATATACGTCATTTTTTATGTATTTTCGACGTCTTATATACGTCAAATATACAGATATTAGCCGGACATTTAGCTCTTCAGTATACGTACTAAATACGTCTTACAGACGTCGATGGCGACGTCGTATATACGTATATTAGATGTCAATGTTCTATCTGGGCATGAAAATGATAATAATAATACTGATAATATGAATACTTTTGTAGCATTTAAGCAACTCTATTGCGCTGTCGACGTTCTTATATATTCTAGGAAATACGTATATGTTTAACCATAAATTGTAAAAGGAAACGCGAGAGACGGAGACTTATGGGTACGCTGCTGGCTGCATCAAAAACAAAATACTTTCTTGAAAATATTAAATAAAAGGACGAGTGTTCAACACGTGACGCGCGAACGCGAAACAACTCGTCGCACACGGGTTAAAAGTAAATGCATAAAAACACGCGCTCTCAGCAGAGACGGGTCTGCTTTCTTTCAGTTTTTCTATCGACCTTTTTGTCTTTTATTGCTCTACCCGAAAGAACAAAGCGAGGCTTTCACAAGTCGTCGCTCGGCGCGACGGAAAACTCGAGAGCGGAGGAGAAGGGAAAATTTCCAGAGGTAAATAACTTTTCGAGTTGGGACTTAAGAGGGTGGGTGAGACAGAGAAAGAGAGAAAGAGACACACGCACGGGCCCACCCTTGCGTGGGGGAGAGTCCGCGCGGACTTCGGTGGTGGAGTTAAAATTTGTAATTGGCCAACGGGAAGGCCCAGCATATAGTAGGGGGAGTATCGGGAACTTTGACTTTTTCGTGGCAGCTAGCAGGGTAGCCAAGAAGATTCTGTCGAACCGCGAAGCGAACAACATCCCTTATCTAATATAACGCGTCTCACCATCACTTGGATTTGGAACGATAGAATTTTTTGCAATAAAACTGTCCTATATTGATTAACTGACTTTAAACCCTTGTAGATTCGACTTTCGTTTACTTTTCGCGATTTTCAGGTAATAATTTCACTCGCGCGAGGTGAGTTAAACTCTTTGACGCGGAAACGAGCTCCCACGGACTTCGGTGGTAACCACACGTTTGTGCTGGTCCACGAAATTTGAATTCCGCGCTTTTAACGCACGCAAAGCGTTACAGTTATCATGCTCCGGCGGCGATTTTGGGCAACTTGGCGGAGGGACTCTGCTCTCAGAGGGTAACCCCTGTATTCGCGTAGTTTGCATCACTCTCTTGTCTCTCTCATCATCTTGTGATTTATGATCTAACCGTGCCGTGAAAAGCCTTTCCGTTTCCGCGGGTTACTGGTATCCAAAATTTTGTTGCTTGTTGCTTGTTTGTACATGGTCAGTTGTCAGTTGGTATTTTGTCATTTTAGTCTTTTATCATCAATTTTTATAATTAAATGTGAGTTTTGAGTGCTCGGACGTCATACAGCAAGAAGGACACCGAATAATACCGTACAGGTAATTTATAATTTTGTAAATAGTATTACTGCGAGATGAGACAAAAGATGTGAATCGCTCTTCTCTCGTTTCGTATCGATAAATATACGAAAAATAATATCTCGTCTCGAAAATCGATAGAAAATCGTTCTCTCGCCTTAATTATGCTTACCTTATTTCAAAAACTTTTTTGACTCAATTTATTACGAGATAAAACTTTATTGTCATTTTCTTAAAAATTATCTTAAACCCGAATGAACAAGATCAAGCGTATTTGGTAAGTCCAAGGCAACGTGAGTGAATATAATTATTAGGCCCAAAACGACTAAATCGAAGATGTTTATTAAACTCAAAATAACAAGTGAGTGCGTGTCCGTTAAACCTAGGACGACGAGAACGAGTAGCTGTTGAATCTGGGGGTCAATATTGTGTATCTTCAGCGTGAGAATATTCATCTCGTCTTACCATTCTCGATTCACGACGTTTAGTCAGCCAATAAGAATGCTTGAATGAAGTGAATGTTCTCACGTGAAAGATACAAATAGAGAACTTGCGTGTAAACGATTTTCTCCTTTTTTTTTTATTATTTTGTCATAGTTCAATATTTCCTGAAGTTAACAAATATTGTATTCATTTCTTTAACCAAGTAAATTATTATACCTTAGGTCTTAGGTGTAAAAATTCTCGGTACTAGGGTAAGGATATAATATACATTACAGCGTATGCTGTAACTCAAAAAAAAAGTAATCAAAGGTACATGAAGGGAATATCTGCAAATTTTCCAAGAATAGATTTCGAGATGTTCCTAACACAAAGAAACTCTTTTTCTGGTGTTGATACAGTTGTGTTTTTGCAACATGGTACAAAAAAATATGTTTACCCTTTCTTCGATTGTTCAGATACATTGATCATGTTTGAACCACTTACATACTAAAATATTTACGAATTACGGAGATTTTTCGGATTAGGAATCATTTGCTGCTCGATTGTTTTAATTTTACCGCTAGAGGCGCTGCTGCACTGGGATGTTGTGACGTCACTGTCACGTGATGTACATTTGAAATGCAACTAAATTTTCAAGCTGTTATAAATAATTAAATAATGATGAGTAACTGAAAATACCTATGCAAATGATGTGTTTGAATAATTATCTTTTAAATAATTTAAAAGTTGTAAAAAATGCAAGTTCTCTATTGAACCCCTGAAAAATGAGATTTTTAATTAAATTATACTCAATTCATTTTTCTCGTCTCTCGTTGCAACACTACAACTAAAAGTTCGATAAAAACGATCGAGATAAGAACTGCAGTTCCAAAGAGGCCTCCCTGTATTTCTGGCCTTCGTCGTCTCACGGAGCTCGGAGCTCGGAGTCGATTAGTGATGCAACCTTTGGGCACCTTTTCGGAACTCTAGTTGAAATCAATAATTTATTAACTAATGTGAGTCAACTTTTATTATTGCAGTATCACAATTTCCAAGTTATGGGCGGTGAAACTTCTGAATCAGATTGCTCAGGCGACGAGGATAAACGTGACAACAGATTGCAATCCGGCCAAAAATCCCGTAAGACTATAATCAAAGCAAAACATCGTTCGCAGAAATATCGAGTTCAGTGGCAAGCAGTACCCGAGTTTCGGCTTTGGCTTCGCCCCGATAATACGACGTCTTTCAAGGCAAGGTGTACATTGTGTGATGTTTCAATGCAAACCGAGCTCCCTGCGATAAAGAGACATGGAGAAAGTGCAAAACATATAAAAAAGCTGCGCTGACGTCCGTTCTGAAGTACAGAAAACTGTAAAGGAATTTGTCTCTCCAGCAGACGACAAAGTGCAGAAGGCCGAGATACAATTGTGCGGTTTTTTGGTAGCTCATAACATTCCGTTTTCTGTCTAGGACCATTTGAGTGATGTCTTGAAAAAGTGTTTTACTGATTCCAAAATTGCACAGTCTCTAAAACTCAAGAGGACTAAAGCTACAGGAGTCATCAAGAATGTAATAGGAGAATCGCAGAAAGAACAACTCATCGAGAAGCTGAAGCGAGACAAATTCTCGATTTCGACCGATGAATCGACCGATATTGCAGCAATAAAAACATCGTGTCTCGTAGTTCGTTTTTACGATAAAGAAGTCGGAATCATACGAAGTCAATTTTGGGATTTGGTTCAAGTATTCGGTGGTCAAAAGCTGACGTCTGCTGATACAAATATCAGCTTTACTGCGAAGCGCTTATTTTCGATTATTCTGGAATCGTTTGACAAATGCAACATTCCACGAGACAATATTATCGGATTTGGATCAGATGGATGTAACACGATGATGGGCTCTAATAATTCGGTTGCGAGTCGCTTTCGCGCTACGTGCCCTGGAATTGTCATTATGAAATGCATCTGCCATTCTTTGCACTTGTGTGCCAGTGAAGCTTGCAAGAAGCTACCACGATACTGTAAAGACCATGCTCGAAATATCTATTCTTATTTCAAGCATAGCAGCAAACGTCAAGCCAAGCTTGTAGAGTTTCAGATATTTTTGGACTTGGATATACACAAGATGTTGCATCCTTCACAGACTCGCTGCATGGCTATCGCTCACATCTGTCGTGGACCGCATTCTCGAACAATGGGATGCATTGCGCCTTTTTTTTTTATTATGAATATCTCAACGAAAGATTAATGGCCGTGGAAGAAATTCACAAACAATTACATAATCCGTTCATGAAGGCATATTATCTATTTCTTCAGTGGGCCTTGCCTTTATTCACGAATCTCAACAAATTCTTTCAATCGGAACACGTCATCGTCACAAGTATGCATATGAGGATGGAATTGGCATATAAAGATTTACTAGGCTGTTACATGAAGCGCAGTTATCTGGCTAAAATGCCATTCCAAGATATCAACCCAGAAGCTACGCAAGAATTCGTCCCGATCGCGAATCTCTACTTGGGCATTGGAGTCATGAAGCAAATGGAAATGGAAGAAATACAACGTCACCCAGATCTCATTACTGACTTCAAAACAAGGTGCAGGGATTTCCTCGGTACGGGCTGTATCCAAATAAAAAAACGATACGATTTTAACGATCCAGTCTTGAGTTCCATCACAATATTGACTCCTGAAAAAGCTTTGGCCTCTTCAGAACGAGATTTAACACCATCACTAATCCCCTTAATAAACAAATTGCCGAGAGTCCGTCCTGCTACAGATGCACAGCTCCAAAGACTTGATGACAAATGGCGACAGATGCCTCTAATTAAATTTCCAGAGGAAATCGTGAAAGAGACTGAAGTTGATGTTTTTTGGGACAAAGCAAGTATTTAAATTTTTCAAATTTTGTCAGAATCAAAATGAATATAAATTCTTATACAATACAAGGACTAGGGTGTTTTATCTTCAACTTTTTTCTTCCTCGTTTGTCACGCTTCAAAAGTATACATTGCGACTTTAAAATACAGCGCTTTCCGAGATCGACAGAAATTCAGTCTATGAGTTGCCTTACTAAACATTTATATGAATAAGTTAGATGGTTAATCAGTGGACTTTATTATCATTGATCCTATTTTGCGAGATGTTTTTTGAAAGTTGAAAATTAAACACCCTAATAACCGTAGTCAACGATTTTGAAATTAAAAAAAAATGAGTGCATTACATCATTAAAGAGATTAATACGAAAAATTAATAAGCGTGTGATACTAATTGAATGCTTATCGTCGACCTTTTCATTAATTTTCTTATATTCTTACAGGTCAGCAAATATGAAGATTCCATGGGTGAGCCGTACTTCAGACTTCTTCCATCGTTTGCTTTGGAAGCGTTATCGATTCCGCTTTCAAACGCTCAATGTGAACGGATCTTTAGTAAAGTAAACTTAATCAAAACGAAAAAACGTAATCGCTTGGTCACAACGACGATTACCGGTGCTTTGTTGAGCAGTGAATGCGCGAAAGGTAGGTTGCAGGGGGATTGTTGTCAAGTATTTAAACCAACTCAAGCGATGTACAGCCGAATGACAGCAGCGAATCTTTACGTCAGTCGCCAGCCTGAAGGCTTAACTACTGAGGACGATGATTATTCTTTTTAATTAATAATGTGAACGAATTTAGTCCCTGCACCAAAGAAAAAATTAATGAGCTATTTAAAAACTAATGAGATTAATGGAACGTATAAGTATTATGAATATTTTATATATTGAATTTAAAAAGCATAAAAATAATTGAAGTCGAAATCTATATGTGATAAAACGAAAAAAGGTCTGCGTCAATGTGATATGTAAGTTAATGAGAGACCGTAAAATGGCAATATCAGTGCTTGGTAAGGGTATAGTATGGTAAGGGTAAGGGAATATTGTAATAATATGGTAATAAGTTACTATAATGTTGACGTTAATATAATATATGAAAAGGTGAAAATAAAATACATTTATTGCAAAAGAAAATACTCATTCCTTGTAGACACGGCATTTTTTCAATATTCTAAAAATGAATGTGAGATGTCACAGCAATTAGGGCAAATTTCGTGTAATGATGAAATTTTTATGAATCATGGAAGAAACAATGTCTGTCGCCTGATCGGCTGATGCCAAGTTCTAATAAAATTATTAAAATTGATTATTACAACTAATGATGGCAGTGGATTGACGCGAAATTTGAGCAAACAAATGTTCTCTACTTTTTTGCCTCATAAAAAGAGCTTGATTGAGACGAAAAAAAAACTTGCACATTGATTCCTCATTATTTTATCTCATTCACGAGCTTCTACAAGGCGAAGCCAAAATTAAAAAACCCACTTGCTCATCGAGAAGGATTCATAAGCAAGATAAAATAATGAAATAATGTGCAAGTTTCTAATTTGCACGTTTTTTTTCGCTGAGACTGAGAAGTACGAAATACGATAATTTTGTACAATTTTTTTCAATAAAGGATGTGAAAGCTTGTTTGATCTACTCTGACGGTAAGATAGAGTGATTTTGGTGAATTCACCAATCAGAGCAGGCTGCAATCCAGCTATTTACGACATAAAAGCAGCTTAGAGAATGTAGGAACACAAAAAATCCCATTTATGTATATAATCGTGAATCATTTGCTCGCAATATTCTACTGGCACCACTTCCAGTTTTTCTTGCCCAGTTTTTAGCTTTCACATGATTTTCATGAGATTTTTGGGCGCTAACTGTTAAATTAGGAGCCCAATACCGAAAACCATCTATAAAATCGTTTCCGCGATCGGGTGATTCGTGAGTTGGATGCACTTCCCCCGAATTATGTTTTACACGTTTTAACATTTCCTACTATACCGACGCTATCGGTTTTCATCACACATGTTTTAAATTGTATGAGCTCATGTACGGTAATTGTACGGTAATCGCTCCTAACTTCGTACGGTACTCACATTTGACCGATCTGGCAACACTGCTGAATGGTTAGATTCACGGTGGTGCGAAAAATTAGCGGAGCGAAAAAATGATGATCGTCGTACGATCGAAAGAGAATTAAAAAAAATATTCGTGTTAATATCATTGCCGAAGTTTGTATAATTCATTAGTAATAGGAAAAATAAGTTTCATTATATAGATATACTCCCGTGTATAAGCGAAATGTGTGGCTAGTATATACCTCTCGACAAATCGGTATAGGAGGAAATGTACTTGTCTCGAGGCACTGCCGTGCCTCTTAAACCTCCGCCCCCCAATATTGAATATTATTGATAAAAAAGAATCAGTTTCGTCTCTGTACAGAGTATATCATCCGCCCCAATATAATATTTGTTTATATAAAGCATACAGTACACATGGCATATTCCACATATTTTGCGAATGGTTTTCGGCAAAAAATGTTTCGTTTCGTCAACGAAGTCAGACGTACATAGAAGCCCAGTTCCTATGCTTGGCGTGAAGACAATTTTTTTTGCTTGTATAAACGACCACTGGAGGAGCGACGATCGGGCTGTGACGTCACTCATAATCGAGTACGCCCAGTCACGGAATAGTGGGGCGTCTGAAAAGAGAGAGAGAGAGAGAGCTATAAAGCGTCTGTCTCTGTTTAGAGCATAGGAATAGAAGGGAATATACATAGAGTATAGGAATAAAAGAGAACCCGAGGCATAATGAGAGACGCGAGGTGCGAATAAATGTATATGATGGGTATATAAATTAGACTTACGGGATAATGAAATCCAAAAAATACCCATATATGAATTCCAAAAGCGGGAGCCCGAATTTTAAGTACAATAACTCTTGTTTAACTTTGAATGAGTGAAGTAGTCGCGTGGTAACGCGCCCAGTTGTGGTTCACGCGGTCGGTGGTTCGATTCCCAGCGGTTACGTTACGTTTATTTTTTTTTTTTTATTTTAAATTCAAATAAAATTAATTGTGTTTCAAAATATGGGTGACTATCTAAGTCTCGGCGGTCCAAAGTCTCGTTGCCCAAACTCTCGTCACCCTACGTTACCGGCGGCTATGTCAATGTTTGTGCGAAATGAGCACCACGGCTGTGACAGCTGACGTATTGTACGGGACTCTCGCCACAGATAACCTAAATGAGTAGTGACAGTTTCACGGCGATACGTGATATATCTATATCGTGCGTTAATATAGGTATACCGCATATGCCGTGTGGTCAGTAAAGCCTGCTTGCCTTCTCGCTAGCTGCCATTTGATAAATACTCACTTTCGTGCATGTGGTGCATAATTTTTTTCCACAATTCAAATTGACTGGAATAAATACAATCAAACTACGAATCATACCACACTACAATATGAAATGACAGTGAGCCTAGCGGAAAAAGCAACCGGTTGTCGCCGGTTGTCTGGTGTAAAATGAACCTACAAGCAACCGCGAGCAGACAACGGTTGCTTTGTGCAAAAAAGCAACTGCAAAAGTGTATATGCAGTTGCTTACGGTTGCTAGTTTATGGTGGTTGTTTTAAGTTCAGTTATATAAGCTCAACAAAGAACTGGGATTTTTTTATTTTTTATTTTCCAACACTTTTCTGTCGGTAGAGTCTAAAAAAAAACTTTTTTTTCCGTAGGTCCGTAGAGAAAAAAATCTCAGTTCTCCGTTAAATTCAAACTCAATAGGGAGCTGGGATTTTTTTATGTCTTATTATGAAAAACTTTTTTGTCCGTAGAGTCTTCGGATACTGAGAGGAACTGGGTTTTTTTTTAAATTATGTTGAATAATTTTTTTTGTGTACAGCCTTGAGAAAATTAAAAAAAAATCGTAGTCCTTTGCAAAGTCTGAAGACTCTATGAACAGAAAAGTTTTACAAAATAAGAAATTAAAAAATCCCAGTCCTCTGTTGAGCTTGAACTCAATGGTGAATTGAGATTTTTTTCTCCTCAGACTCTAGGAAAAAGTTTTGCTAAATAATAAATAAAACAATCTCAGTTCTCTGTTGAGCTTGAACTCAATTTGGCAAAAATTGTCGCCAAATTATAGCAGAAAAATTATGGCAAAAAATTTTTGCCAAATAAGGAATAAAAAAATTTTTTAATCCCAGTTCTCCGGTGAGTTCAAGCTCAATGGAGAACTGGAATGTTTTTATTTCTTATTATGCAAAACTTTTCTGTCTGTAAAGACTTAAACTATTCAAAATAATTTTTAAAAAATCCCAGTTCTTCGTAGACTTTAAAGACTACGGAGAAAAAAAGTTTTTCAAATTAAGAAAAGAAAAAATCTCAGTTCTCCGTTGAGTTCAAGCTCAACGAAGAACTGATATTTTTTTATTTCTGCTTTTGCAAAACTTTTCTGTCCTTATAGAGTCTAAAACAAAATCTTTTTTGTCCGTAGAGCCCGTAGAGAAAAAAATTTCTGTTTTCCGTTGAGTACAAGCTCAACGTGTAGAATTGGGATTTTTCTATTTCTTATTTTGCAAAACTTTTCTGTGCATATAGTGTTCAGACTCTGCGAAGGACTGGGATTTTTTTAAAATTATTATTTCAAGATTGTACACTAGGGCTGTTCAACAAAACACTTTTTTTAAAAATCATGTTGCTCTTTATTCTATGTGCGTTCATAAACAACAAAAAAGAAAATTTCTTGCGAAACTTGAGGGCTGTACGATCATATTTAGTACTGCTGCACATACAGGCAAATTTGCGTAAAGTGACCCTTTTTGGTCATTTTTTTAAACACAGCTTATAACCTTTATCGAGCCGCTTATTATATTTGATATGACAATACAGTCTGAAAAATCTGCAGATTCTGCGACAATTTTTAGGACTACCTCAACCTGGTTATATTTTTAAAAACCGCAAATTTCATTCTATTAAAAAATGTAGATATACAGAGTTGCTCAGAGAAATTTTCCTTCGTTTTGCGGTAGGAAAAAAGTCTTGTGAAGTCCGTAAGGTGTACACGATAAGATTTAGTGGTGCCGCATTGATTGTAACGTCATTAAAAGACGGAGTTAGTTGGACATTAATATACAATCACAAAATTACAATGCTCATAAATTTTTTTGGTATATTTTGGCAAATAAATCAGCCATGCAAAACCCAAAGCCAGTGCGACAATTACTACTAGTGCCGCATCGATGAAATGTGTTCAAAATCCGAAACTCAGGTTCACAAACCTTGTTTCGCAGCATTTTGATTAATGGAGTTATATGCAAATGAGTTATGTGCGAAAATTAAAAAAATCTGTTCTTCGTTGAGTACAAGCTCAACGGGAACTGGGATTTTTTTATTTCTTATTCTTCAAAATTTTTCTGTCCATAGAGCCTCCAGACTCTATGACATGATAAAAGACAGAATGAAACAGAAAAAATTATTCAAAATAATTTTTAAAAAATCCCAGTTCTTCTCAGTATCCGAAGACTCTACGGACATAAAAGTTTTGCAAAATAATACATAAAAAAGACTGATCTCTGTTGAGCTTGAACTCCATAGAGAACTGCGATTTTTTTCCCTACGGACTCGACGGACAAAAAAGATTCTTTTTCCGACACTACAGAGAAAAAAGATTATTTTTTCCGCCTCTACAGACAAAAAAGATTCTTTTTCCGACTCTACAGTTAAGTTCAAGCTCAACGGAGAACTGGGATTTTTATATTTTTTATTTGGCAAAACTTTTTTGTCCGTAGAGTTTAAAGAATCTTTTTTGTCCGTGAGTCCGTAGAGAAAAAATCCCAGTTCTCTTTTGAGTTCAAACTCAAAATAAAAATTTTGATTTAAAGGTCTGCGCCCATACTATATGCCGCTCCGAGCAGAACCGCGCCGCGCCGACCCGCGCGGAAGCAAACCAAAATTTGATGCACTGTAATATGGCAACATTTTGACTCCGAGTTCCGATTTGGATTCTCACTCCTAAAGAATTATACATTTTTAGGTATAAAGAAAAGACCGTCACAGATGAATGTGATGAGAGAATTATTACAGGTCGCTCCGGGACGGTGGAAAATTGAGTTTTTACCAAAAAATCTAGTTTCCAACTATCCAACTTGTATATTTCACGACTCTCATCCTCTCAATTTATCATCGTCCAAATTCTCGAAGATTATTTTCTATTGTTAAACACGAGAACCGTACTTCCGGTAAACCGAGCGCACGTTTTCTTTAGAACGATTTATCTTTTAAGCCAATAGACATAATTGCACGCTCTTGGTCTCATTTTGTAGGGTTATTCGTATATTATTAGGCATACCTAAAGTTATACTCCAAAAAGCTGAAAACCGTCTAAAATGTGAAAATAAATAAATAAATGAATAAAGATTCGAGAATAAGCTTTGTAAGAAAAAAGTATGTACTTGTGCATTAGGGTGGCAATATTTTGACCTTAATTTTGGATATTCCGATTTGGATTCCCACGCCAAAAAAAATTTAGTTTCATCAAATAAAATAAACCCCTCCAAAGATGAACGTGATGGCAGAATTTTTAGAGGTCACTCGACAATTCGACTTTTACCTAAATATCGGTTTTTTAACTTATACATTTTACGACTCACACCCCCTTAATTTTTTTCATCGTCTAAACTTATAAACAACGTCCAAGTTTCACTGGAAAATATTAATATTCAGCGGTCGCTCAACACGAACAAAAAAATTATATTAATATTACATAATTACACTAAACCCGACACTCACTCTCCATATTCATTCTTACTCGATATGATTGAACAACCCCTACAAATATGAATCAATTCCATTCAAATTTCGTGTGTATTGAGAGATGTCGAGTAGGAGGAAACATAGGAGACGAGAGTCGGGGTAGTAAACATTTATTTTACATTTGGGCAAAATAATTCCGTTAGAAAATTATTTTTCAGTGGAATTTAAACCATCTTCGAGAATTTGGACGATGATATATTGAGAGGGTGAGAGTCGTGGAATATACAAGTTGGAAACTAGATTTTTTGCTAAAAACTCAATTTTCCAGTTCACGAGGTTCCACTGTATTTCTTATTTTGCAAAAGTTTTTGTCCGTAGAGTCTTGAATTATTGAAAATAATTTTATAAATATCCCAGTTCTTCGCAGATTCTGAAGACTCTACATACAGAAAAGTTTTGCAAAATAAGAAATAAAAAAAGCACAGTTCTCTGTTGATCTTGAACTCAACGGAGAACTGGGATTTAAAATTTTTTTATTTTTCATTTGGCACAACTTTTTTGTCCGTAGAGTCGAAAGATAAATAAAATCTCTTTTGTTCTTAGAGTCCATAAAGATAATAATCCCAGTTCTCTGTTGAGTTCAAGCTTAACAGAGAGCTGAGATTTTTTAGTTTCTTATGTTGCGAAACTTTTCTGTCCATAGAGTCTTCAGACACTGCAAGGAACTGGTCTTTTTTCTGTATACGGTCTTGAAAAAATAATTTTTAAAAAACTCCAGTTCTTTGATGAGTCTAAAGACTCTATGCAAAGAAAAGTTTTGCATAATAAGCAATTAAAAAGTCCTAGTTCTCCGTTGAGCTTGTACTGAGCCGAGAACTGAGATTTTTAGCTCTACGGACTCGACGGACAAAAAATATTCTTTTTTAGACTCTACGGACAGAAATTTTTTTATTTCATATGTGACAAAACTTTTTTGTCCGTAGAGTCGAAAGAAGAATCTTTTTTGTCCGTAGAGTCCGTAGAGAAAAAAATCCCAGTTATGGGTTGAGTTTAAGCTCAACAGAGAACTGAGATTTTTTTAATTTCTTATTTTGCAAAACATTTCTGTCCGTAGAGTCTTCAGACACTGAGGAGAACTGGAATTTACTTAAAATTATTTTGAATAATTTTTTCTGTGTACAGTCGTGAGAAAATAATTTTAAACAAATCCCAGTTCTTCGCAGAATCTGAAAACTCTATTCACAGACAAGTTTTGCAAAATTAGAAATAAAAAAATCCCAGTTCTCCATTGAGTATAAGCTCAGCGGAGAACTGGGTATTTTTTATCTTATATTACATATGTGGCGAAAATTTTTTGTCCGTAGAGTCAATAGAAGATATTTTTGTTCCTAGAGTCGGCAGAGAAAAAAATCTCAGTTCGCCGTTGAGTTCAAGCTCAATGGAGAACTGAGATTTTTTTATTTCTTATTTTGCAAAACTTTTCTGTCCGTAGAGTCTAAAAAGGGATCTTTGTTGTCCGTAGAGTCTGTAGAGAAAGAAATCCCAATCCTCCGTTGAATCAACAGAGAACTGGGTGAGATTTATTCATTTCTTATTTTGAAAAACTTTTTTCTCCATAGTCTTCAAAATCTACGAAGAACTGGGATTTTTTAAAAATTATTTTTAATTGTTTGAGACACTAAGGACAGAAAAGTTTTGAAAAATAAGAAATAAAAAAATCCCAGTTCCCGTTGAGCTTGTACTCAACGAAGAACAGATTTTTTTAATTTTCGCACATAACTCATTTGCATATAACTCCATTAATCAAAATGCTGCGAAACAAGGTTTGTGAACCTGAGTTTCGGATTTTGAACACATTTCATCGATGCGGCACTAGTAGTAATTGTCGCGCACAGGCTTCGGGTTTTGCATGGCAGATTTATTTGCCAAAATATACCAAAAAAATTTATGAGCATAGTAATTTTGTGATTGTATATTAATGTCCAACTAACTCCGTCTTTTAATGACGTTACAATCAATGCGGCACCACTAAATCTTATCGTGTACACCTTACAGACTTCACAAGACTTTTTTTCTACCGCAAAACGAAGGAAAATATCTCTGAGCAACTCTGTATATCTACATTTTTAATAGAGTGAAATTTGCGGTTTTTAAAAATATAACCAGGTTGAGGTAGTCCTAAAAATTGTCGCAGAATCTGCGGATTTTGCAGATTGTATTGTCATATCAAATATAATAAGCGGCTCGATGAAGGTTAAGCTGTGTTTAAAAAAATGACTGAAAAGGGTCACTTTACGCAAACTTGCCTGTATGTGCAGCAGTACTAAATATGATCGTACAGCCCCCAAGTTTCGCCAGAAATTTTCTTTTTTGTTGTTTATGAACGCACATAGAATAAAGAGCAACATGATTTTTAAAAAAGTGTTTTGTTGAACAGCCCTAGTGTACAGTCTTGAAATAATAATTTTTAAAAAATCCCAGTTCTTCGCAGAGTCTGAACACTATATGCACAGAAAAGTTTTCCAAAATAAGAAATAGAAAAATCCCAATCCTACACGTTGAGCTTGTACTCAACGGAGAACAGAAATTTTTTTCTCTACGGGCTCTACGGACAAAAAAGATTTTGTTTTAGGCTCTATAAGGACAGAAAAGTTTTGCAAAAGCAGAAATAAAAAAATATCAGTTCTTCGTTGAGCTTGAACTCAACGGAGAACTGAGATTTTTTATTTTTTATGTGGCAAAAGCTTTTTGTCCGTAGAGCCGGTAGAAAAACAAATCCCAGTTCTCTGTTGAGTTCAAGCTCGACGGAGAACTGAGATTTTTTCTTTTCTTAATTTGAAAAACTTTTTTTCTCTGTAGTCCTCAAAGTCTACGAAGAACTGGGATTTTTTAAAAATTATTTTGAATAGTTTAAGTCTTTACAGACAGAAAATTTTTGCATAATAAGAAATAAAAACATTTCAGTTCTCTATTGAGCTTGAACTCACCGGAGAACTGGGATTAAAAAAATTTTTTATTCCTTATTTGGCAAAACTTTATTGCCATAATTTTTCTGCTATAATTTGGCAACAATTTTTGCCAAATTGAGTTCAAGCTCAACAGAGAACTGAGATTGTTTTATTTATTATTTAGCAAAACTTTTTCGTAGAGTCTGAGGAGAAAAAAATCTCAATTCACCATTGAGTTCAAGCTCAACAGAGGACTGGGATTTTTTAATTTCTTATTTTGTAAAACTTTTCTGTTCATAGAGTCTTCAGACTTTGCAAAGGACTACGATTTTTTTTTAATTTTCTCAAGGCTGTACACAAAAAAAATTATTCAAAATAATTTAAAAAAAAACCCAGTTCCTCTCAGTATCCGAAGACTCTACGGACAAAAAAGTTTTTCATAATAAGACATAAAAAAATCCCAGCTCCCTATTGAGTTTAAATTTAACGGAGAACTGAGATTTTTTTCTCTTCAGACCTATACGGAAAAAAAAAGTTGTTTTTTTAGATTCTACCGACAGAAAAGTGTTGGAAAATAAAAAATAAAGAAATCCCAGTTCTTTGTTGAGCTTATATAACTAAACTTAAAACAACCACCATAAACTAGCAACCGCAAGCAACTGCATATACACTTTTGCAGTTGCTTTTTTGCAAAAAGCAACCGTTGTCTGCTCGCGGTTGCTTGTAGGTTCATTTTACACCAGACAACCGGCGACAACCGGTTGCTTTTTCCGCTAGGCTCACTGTCATTTCATATTGTAGTGTGGTATGATTGGTAGTTTGATTGTATTTATTCCAGTCAATTTGAATTGTGGAAAAAAATTATGCACCACATGCACGAAAGTGAGTATTTATCAAATGGCAGCTAGCGAGAAGGCAAGCAGGCTTTACTGACCACACGGCATATGCGGTATACCTATATTAACGCACGATATAGATATATCACGTATCGCCGTGAAACTGTCACTACTCATTTAGGTTATCTGGGGCGAGAGTCCCGTACAATACGTCAGCTGTCACAGCCGTGGTGCTCATTCGCACAAACATTGACATAGCCGCCGGTAACGTAGGGTGACGAGAGTTTGGGCAACGAGACTTTGGACCGCCGAGACTTAGATAGTCGCCCCAAAATATTGTCTCCTCGAATGTGCATAACACGAAACGCGAATTTGCTATGGGAACACAATTTTACGTGACAATGAAACCTAAAAGAATATTATCCCCCCACTATTGTTGGTTCTCGAGATAATGATTAATAAATTCTCTATTTTTTAAAAATCATAACTTCGTAACGGCCGATCGGATTGAAACGATTGAAAAAAGAATCCTTTTTATTTTTTACGCCGTTTTCGAAAAAAAAATATTCTGTCATCGGAGAAAAGCTCATTGGACAGTTTTCGGGGGAATTTTTTGATTTTTTTTCTACGAAAGGGCCACCAGGAATTCCATTCACTATTTTTTTTTCCTGGTAGAGGAGAGCGACACGCAACTCACAGGATTATTTTATGATGGAAGAGGGAAAAATTGTTTTTTGTCAATTTACCCTGAAAACTGTTTAATGAGCTTTTATCCGATGAGGGCATATTTTTCTAGAAGGGCGAAAAAAATAAAAAAGATTTTTTTTTTAATCGTTAAAATCCGATCAGCCGTTACGAAGTTATGATTTTTACAAAATTGAGAATTTATTAATCATTATCTCGAGAACCAACAATAGTGGGGGGATGAAATTTTGGTGAAATTCACGGATATATTGTTCTTCGAAATGCCCCCATACCGAATAATTTTTTCGAGACAAAAAAAAATTGACAGCACTGCTAAATGATTATTTTTAAAGAATTTTGTTTGTTAAGTCTTATTAGGTTAGGTTGATGACTTCGTCTGAAAGTTCAGGAGGGTCGCGTGACATAGTTAAAGGCTTAATGAACTTATCAATAATTCTTTGTTGTTATTGTCGAAAGTAAATGTTCTTATCATCATCAATATAGTTAACCTATTCAGATTATTATCGCATGGTGAAGTATACAAAATTCTCACGTACTCCAGAAGGGAATGTCCGAGCAATACATACTTGAAGGATGTATTGGACGTACCTTCCCAATCAAAAGTGACTTTCGTCGACAATATTGCATACTTCATGATAAGATAAAAATCGGAAAAAATTCAACTACAATAAAGACGATAAAAAGATTACTTTTTAATAATATCAATGCCGAAAAGTTATCAATAAATTTTTTAAACAAAATATTGCTTACCAAATTTGTAGAGAATGTTCTTTTTCGTCATGTGAAATGAATTCCTTGATTTTTCTGACTACACGTGAATTTTTTTTTAATTTTCTTATCATTTTGAAAATTCGGTTTTCGAAAATTTGTAAAGGTTATATTTACAAAAATATTCGTTCAATGCCTTGGAAACTCCTTAATTGTAATATACAACATTTTTACGAAAACATTCCCAACCAAAAGTTTGTTGCACTCGGAATTTCATTACTTCGTTATGTGACAAAAATCTGAAAAAAAAACGATATTGAGGAAGTCTACACCATTGATTTTGAATAATAACAACGCCGAAAATTTATTAACAAATTTGTTCAAAAAATTATTTACGAAAACATCAATAACATTTATATTTTATCATATTAAATATTTGTTCATTTCTTTGGATAAGTGTAATTTATTTCCAATTTTTTTCTCTACTTGAAGTTTTTTTTTGCAATTGCGGGAAGCAGACAAATATTCATAAATTTTGGATATGATTTCTTAGAAATCACCGTTAAAGTTTCCAATTCCTTGAATGAATAGTCTTATTCATACAGTCTTTGAAAAAATTCAAATATAGGAATTTAAAAAAGGCAACATTAAAAAAATGCACACATATTCAAGAAAGTTAACGAGATAATTCGATCCAAAAGTAAACAGTCTGACGATAAGTTGAAAAAAAAAAATTTTTTACCAATTTTTCATTAACTTTTTAGCATTATTATTATCCAAAAAAAATTTTTAGGACCTCGTAAATGGTTGATTTTTCTTTAGATTTTTATTCCCGTATGAGTGCTTAAAATTCTCACTAAATCTTACTTTTGGCTGAGAATGAAACACACTTAATGATGTTTCACACACAGATGAAAAATATAGAGAATGCCGTGAATTTTGGGTAAGTTTTTAAATAGGGCCAGTCCCCCAGTGTATTATGCCTGTAAGAGTAGCAGAGACAGAGCGAGAAAGAGATCGCACGCGTACCCTACTGCATTACGACTGTACGAGTAGGAGAGACGGACCGAAGGAAAGAGAGACCGCATGGCCCCCCCACTGTATGATGGCTGTAGGAACGAAAGAGATGGAGCGAAAGAGAGATCGCATGAATCCCCCCAGTGTATCTTGCCCGTAAGAGTAGAAGAGACGGAACGTATGCTCTGCCATTGGCTCTGCTCGCGGCAGAGTAGTTGCGTGGCATCGGTGAGCCGTCTGTGTACAACACAACCATGCAGTGTCGCGAGCGCCCTCGTCAACTGGGGGGACCGAACTACACCGGGGGATTTTGCACACGAAAAGCATGGGAACTGGGCTTCTATGTACGTCTGACTTCGTTGGTTTCGTCTTAAGGTAGTTCTATCGCTGCAGACTAGTCAATTAGCTATAAATGTCTAAATGATGATTCCTAAAAATATTGGATATATGGGTTAAAATTAATAAATATTAAATAAGCTTACCCAGGTGAATACAATTAATCAACGGTTTATTATAAATAATTATGTAACTAGTAAAATAGTAATTGCAACGACTCAAGTATTACTAGATCTCGTATGATATTTACGTGTGGCAACGTTGCGTTTTCTTTCTCTTTTCATTCTCGTGCCCTCTCACTCTCTCGCCCGCTCTATCGACGTTGACGCGGAGAGGTTATGTTGTTCGACTTGTCAAATACCGCTTTCGTTTCGATATCGCGTTGCCACATTTTTTCACCGTCACGACATTATGCCATAAGTTGTGTATCACTACCCGGATGCTCGTATTAAAATCAGTATAGCTTTAAAAATTGGTCGACAATCATATTTTTTTTAGGCCCGTTAGATTTTTACGTGTTTAATGAATCTAAGTCTCGTTTTTTGTAAGAATCTTTTGGATTTTCGATAAGATATATCGTTTTAAAGTGACCGGAAATCGGTTCTTCTATATGCCGAAGCAAATTTGCCTTGAGGAATTGGCATTTTCAAGTATTAATTTCTCTGTAATTAGGTCGATAAGGGGCATTGACGTTTCGCGAAATGAATAAATATATTAAAATTGAAGATATAAAAAAAATTTTTTTAAATCTTATGGATTAGCCACCTCGATAGAACTACCTTAAGTTCTTGCATCTCATTTCTGTGAGACGAATACAGTAAGATAATTCAACGATATCAGCTCTTTATTTCTATCGATTTTTACAAAAAAACAAAAGAACAAAAATCTTCATTCGGATTATGAAAATATCGAGAATCGTTTTTTCATTGTTGTGTTTTTTTTAATATGTTTTTTTTTTCGAAAACTTTAGTATAGTTGCAAAGTAAAAAATTTTCGAACGTACTTGTTACAAATAGCCGAAAGTTCTCGGACTAAGAATTCACAAACATAAAAAAAATTTTACAAAAAAATAAATAGCATGGAACTTTTTTCCATGTTAATACAATGAACAGTTTACGGGGTGGACATAACTCGAAAACTGTTCATCGTATCCACCTAAAAAAATTTATTTGCTATTTTCTTTTAACACGGTTTTATTTATAAATTACAAAATTCATATCTCGTGAATCGTTGGTGGTGAACGACCATAGAGCCTCTGACTTGAATTTCGCTGAAGTATTAGGAAAAAAACCAAACTTATAGGGGCACTGTGTTTCTATGGATGCAAAAAATTAAATGTACATTTTTTTAAGCCAATACATATAAGGAACATAAATTCGCCGAATAATTTTTTTTTCTATATATCGCCTCAAATGAGCAGTGAGAATTTCAGGCGAAATGAAATATTGATACCGGATACTACCCAAAATTGATGAACTGAGGCGTGTACATAAATATAAATGTTTCCAATTTACTCATCGTAGGACCTACAAATCTTGAAATTTTATAATCGTAGACCTACAAAAAAGTTTAGAGAGACGACTGGAAATCTCATTTTGCTCTCATCGTTCGAATATATATTATATTATATATATCGTTTTCCAATTGTTAGACAACGATCTTCCTTACACTTGTAAAATTAACGAGCCATCTCGCTGAATCTCACGGTTTGTCATGCGACTATTTCGTTCAACTCTAGAGTCGCCGCGTAGCCCTGGCTTGTCACAAATGATCCCCATGGAAATTCATGTGCGTGAAACATATGCAAAATATATGCATATGTATGTGTCATATAGAAGTTTTTGGCGCCTAGAATATACGTTACATATATTTTCCATATATATGTGAGGGTGGTCCTTATTCAGGATTTTTTCAAATTTCAATGGTCTCGACCCCTAAATCGGTTCCAAATAAATTGAAAAAAATCCCTGAATTTCTTCAGCTTTTTGTTCTGATGATTGACCCTGGACAGCGAGGTCAAAGTATCCCGTAAGAATAACATGGGGTTTTTAGGGATTACTGTATAAAATTCCAAAGTACAAATATTTTTCAGCCCGAAAATCTGAAATTTTCGAAACTTTATCTACATTGATGCAGCTAGATGAAAAAAAAAATGATAATACTATTTTTTGAGTTTTATACGGCTTATTTCACGTCGAATATAGATTATTTTTTCTCAAAAACACGGTTTTCAACCGATTTTTATTTGTAATAATTGATTTTAAAAATATATATTTTTCGGCTTAATAGTTAAAAATTCTCTGAAACTAGTCTGCAATGATGCCCGTTCATGGAAAAAAATTAAAAATACAATTTTTAGAAAATTTTATTTTGGTTATTCCACCTCTACTCGGCATTTTTCCTCGAAAATCACGATTTTTGAGAACTTTTACCCGATAGTGTTGATGAAAGAAATATTTCTCAACTCAATAGTTTGAAAGTCTTGCGAATTAGTCTTCAATGGTCTTACCGAATGGACAAAAAAATTAACTCGTGGTTTCCAAACTTCTGTAGACGGTATTTGCGATTAAACATGATTCTGTTTTTTTTTAATTCTTCTCCAAATATGGCATTTATGATAAGGCATAATGGCAGATTGAAAATTAACGTCTACATATCAGCATTCTATTCTGTGTAACATATGAGCGTTATGTGGGTTATTCCATTGCAATGCGATAATTCACGAATTTTATTGCATAAAAAACCAACTTATACCTGAAAAACCGTGATTTTCGAGGAAAAATGCCGAGTAGACGTGGACCAATCCATATAAAACTTGTCAATACAGTGTTTTTAATTGTTTTTTTTTTTTTTAATGAACTGGCGTCACTGAAGACTAGTTTCAGAGAATTTCGAACTATTAAGCCAGGAAAAATCTTTATCAATTATAATTAAAAAAAAAAACATTGAAAACCGTGTTTTTTGAGGAAAAAAATCTAATCAACGTGAAATAACCCATATAAAACTCGAAAAAAATTGTGTTTACAATTTTTTTTTTCACGTAGCTGCATCAATATAGATGAAGTTCTGAAAATTTTAGATTTTTCGGCTGAAAAATATTCGCGCTTTCGAATTTTATACGGTAAATCCTAAAAGCCCCATGTTATTCTTATGGGAAACTTTAACCTCGCTAGCCAGAGTCAATCGTCAAAATAAAAATCTGAAAGCATTCAGGGATTGTTTTTTTTTTTTTTTTTTTTTTTTTTTTAATTTATTTGGAAGCGATTTGGGGAGGGTGAGACCATTAAAATTTTCCAAAAACCCTGAATATATGTATATATTTCACATCTATTCTACGTATAAAAATTATATACACGTAAACCCATATTTTATTTGTATATTACGAATTATATGTAAAATATATTCGAAATATATGACGTACATGAAGATAATACGTAAACTTATATTCTAGGCACAAAAAAATTTTCTACATGTCACATGTAGTTTTTTCATATATCATTTCACAAATAAGGATCGTGCAATCCCGGCTACGTTTCGTGGTCCCTCTTTGCATCAATACTCACGTCGTGTAATCGCAAGTATTCCTCAAAATATTATTCTCACACTTGCGATGCTTGGGCTGTGCTTCGATACTCGTAAAATAAAAAATATAAATTTTTTAAAGAAAAGAAAAAAAGACGATATAATAATTATCATTGTCAAGCTGTGCTTGAGCTCATCGGATCCTTTTTTGGCGATAGCGAACGAAAGCCTCTGGGCAAAATTAATGTAATGAAACGCGAAATATATAAGGAAAGAAAAGAAATAGAATAAACGTCTTTTTTTTTCAAGTCCGTATGAATCTTGGTAGGGAAGGAACGATACGAGTGTTGGTGTCGTGAACGATTTTTTGTGTTTTTTTTTTTTTTTTTTTCATTTTTTCGCTTATAGTTCTCATTCAGTCTTTGCGGTCATTTTTTGAAAAGAGAAAAAAAAATGAATATCGCGAGAATCCCACTGCGTGAATCTCCGGACGAGGCATGTCGGGTCCGAGATTTGAGATTGATAAATTTAAAAAAAAAATAAAAATTGACGAAAAAATAACGCAGAAAAGTGGGAAACCAAAAAAAAAACGATTGCACAAACGACCCAAATTAAAAAAATATATATACATATACTTTGAGCAATCTCGTAACGACCTCCCCCGCGCAAGCTTAGAATACAGTGAGCCAATATTTCATGTTCGAACTATCGAGCACGTTTCGACGCTAAATTGAAAATATATGCACAACACGATCACTTCGTCCTATTCATGATGATGCATCTACACATCGAGTGAGCAACCCTATTTTTCGCGTTTATTTTTTTTTTTTTTTCGGTCACCAAAAATTACGCAGAATTTATTCGAGAATAGTTTCGAACTTTGGCGAAAAGTGTAATTTTTTTTTTCCTTTTTTCTGTCGCACGCTTAGGTCAGAAAAAAAAAAGAAGTTTGGAAAATTATCCTCGGTTGTTTTTTTGCACGGAAAACCATTCGTCGTGCAAAAAAAATTTAAACAATCCCAATGTACTTTTCGAAAAAAAAATATTTTCAAATCTGTCGAAAAATTCTATATATCCGCACCATTGTCGAATAAAAAAAGAATTTTTTTTTTCGCTCAACCTGTAATTTTTAGAGATTTTTTTTATGCACAAAAAAGTTTATATATATATAAATTTTATATATATATATATATATATATATAAAAGTAACTTTGAAATTTCCCGTTTCTCGTTGATTAGGTTTGCTAAGAAAAAAAAAAAAAAAAAACGAAAATTTTGAAAAACAGACATTTTTGGATGTTTTTTTATTTATATCATCTTGGTCTTGATCGAGTCTCTCGTTTTTTTTTTTTTTTTTTTTTTTTTTGACATCATAGTAATTCGTGCCAAAACCCGAAGCCCGCGGAAACAATATTTACCGATATTAACAAAAAAATTTACGACCCAAGATCGAATTTGAAGAAAAAAAAAAAATATTTCGTTTGTTTTCTCATGAAAATTAGTTCCCCCAAACATGAGATTTGCTCGATAATTTTCACTGCTGTCTCGATCCTTTTGTAATTCGTAGTAAAAAATTCGTGTACGTGCGTGCAAAAATTCAGAATATTAACGGAGAGGCCTGAGGTTTTCCGTCAATAGATTTGTTAATGAAAATTTGAAGAAAAAAAAATGGTTGAATAATTCGTTGGATCAATGTCGAGGATTTTGCAGAAATTTTGAATTTCAAAAGCAATGAGGCGTTAGTAAATATTGTTCCATGAACCTCACATTTTGTCAGGCATATTTTTATAATCAGAAGCGAGAAAAAATTTGATGAACGCCACGATATCTTAATCCGAAATACCCGAAAGTGGCAGTTTAAAAAAAAAGATTAAAAAAAAAAAGTACGTTAACGATGCCGCAGTAAAATTGGCTCGACGAGTTTCTTATCATTTTTTCATGGATATTACGATAAACACGAAAATTGCCTTCTGCATTTTTACAGTTTTTTTTTTCCCATTTTTCGTTTTCTTTCGCTCTTCTTATCCAATTTTATGGATACGCTCATGAATACTATATGGTATAGATTTTTTTTTCCCGCACAGACGTGAGTAAATTTTTACAAATACTTCTGGCAAAAAAAAAATCATTTTGAAGAATACATCGAAATATTAATTTTTGGTTCGACTTAAGAGTATACGCAAAATTGTCAATAAAGAGAAAAATAAATGTAATACAGGAAAACTTGCAACGACAGATAAATTGTTTTCGAAAATCCTAATTCTGAGAAAAAAAAAAACAATATCAAAGATTAATTCGACTGAAAAATGAAATAGCCTATCGAGTTTTCGGGCGGCTCAGAGAATATTTGTACCGAAAGACACGTTGCGTGAATACTTAAATTTCATCCCGAAACAATTTTTTCTTCGGGATGGGATATTTTTCGAGTGCAAGAAAATGCGCGTCGAAGACTTCCAAAATTTTTCGTTCCAGCCTTAATATGCGAATTATAAATACGAAAAAAAAAATTATTGACGTTTGTCTTAACGGTCAAAGTTAATTTCAAAATGATGAATTCTCGTCGCTGCATAAAAATATAGCATGGCTCACTCGACGCGGAAGGCATAATTTACAATACAATTTATAAATCTATAGCTGTATCTACGATCTTAAAATCATCAAAAATCTATATATATTTTATATATATTAAAAAAAAATACATATTTGTCTATCGATATCGAGTCTGGGCGAGTTCCCGAGGCGAAATCATCGCATCATTTTTTCCTGCGTCTGTCGAAAATACAAAAAAATAAAAACAACTTTCCATAAATCGTGAGACTCGTTTGGAATTCATCGAAATTCCATTACACGACGTAGCTCTTCGCTACGATAATTGTCTCAAAAAAAAAAAAAAAGCTCCACGAATTGCGTGGATTCGGTACAACGTTATCCAAGCCTCGGGAGAAACCACTGTCGTCTCATCGTGATTTTAAAAAAAAAAAAAAAAAAGAAAAAACGTTATTTTTGTTTTTTTTCTTGTTGATCGTAATAACGATGCTAAAGCATTTTTATGAAAATTATGGACTCGACAACGATGACTTGGTTCGATGACCAACTTTCTTTGTCAATTCCTCGAGGAGATCCCGATAAACGAGCGAATCCATGTTGGACGAGAGCACGTAGAGTATCCACCAGTCGCCTATGTCGACTTTTTGGCTTATATTCGAGCACGTCTCGATCGACAAGAGTCTTGACGAGAAGTGTAGGAGCCTTGGTCTCAGTGCCGGTGCGAATATTATTGCTGCCCTATACAATACGAGACCCACGAGCAAAATCGAAAGTACGACGTACCAGAACCAAATGAATATATACGTCTTCTCATTGACGATGTTCAACGGTAGAATACAGAGGGAATCGTGGGTCTGTATTGTACCGGAAGCTCCGTATTTGTGAAATAGGCATTTGGTGACGCGTGGAAAAACATAGACCATCGGATCGATTCGTTCCTCTTGCGGTACGTCGGAAAATTGTAAAACTCGAAGACCGTAACTGATGAATTCACCGTCGAAGAAACGATTCATGAAGTACAGCTGAACGAAGATGTTCACGAGACAGAGAAACTCGCAGACGAAGTAACGATAGGCGTACGAGTTGTGATTCTGAAATTATATATATGTATATATATATATATGTGTATAAATGCAAAGAATGAACGTTGGTTTGAATTAGAGAGAATTAAACTCAACGAGAGCGAATTGGACGTAACTCGAGGACTTTTTTTTTCCCTCTCGTTTCTCTTAGCCGGTATCTCGATCCTTTTGTGTCCAGCTCGCTCTCGGCTTATTATCGCACCAACTATTTATGCCTGATTATAATATTCAGTGTAGAAAAAAAAAAAAAATTTTTTTCAAAGCGACAAAAATTTTTTTTAATTAAAATGAATATTTATCGCTAATTTTTTCTTTACCCGACTAAAATCATTCAAAGCATATTTCACGAAGTTACATTTATTAGCTTTTCCATTGGACCTTTATCTTTAGGAATTTTTACATCCCGAGTACCCCGAAGAATTGGCAAACCGTTCTATTCTCGCTTCACTTGCTTATAATAATATGATGTGTGCAGGGAAGAAAGAAGACGATCCCTTATTCTTGTAATGATGATTATGTCTGATCCTTCGTAAATTCACCATGAAAACAATTTTTACGAAGCCAACATTCGCATTTTTATTTTTTATAAATTAATTGATGAAGAATAGACTTGTCATCGTATGTGAGGCTACTGATTCAATTTTAAAAACAAAAAAGAGAGGGAGAGAGGGAAAAATAAAAAATACGATTAATGGATGAATTTACTATCATTTCAAACCGCAGTCGTACCAAGTACTTTTTTGTTTTTTTCCAGAGCTAGAAAAAGTACCGGAAAGTACTTCAAGTATATACAGAGTACTGTAAGTACTAGAAGTACTCGTGTATTTCAAGTACCAAAAGTACCGTAAATACTTGAAGTACCAAGTACTTCACGTACCGAGCACTTGCAGTACTAAATATTTGAAGTGCTTGAAATACGTCAAGTATCAAGTATCAAATACTTTTCAAGTTTTCAGGTATACACTCATTTGATTTTGATTCGAGTACTTTTTGTATCGAAACATATTTTCACATTATGCATTTCACTCAGGCTAGGCAGATTGGAACATAAATATTTAAACGAAGAATTGAAAATAATTTAAAAAAAAAAAAAGCATCGACGATTGCAATTAAGATTTATTTAGCTTCGGGTTTGAATAAGAAAAAATAAAGAATATAATACACGGATTGTTTCAAAACGGAACCATGCATTGACAATAACACCGTAACTACACTAGTTTGAGCCTTTGAACGGTAATTTCTTACAGTCTTAATCAAAGATGGCGCAGAACGTTCCTCAATTATAATATATTGAAAGGCGTTATATATGCAACCATTGGCAAGACGTTTTCAAAAGTACTTCATATTTGGTACTTGGATAAGTACTTGAAGTACGAGAAAGTACTTGAAATTTTTATTGCAAATACTTCAAGTACAGCATGACATGTATACTTGAAAATTTAAGAATAAATACTTAAAGTGCAGGTCGAGTACTTGAAAATTTAAGTACGATACTTGAAATAATTTTAAAATACTTTGTACGCCAAGTACTGTAATTCCAGTAGGTATCGTAAGTACCGAGTACCTCGAAGTACTGCCCAGCTCTGTTTTTTTTTTATTGAATCAGTCACCTCACATACGATTACAAATCGGTTATTCATTGATTTATGTATAAAAAATAAAACAATTGAAGTTGAGTTCTTACGAAAAATTTTGATGGTGGATTTGCGAAGAATTGGTCAAATCCATCATTACACAAATATGAGATCGTGATATAATACTGTGCATGAAATTTTATATTAAAGTCTAGGGTAATATTTCATGTTTGGCATGTTAAAAGATAATGAAATCTTACGAACTCTGAGATACATAGTACAATAAATTAACAATGCTTTCTTAAATTTCAAAACGGGTCAACGTAAGAAGAATTTTTTAATTAGTGTGCATATATGTATAAAATTTGTGAGAAAAAAAGGTCTGAACAATAACACACGTAAGTATATGAACTTTTCACAATACACAGCCCAACCTAATACATAAGTTACATAATAGTGTTAAGGACATTTTAAACTTACATTTCCATCCAAAAGTCAAAGTCATTGTGAATTGTATTAACAGATCCCAATGAGTTGAAAATTAAACAAAGAAAATCAACAACATCAAAGACACCGAGAATATTTATTTTTAACAACAATAATATTTAAAACTTATTAATAATGAATTTTAAAAAATGTTTATAAAAAAATGTTCCGAAAAATTATCATTCTTTTTCATGAATTGTCATATCCGATCTTCTTTTCTTACACACTTTTCCCATAAATTGGCCTTGACTAATATGTAAATAAACGAAAACATTGAATCTCTCCGTGAAAAAAAAAAAAGAAATGTTGATTTCATTTTTCTACGCTGCAATGAGATTGTTCCATTTTTAAGAATTTTTTAAAAATTTCTACAATTTTCGTTAAATAAATCATGCGCTTAATTAATTGAATTATGTAAAGGAAACATATTTGAGATTTTTAAAAAGATATCGTATCTATGAAACCAGTGAGTTGAAGAAACACTTGCAGACGCTATGTGAAAACACATACAAAATTCACATCAATCACTCTATTTTTCAACATTGTGCGAAACATCATGAAGAATTATACTGGACATTTTACTCGACTCCAAAATACAATAAAACTTGTCATGAGTCCTGGAGGGACGCAAGATCTGCGGCAGACGATAAAGAACTCCGTTGGCGTCAGTGCGGTAGGAAATATTGAAATTTGTAGAACATTCGGTGCAAGTGCATCAAGCTCGCAGATTCCCCGATTCGCGATAGCGATTTTGTATATGTTTTTTTTTAGTTTCGGACTCCTAATTCGACAGTGTTAGCACCTCGAAAACTCATAAAAATTGTCTGAGAATTGAAAACTGGACAAGAAAATTCATGCACTTAAACCTGAAAGTGGCACCAGTGGATTATTTGCGAACTATCTGCGCAGTACATTATCCACTATGACATGTACATTTTTCAATCGATGCAATTTCTTTAATTTTTCCCGTAAAGGAACCAAAAAAATTTCGTCGAATAGGTTTTTTTATCCGCCCAGAGTCTGACGGCCAGATTTTTCCAAATTAACTAAGCCAAACAATAATTATTACATCTATTTTAGTTTTAGTGCTTTCGGATTTTAGCCGAAAATGTACATTCCCATATTTAATTTTTACATGTTCTGGCCACTAGCATCTGGACGGAGATCTCCAGAATTACAACATTAAATTTCAAATCGTCGGTCTAAGGTATTACCGAACGGACCGTCGGGCAAAAAGTTAGTCCAGAATGGGCAAATCGTGGATTTACAAGCCTAAATACATTCTTAACCTCTGCAGAAGCTGTTTTTCCATGAGCGACCGCGTTAAACTCATAAACTTATAACTACTAAATTTTTTAGTGAAATATTGTGAAATAATTCATGTATTATTCTATCAAGAACTATCATTCTTCAAATTTTCAAGAATTTTGGCGATTTTTGAATATCCATCCCGTAATACCTTAATGATTTAGGAATAGCATTGATCCAAAATTATTACGCACTCTATATTTTAACGACAGCGTCGGTAGAACAGAACTTTCATATGCTCTTAATGCGCAGATGTATTTCATATTTCTGAGAAAAATTAATAAATATGATAAATAACAAACGCGTGAGTGAATTTCCTCAATACATACATAATCCAAACCAACCCAATACAATATATTAACCCTCCATCGATAGGATGGGTCTTTTAAGACACATGTCCTTTCTATGTTTTCAAATGATCCAAAACTAATGAGGACAAGCCGTGTCGTGGGTCCTGTCCCTAAAAAATTGTAATAGTCGAAGGATTCTACTACCTGCGAGGCGTCAGTATTCGTCACTGCGTGTGCGTCTACCAACTATTATAAATAGATCATGTGCCCTGAAAGATGCAAATTTGATTCTATCGTGGTTTTTCGTCTTTTTTTTTTTTTTTTATTCATGGGGTAAATGCAGTATTTTAATTGATAGATCAATATTTTTTAAAAATGGCCGAGAGCACGAGGGCCGATTGCGATATTTTCTGCGTGAGACTCGAGCGCCAGTTTACGACAACGAGACCGCGAAAGCAAAGAAGATGCAGAGAATAATTTTGCGAATTTTTTACTTTCGCAATCATACTGTTATGTATTTTTACATTTTGAATTAAAAAATTATTGTACTGCAGAAAATGTTATTTTTCTTAATGATTTTGCTTACCCGAACTTACCAAATTTTCACCAATTCTTGATCATTAAAATAATTATACTTTTTTTTAACCGGGAATTTTAAGCTTTTTCTCAGAGATTTACCCTAGTACTATACACCTATGAAGAATTATTTCATAAAATACATTGCTCGATAATATATAAAAATTTTAGTAATTTTCCTCGTTTCAAAGATTAATGTTTAAATAAATAATTTTTTTTAAATTATTGTTGTAAATAACAAAATATTCTATGGACCCAAAAAAGTACTAGTAAATTTATTTTGATTTTATAAATGGCAATCACATCGAAAAAGCGATTACGGATTAAAAGCCCCACCTTGCCGGCAGCGTCAGTAAAATCCACCTTGCCGAAGCGAAGGAGAGTTAAGCATGAAAATTTAGCTGCTAGCGTACGTAGTTCAGCAAGTTTGACAAAACCATGAAGAGGCGAGTCTAATACTCGAATCTTTCTGTCATATTGTTTAGCCACGAATGGGGAAGTTTACCCAAATTTTTTGTCGCATGGTTGCGCTGCAGTCTGTGTCTAGTTTTGTTACGAAATTTGAATCGCTCATCCAACAAATGCTAGTTTCGAAGGAAAACGGGTGTTATTAAGTACGAAACATGAAAAGTAAGTGTGTTACGGGGTATGAAATTATTGGGGAAAATAAAGACTTTCGGGATAGGTAAAATTATAATATGTGAATCAAAGTTATGTTTTTGTGTTATCGACACTTTACCCGTTTTAAAGTTTTTTTTTTTCGAATAAGTCCATTTTTTGTCCCTAAAATGGCCAAAAAGCGTTCAATCAAAAATTCTTTTCAGCAATTTTTCAATTGCAGTGGTACATGTCTTGAAAAAATATCAACCTTCTGCGGTGAAAGTGCATGCGTGCGCCGAGAACCTTTTGCAGCGATCAGACTGCGAAGAAACTGCAAACGATGCCTTGAAATATTTATGTCGGTTTTCCGGGATGGGGAAAGATATATTAAAATTAAGAGATATCTTTCACCTGTGAACACTTCCATTGCTGAAGGATATAATCTGTTTTTCTTCCAAATGCGTATCTATACTCTTTAGTATTAAAAAAATTAATGGAATTTTGGATTGGACTTTTTTTTAGCCCCCCGCCATCAAAAAACGTACTTTTTCGATAAAATTTATGGAATTCTCCTTCAATATTTATATTTAAGAAATCTTCCAATAGTTGAATATACTTGAGTGGGAATGATTAAAATTACTTCTCGAAATGAATCATTTATACAATAAATTATAATTTATATACTTATACAAATAATTATTTGTATAAGTATATAAATAATAAAATTTGTTATATACCACGGAGAGCGAATAAAAAATTTAAAACACAAGAATACATTGACTGTGTTAATAATAAAAATAAAAAATTCATATCTTTACCTACACCAGAACAAATATTTCTCGTTTTAAAATCGTTCGCTTTGAAATGGACCAAGAAATAAGCTGGACAGTTTCGTTGACGTAAAATGATTTCCATTAATACTACTTATTATGCTATCCTATTTCTTTCTGAGTAACGGGTCTTTCGGAAAAAGATGAACAGCCGTGGCTGAATATTACGCTACATTGAAACATTTTTCTGAATTTTTTTTTTTAATAGCAAACAAGAACGATGTCAACACACTACCCGGCTGCCCGTTTGTATTTTGAGGTTACGGCAGTAACAAGTAGAGAAGTTGTATTTTAAATCAATGAAAACGTATATTTTTCATGACACAGTGTTGAATTTAAGTGATTTTACTCTTCAGGAACTCAACGCTACTATTTCCTTAAGCTTTTACTTTAAACGAAGATAGGTTCAATTTCTCAGGTTTAAAAATCCTGGTTTTTTAGACACAAACAGCAGCGCTGCCTAACGGTGGAACGAATAACTTTCCCATTAAGAACGACTTTGGGCGTTCCCCATCCGGCTACACGTTGCCGAAAACTTGCATTTATCTCCGGATGTACTAATATTCGAAACGTATTATATGAATTTTAGTTTACATATATTAGAAACTTAATTTTAACTAATCGATTTCCCATGGAATTGTATACAAATTTTAGATGACTATAAACGATTTTGAAATTCAACGTGAATTTGTTGAACAAATTGTAAATTGATTAGATAACCCGATTAAAATGCATTTTCAAATATAGCTATCGTATTGTTTTTCAATGAATTATATTTATCCTCGAGGGAAAAATTATTTTCATATACGAATTTATTAATTTTCGATATAAAATATTTTAATTGAAATATGGCAGTTATGTAATTCGGAAAATATTATTAATCCTTAAACCCAAACCGTTTTTTTTTTGTTTTTTTTTGGCACCCTCATATACAAAAAGTGGGTCATTTTTGTCCGGTTCGTTTTCCAGCTACTTAACGGATTACAAAAAAATTTATAAAAATTCATATACCATCTTTGAACCTTACACTACAACGCTATGAAAAATAAAATCTGAAATAATTATTTGCAACATCTTTTTTTTTCTATAAATATATTACACCGGATTCTCGACCTATTCGGACAATTAAAATCGGCTCGGACAAAAATGACCCACCTTTTGGGTTTAAGGGTTAATTTTTAAATGCAGTATTCATAAATTTTTACCCCATGTACCTAATTTGTAAATTTTATAAGTTCTTGTATATTAAATTTCTTTTTTTATAAATATATCTTATACATGAACGAGATAATAAGAATTACACTAGGACACTCATAGATGCTCCAGTATTAATATTATTTCAAAGCAAACCAGACCAAACAAAAGTTCGTGTGTCGCTGTGAGGCTCCTTGAATTATTATTTCGATGGTCCTCGAGTTTCATCGAGCGATTCTGAGTTTATCTTCGAGTGTCTTTGAATGCCTTATTAGTGCGATTGACGAGTATTGCATTTAATTATTTTGTTTGAGTATTTCGATCCTTTGGGGCGGAATTTTAGCATTCAAAAACATGATGTGCCGTCGTGAGAGGCTGGAAAAACATACAATGGAGACAAAATTGCAAAAAAAAAAACTTTGGCTTAAAAAAAAGAAACAAAAAAAACTGTACTCTCACTGTAGGAGAAAATATAAAAGATTTCCCGAAAATTCGTTCAACGATCTTCTCGCAAGCTAATTAATTACCAATTCGTTCGCTTGCTATTTTATTAACTTAATTTATCTCGAAATTTTTCGATCCGTTTTATTTTTCTCATAATTTTATCTCGATTCAATGCAATAAAAATTCTCATTGAAGTTAACCCTAGGCAACGCACTGAGGTCCCTGAAACCCCCTCTAGCACAATGTGCAAAGTCGAAAATTTTTCGCATTTTCTCTCTTTCTTAAACCCGTACATCTCGAAACTCCTAAATTATATCGACTTTTTGAAAGTATAGGCCTGGTCCTTGATCAATTTTCGATCAATCGATCGGGGGGGGATACGTCTATTTTGATGAAAAATCATAGTGAAGTCCTCGGTGAAGTCCTTGTAGTGCGGGAGCCCACTGCAAATTTTCGAGTCGATCGCTTTTATGGCTGATTTTTATCGAGAAAGATAGGTGATATATTGTCGAATACCAATCGCCTTTCAGCCAAACCCGTACCCCCTGCATTATATGTTATAACAAATAATTAACAAATAAAATTGTGTGCCGTGCTTCACCCATCGCTTTTATTCAAATTTTCTGTTTCGATCGTTAGTAGGCAATTAATTAAATTTTTTGGTACCCGGCTGCCGCCCTTCATCCCCTGCGCTAAGGGTGGCTGCTAGCATCAAATATGACTACATAAACTTATCCGCCTACACCCATCGCTTTTATGGACGAAACCTACGTCGTTGGAAAGGTCGTGAAATTTCCCTCAAGAAAATACCCGGCTGCCGCACCTCTGTCCCTGTAAACCTCAGGCTGCCGAGCTTTTTAACTCGACGCGCGAGTCCGTTCGAGAGGCCCGCGTCCATACACCAACACATAGCGCCTGCCATGTGTGTGACGGTACGGGGTTTTAGCTCGACCGGTGGCTCACGGCTTTTCTTGTGTCACGGTACGGGGTTTTAGCTCCACGGGTGACGCCCTGCGCGGGCCCCTCGAACGGACTCGCGCGTCGAGTTAAAAGCTCGGCAGCCTGAGGTTTACAGGGACAGAGGTGCGGCAGCCGGGTATTTTCTTGAGGGAAATTTCACGACCTCTCCAACGACGTAGGTTTCGTCCATAAAAGCGATGGGTGTAGGCGGATAAGTTTATGTAGTCATATTTGATGCTAGCAGCCACCCTTAGCGCAGGGGATGAAGGGCGGCAGCCGGGTACCAAAAAATCTAATTAATTGCCTACTAACGATCGAAACGGAAAATTTGAATAAAAGCGATGGGTGAAGCACGGCACACAATTTTATTTGTTAATTATTTGTTATAACATATAACGCAGGGGGTACGGGTTTGGCTGAAAGGCGATTGGTATTCGACAATATATCACCTATTTTTCTCGATAAAAATCAGCCATAAAAGCGATCGACTCGAAAATTTGCAGTGGGCTCCCGGACTATTGAGACCTTAGTGAGTGAAGCACGTTTATAAAAAAAAAAATTAAATGAGCATGTTAAGAGCATGTGAATGGTCAGTTTTACCGACTCTGATGTTATACCGATTCTTACAACACAGAGTGCGCGTTTATTTTGAAAACAATGCGATTTATAAACTATGAAACCGAAGGGAGGGAAATTTTAACAGATAATTCTCGAGAGCTCTATTCAGAACCTTATGCCCAGATAATGTAAAAATTCTATCTGTAATTATAGATTTTGGGCTAAAATTCGAGAGGTCTATAACAGAAATGAACTTAATAATTATTTTATAGCTTAATTAAAAAAAAAAAAAACTGCCATTAAGCTCTCTATGGATAAAAACCTTACCCAACGAGCATTTTTTCGGTCCTATAAGTGGCAAATTAAAGAAATGGCATTGTTTCGAAACTGTACACGTTATCGTGAATCATTTTCTTCGCGGATAGTTCGCAAATATTCCACTGGCACCACTTTCGGGCCTAAGCACAGACATTTCTTGCCCACTTTTCACGTTTTCAGACGATTTTCACGAGTTTTCGAGATCCTAACCCCTAAAGTAGAAGTAAAAAAAATCATGTAGAAAATCATTCCGAATGGCAAGTTTGATGCACTTGCACCGAATTTTCTTACTATAAGTTTCAATACTTCCTACTATCCGCAGTTCCTCATCGCCTTCTATACATGATCCCAAGTGATTGTGATTACCCAAAGACACAGAGTACTGATCGGTTGCTTTGAGATTGCGCGATAAAGGCAAATCATTGCCTTCTTCAACGTTCAGTTAATTTACTGTGCGTCGCAATCTTAAGGATGTATCGTACGTACCTTCCAAACAAAAAGTGACTTTCGCCGACAATATTGCATACTTCTTGATAAGATAAAGATCGGAAAAAATTCAACCACAATAAAGACGATAAGAAGATTACTTTTCAATAATAATAATGCCCTAAAGTTATAAATAAATTGTCTAAACAAAACATTGTTTAACCAATTTTTAGTGAATGTTTTTTTTTTCGTCATGTGAAATGAATTCGTTGATTTTTCTGACTACACATAAATTTTTTTTTAATTTTCTTATCATTTTGAAATTTCGGCTTTCGGAAATTTATAAAGGTTGTATTTACGAAACTATTCGTTCAATGGCCCTGGAAACTTCGTAATTGTAATATACAACGTTTTTACAAAAAACATATCCAAAATTCACGATTTTTCTTTTATTTTTCAAAATTAAAAAATTTTCGAAAACCGAAACTTCAAAATGATAAGAAAATTTTTTAAAAATTTGTGTGAAGTCAGAAAAATCAACGAATTCATTTCACGTGTCAAAAAAAAAATTTCCCTAAAAATTTGTTAAACAATGTTTTGTTTAAACAAATTATTGATAACTTTTTGGAATCATTATTATTCAAAATTAATCTTCTTATCGTCTTTATTGTGGCTGAATTTTTTCCGATTTTTATCTTATCATAAAGTATGCAATATTGTCGACGAAAGTCACTTCAGGTTTTGCCGATACATCCTTAAAGAATCCACGGGAGAAAAAATTATTTACCGTTTTCTCGCCCATTTATTTCCAATTCGCTGATTGCATATTCATCCGTCCATTTTCCCCATTGGTGTTGAAAAAAATTATTAAAAATTTTGTATTTTTTTTTGTTTTTTTTTTTCGAAGATCCCATAAGTTTACGAGAAAACCGAGTTCAGGCGATAACCGTTCATCAATATTCCGTGTGATGTGATGTACTTTTTTTTTATGGATATGAGTCTCACATATATTATATATTCTCTTTGAGAAGACAGAATTAGGCGTAAAATAAGACTGTTGAACGGAAAATAAATTTAATGTTATTCCTTACCCTTATATGCGACGCCAGATAATCCATGAGCTTGTTTTTTTTTTCCGAAATTTTTTCCTTGTCATCGAGACCGTGATTCATGCCCATCACGAGAGTGCTCATCAGACCACCTTCCCAAATGTTCCACAGCCATTGTGGCACATAGCAAAGTATCGCCTGTTGATTGTGGACGTATACGTGGAACAAGAAACAATACAGTAGATTAGAACTTCGTCGGAGTTGTAACCGATAGACATGCCCTATATATATTATATAACATCTATTTATATCACATATCAGCATGATTTATTTATATATGAACCGAGCCCTTGAAAAACGGGCTTGTAATATATGTCTTTCTTCCTTAGCTAAATTCGAGTTTCTCGTTACAAATAAAATACGTTATACAGATATCTGATCTTGTAAGAAAAAAATAGTACCGTTGCCGGTCAGCAATTTAAAATCGGACACGAGCGAGTATCGATTATATATGAAGAATATTTACTCTGTGATAAAAAAAAAAAAAACAAGGTAGGAATCCCGCACGAATGAGACTTTTTACACACATATAAAACTCAACGGACATGAGGAACATTGTTCATGAATTCAAAATAGTGTCTGTGCGAGCGACCCCCGTGAGTGTCAGAGAGATAACCGAAATTTTCGGCCAAATTGTTCTCTATACCGTTAGGCCCTGTACCATACGTCTGTCAATTCTGCACCCAAATTGTTCACCATCTCCGCGAACGATTTTACCAAAAATTAGTCGCGTTGCATTGATTAAGGTAGTCATTTGGCAGTCTGGAATCTAATGGAGAATTTCGTAACCTAAACCTAAACCCTATAATGGTACACTTATTTTTTTGTTTTTTTTTTTTTTTTACCACCGAACTATACACTGGGGCACAAACGTACCCCGCGCGTTCGATCGCGATTATCATGGTTATAAATGGGAATTTTTTTTTTTTTATTTTCTTCGTTTTTTAAAGTGGAAAACGATGGTACCATTTAAAAATATTAGAAAATTCGAAAAGTCTGTGTCAATTATGGTTCGGTTCCCGGCTTCATTCCGAACGATCCCCGCTTTGGCGGAAGATTTGAAATCACCTTGGGGTACAAACGTACCCCGGTGTACCGTTCCAGAGTTAAAGCTGAACGAATAATAAACTATTTTTCACTGATTTCACAAAAGTCCACATTCCTATTTGTTATGATCAGTTAAAAAGTCGAAGATTTTTTTCACAAAAATCACCATTTGATTCCTTATTTCATTTAATTATTCATTATAATCTGTAAGGTATAAAATTTCGTTTTCACGGTAAAGACTCAATCAAATCTTATTTTTATGTTTTTGCATCTATTATTTTTTAAAATAAATAGAGCGAATTAAATTCACATCCTGGAAAAAATTGTACGTCTTACATGAGTGAATAAGGAATGAAAAAATTGTGATTTTCGCTCAATTGTCAATTAAATTTAATGTTGCAAAATTTTCAAAAAAAAAATTAATGTATATATATATATATATATATACTAGGGGTGCGTAGGGCGCTACGCGCCCTCACTTAGGTTTGGGTTTGGGTTGGTCATCATTTTCAAATTGGACACCCGGTATAAGCTCAAATCCTGAAACAGCGGCGACGGCGGCGGCGGCGGCAGCGGCGATATATCTTTATATTATAGAGAGATATAGTTTGGAAAAATCTATCTCAAAAGTATTCACGAGACTTCTACCTTCAAAGTAATTATTTCGATTCAATTTGATTTTTCGACTATTTTCATACTTCGCGTTCCTACAATGACCTTGTGTTGTAGGTCACTGAATTCGTCTTAAAGTCAGTAATAATATCGTGGAAAAAAAATACACGGTTTCATTTAAAAAAGTGGAGTTGACCTTGACGTAGCTTCAGCGCCTCCACCGAAAAAATAATAGGATGGTCCAGTATGTCGGCCTTTTCAAACAATATAACTTTCATATGAAACTTTTTTTAGTATCATCAACAGTTTGAGTGCTATTGCTCTGTCACACTTTAAATGCCCCACCCTGTATATACCCTATATTATACTTGAAGTTCGCTAATTATAGAAAATAGTTTTTAAAAATGGAAAAATAACGCGACTACATTACCTGGAAGAAGAGAACAAAGCAAACCCATTGGTAGTAGGTATAGTATTTTCTGGCATCGACGTCACCAAAATCATTGGCCACTCCAGGATGAGCGACTTCAACACCGATCTGCAATAGCAACCGTGTCGTATTAATTAAACGTTAGAATGCGTTCGCCGGAACATAATGCTTCACGTACACTGTAAAAAATATCCTGAAATTTAAAATACAAAAATGATTAAATTTACGCACCCTGGTAACGATATTGAAATTAATATGTATATAAAAAATTGAAATTTTATATGTAGCTCTCAGAATTAAAAAAAAAAAGTACTGAATTTTCAATAACTATCACTCTATATTAATATTTTTGTATTAAATTTGTAAAACTATCTTGAAAATTCAAAAAAAAATTGTGAGCTCTTTGAGTTTTAAGTGACTGTGTTTGAAATTTCATTACCGTAATTTAAAATTACAGCACGATGTATGAAGTTTACAAGAATGTGTTATGAAATTTAAAACATTTTGGTTTGAAATTTTTCAATTATCTTAAAATTTAAATAAAAATGTATACCGAGTTGCAAACAAGTTTGAAAATTCAACAGACCGGCTGCAATATTCAAATACACTGTTAAAAAATAACATAAAATTTAGTATACAAATGCATATGAAATATACAAAGTGAGTATATTGGAATTTTCAAACAGGCTTGAAATTTAGTACATTTTTATTTGAATTTTAAGATCATTGCAAAATTTCAAATCAAAATGTTTTAAATTTCACAACGAATTCTTTTAAATTTCATACATCGTTCTGTCATTTCAAATTACGGTAATGAAATCTCACACACAGTCAACCAAAACTCAAAGAACTCACAATTTGTTTTTGAATTTTCAAGATCGTCTTTGAATTTTCAAGATAGTCGTTGAATTTTCAAGACAATCTTTGAATTTTCAAGATAGGCTATGATTTTTAAAGATGGTCCTTGAATTTTCAAGATAGTCTTTCAATTTTCAAGATAGTCTTACAAATTTAATACAAAAATATTAATATGGAGTGATAGTTATTGAAAATTGAGTACTTTTTTTTATTCTGAGAGCTACATATAAAATTTCAAGTTTTTATATATTAATTTCAATTTCATTACCAGGGTTTGTAAATTTCTTTATCTTCTTTATCTTAAATTTCAGGATATTTTTTACAGTGTATGTGGAATTTAATGTATTCTTTGAATATTAAATTTTATAATGGTTTTGAATTTTTAATATGTATATTAAATTCAATAATTTAAATCGTTGAATTTTAATATACAAAAAGTATAAGTTGATTGCTTCACACACGTTCCTATTAAATTTCAATCATAAATTTTTAACAGTGTATACATTCCCAACTAAAAGTTCAATCCGATCAGGATTTCAGGGAAGATGTTTGAAAAATTGATTTCCAACGATAATAATTCCAAAACGTTATTAAAATTTTTTTTTTTAATTGTTTAAAAATCGTTTGTATAAATTTTTTTATATGTGTAAGATGAATTCGTGAATTCTTTGGAGTATGCGTGATTTTTTTCAGGATTGTCTTTTAATTTTCAATTTTTTTGTAATTTTAAAAAGTGGATTACAAGTCATTTCAATTTTGGCCGTGGAATGAATAGTTTAATACACGCACCTCAAAAATTTTCTAATATAAAAATTAAAAAAAAAAAAGACGAGAGAAAAGTCGAACAAAATTCACTCGTGTGCAAAAAAAAATTAACGAATGCGTTTGATCTAAAAATAAGAAAAAATTCTGATGATCCGTTTAAATTTTTTCAATCAATTTGTTAATAACTATTCGGCATTGTTATTATTCAAAATAAACATTTTTAGGATCTCCTAAATTGTTAATTTTTTTTTATCTTTTTTCAAATTTGGCTGGGAATATATAAATGTTAAGCATCTTTGTATGAGAATGTTGGAGCGCTGCACAATGATGTGGGGATGTGTCGCATGGTGTCGGAGTTGGCGGGCAGGTAGCGTACAAAAAAGAGGTCTGGGTCGCCAGATCCCGAGCGTTCCACGTCTATCGACTAATTTTCCCCGTTTACTTGTGCTATCTCAAAAACCAGATGGTGAATCCTTTTCAAACTTTTACAGATTCCTTTTCTAAGCATTCTCACACATCATGAATGCGTTTTTTTTGTCACATTTTTTGGTCCAGATGTTCTTAAAGACCCGTAATATGCTGAAACGTAGAGGCCCTTTCATACGGCCAATGTTAAATAACTCAGCTTTAACACTGAATATCTCAAAAAATTAACGGTGAATCTAGTCCGAATTTCGGGAACACCGAGATTCACGGTTTTCTCAAAAACTGACGAAAGTTCAGATCGTAATTTTGGATTTAATCTAACGCTCCAACCTCCTTCATTTTTCAGTTTTCCTATCAATATCACATATCATTGCTAAAACTCTAAATTATCATTATCATTCATAATTAAAAATTATTATCCCATTGTAAATATTCTGAATTATTTTACTCTTTGTGAATCTAACGTTTACGTGACAAATTTTCCACGATATTTTTTCTTCGGGAATTTAATTTTTCTAAAACTCCTCGCTTTTCAGCATATAAAGACTCATTATTAACCCGAGTGGACATCAAATTCATTTAAGTTATATAGCATTTAAATACAATATTCGTAACGAGAAGAACGTTTAGTTGTGTAACGAGTCAACAGGACCTTATACATACATTCTTAAGAAATGGTATGTGTACCACGTGACATATTAACGTTTCCTTTTTTTCTCCGAGACGACTAACATTTCTGAAAAATATAAGTGTCATCTTTTACTTTGTTTAGAGAGCAAAAAACGCTCTTCTTTTTATTCTGAAATATAAACCGTGTATAAACAAAAAATAGAATAGCCTGATTTTTATCGACCGAAGTCGATTTTTCAAACAATGGAGGTGAGTATACAATTCGAGAAGTATCAGCGGCGTGAGTGTGTGTGTGTGCGCGCGTGCGTGCGAGCGAATGTAACTGCAGCTAGAATAGCAAACACGTACTCTCGTCCCTGAATCATCGGTACAATCTCTGAAACAACATTCCTCATTCCTTCGTAGTAACTTTTTAAAATTTTCCCTCATACTATGAGGTAATGTATCGCGCAATGGGAACAACGATTGCACAGCGCTATTTTTTTTCGATAATTTTCGAAACGAGACCGCTTTGAAGACCGAGGGATATTCGAGCGTTGACCTTGACCGTTAAAACGACGAATTCGGTACGTGCTCGGGGGTCACGTATACGCCTCGTACCAGATGATAAATATTTACATATGTGTAATATATGCGCACTGAGTAACCGGAAAAAATGGTGGCGCAACTGTCAACTAACATAATTTATTTATTCATTAGGGATGCGTGAATTCGGATCGAATCGATTTTAACGTCGAATCGAATAATTAAAGTTTCCAAATATGTAATTCAAATTTTTCGAATAACTCGATTTTAAAAAAATAATTCTTTTCATAATTCTGTTTGAGTGATGATATTTTTTATTTCTCACAATTCAATTTTTTTCTTTTTTCGAATATGTAAGAGTTGTAGAGAATTTTCTAATTTTTCGGACTAACTTTTCAATTTAGTAAGATTTACACATTCTGGTAATTTAGTTGCAGAATAGCGCACATCGTTGCGCTCTGAAGCAATCAGGTATCTTATTTTTATTTTATATAAGATACAAGGATGTCAGTTGATAAAAAAATTCATCGCCATTAAATACATGTACTCGGTATAGAGCGAGAAATAACAAAAAAGTATTCATCATCTTATGGGCTTTTAGTATTTTACGAACTTTTTATTGATAAATAAGATTCGATGCAATATTTATTTTTAAAATTGCGACGGTCCAGAATTACATATACAATAACAGACGACTCAAATTCAAATTATTTGATTCGCATCTGATAAATTCGAAGTTTCGAGTTATTTTAGCACATCCCTATATAATAAACTATACATATGAGGGTTTCCACTTCAAATCGAACGGAAAATTGCGAATTTTTCCCTGACCTATTTTGATTTTTTTTGAAATTTTTTATAATCGAAGTACTACTTCGAAAGATGATCCATGGTTTTTTTTTTTAATTTTTGAAGCAGTCGCTTTTTCTCTGTGAATTTTCAAAAACATCCAGTTTTCGTGATTCTCTAATTTTTCAGATTGACGTACCTCCGCTTGAAGCGAGTCCACGTAAAAAGTGTTCAGACAAAAATTGTTCATAATTGATCGATCTATTCTACCGTACTTTTTTTTTCGAATTTACACCATGCGTTTCGTAACAGTAATTGTGGAAATTCGATTGGAATCACTTGTAACAAATGAGTGCCCTAACCGAATTGGCTAAAATTTATGTACACAATATTCCTTCTTATATTTCCGAGAATACCTGAAACTTTCATGATGGGATCTGTAGTTGTTCAGGAGTTATTGGTCATTGACTTAGGATATGTGTGAGTGTAGCGTAAAAATCATGAGGTTGGAAATAGGCGAAATAAGTGAAATAGGTGAATAGGATGATGTTGAAATTTGCATCGTTGGAATGCAACGAAAATAGGTTTTTTAAATAAAATAAAAATAATTTCCAGCACTGTCAACGCTTTACTGTCATATTTAGGCCCCAGGTCGCGAAAAAAAACCGAAAAAAAGGTTCAAACGATTTTCGACTTTAAAACAATACTGGAAATGGTTTTTTTTTTAAGCCCTCTTTTGTTGCATTCCAACGATGCAAATTTCAACATGATTGAATAGGTGAAATAGGTGATTCGATTCCTCACATACAGACAAGTTTTTATATTTTACTTCTTTGCTTAGTCAGCTTACGTTAGATGTTAATTTTTAAGATTATTTTTATTTAGTTTTCATATAAACATAAAAAAAAAAAGTTCTTACCGATGCGAAATCTCGACATCTTTGGTACATAACTTCTGAACGACTACAGATCCCATCATGAAATTTGCAGAGATTCGTGACAATATAAGAAGGACTACAATTGCGTATAAATTTTAGCCAATTCGGTCAGGGCATTTTTTTGTTACAAGTGATGCCAGTCGAATTTCCACGATAACTGTTATGAAATGCATGGTGTAAATTTAAAAAAAAAAAAAAAACGGTTGAATAGATTGGTCAATTATGAACAATTTTTGTCTGAACACTTTTTACGTGAGCTCGCTTCGAGCGGAGATATGTCAATCTAAAAAATTAGAGAATCGCGAAAGCTGGATTTTTTCGAAAATTCACAGCGCGACTGCTTGAAAATTTTTTTTTAAAATCATGGATCATTTTTCTAAGTAGTATTTCGAATATAGGAAGTTTCAAAAAATCGAAACAGGTCAGAGAAATCGTCCATTCGATTTGACAATGACGTGGTCATCGACCTGACCTCTTCGGATTCAGTTGACGAATTTTTTTTGAATCTATTTTGGTTTAAAAAAAGGTTATTTTTTCAGATATTTATCACTTGTTTTACCCCATAAAATAATTTTTTTTGCCCATAATTTTTGAGTAAAAATAAATTAGGCCCAGGTTAAAAATTCTGAAAATTTTTTCCATAGAATCTAGGAATTAAAAAAAGTATTTTGATCGCAGTTAGAGTGGACCGCCAATAATTTCTATTTTTTTTTTTTAATTGAAGAAAAAAATGTAAATGATTGTCGGCCCACTCTCTAACTGCGAACAAAATACTTTTTTTATTCCTAGATTCTATAGAAAAATTTTCAGAATTTTAAACCTGGGTCTAATTTATTTTTACTAAATAATTAAAATAAAATTGAATTATTGGGCGAATTTTCGCCGTTTTAATATCAAAATATGAGAAAAAAACGTTTTTACTAACAGACATTTTATTTTTGTTTTTTTTTCTGCAATAAACTATCATTGACATATTTAATTTTTCAAAATTTGGAAAATAATTTTTATTCTTCATTTAAAAAAAAATAGAAAATATTGCCGGCCCATTCTCTAACTGCGATAAAAATACTTTTTTTATTCCTAGATTCTATGGAAAAATTTTCAGAATTTTAAACCTGGGCTTAATTTATTTTTATTCAAAAGTTATGGGAAAAAATTATTTTATGAGATAAAACTAGTGATAAAAATCTGCAAAATCTGAAAAAAATTACCTTTTTTAACCAAAATATGCCCAAAAAAAATTCGTCAACTGAATCCGAGGTCAGGCCGATGACCACGTGAGTTCACTTGGAATGCCCCATATATATGTATATATACAATGAAGGAAATGTATAGGATACTCCACACGACTTTAAGAAATTTCAAATGAATCATTTTTTACAAACATTGGATAATCGTAATTTTTGAAAATAAAAATTCACAATTTGAATTCAAATGACGAGAAATCGATTGAAGTTCGTTGTCCACAGTAACTCGTCTGCGTAAAAAATTATTCGGCAATTGATATTTATAATTGACAGAACGATAATGTAAATAAATAAAATCGTTCGTAAATGTTCGAGAGAAGTGGTTGGAAATCATTTTTCAATTGTCTCTACATTAAAGTTATTCGGGTCGATTGATGGGGAGTACAGTCGAGAGAGCGTTTATGAGAATCTATATCAAATCTGTATACACGTTATATATTTTCACAATGCGAGTGACTTCGACGCCCGTTTCTCTCGAGGGTCGCCCCCAAACCAGCTGTAGAATAAGGTAATATTTTACCTTACTGTAGAAGCCACGACGTTATTGAAAAAGGAAGAAAAAAATCCTATCCCGGTCGTAGTAATTTTTTTTTTTTTCAAGTTTTACAAAATTTGTTTCGTCGTGAAATTTTATCTCTTCAACCTGTGCTTTTCGCGGCAATAGAGTACGAATCGATTCTTCTTGTATTCACCTGACGATTGAAGGCATCCGGCATTGTGAACGTCGAGGTGATCCAGCAGTAGGTGTTTATGGGATTGGTCGGTAGGCCGTTAACGATACACGATATCGGGTTACCGACGTACTGTGTGGCAGTAATGACCATCGAGCACGTCAGCAATAACACTGTCGTGAAGAGATTGTGCATACGAAATACCATCGAGTCGGTCTTGATCTCCTGCCATTTCAAGTACTCGCTCAAGCTACCGAGTAACCTGTACATGGTGGCAGCTTATTCTTTTTTTTTCACTCTCTCGTTTAAAAATCAACCAGAGCCAATTGATCGAATCGTATGATTTTTTTTTCCCCGACTCTTTCGCTCGTGATTGTCAAGATTTTTTATTTTATTTACAGCAATCGCTGACGGTTGTTTCGGTCACGCCGGCTGAACACGCCGTAAAACGAGAAACCAAGAACAACGGACAAGGATCAACGCGAACACACACACATACACACGCGCGAAACTATCGCGAACCGGCTATGCCAGCTGTGTGTCCCACGCGGTGAGCGTCTGTACTATTTCTTTTTCCTCTTCTAGCCCCTCTGAATCCGCCGCGGACGTTCGTGGCGACCCTGCCGGTTCGTTTTCGAACGTGATTCCAACGGAGGGGAAACGCGCGGCTAGGCGTTTGCACGCCAGAAACGTGGCAAGCTGGGAGACTCGAACACCAGAGTTATACAATTATTCAATTATGTATAATCTCTCTCCGGGACGTCACTGGCTCCTCGCTTGAAACTGCGTGTAGCTCAGTCAAGCAAGGATTTCTTTTTTTCCCCTAGTTTTTCGTTGTTATTATTATTATTATTCGAACAAAAATATTTCACCATCGAAAAACTATCACAAATTTTCGCCGCTGCCCCGACACAAGAGATATTCGATTTCCTTCACAGTCCATTATAAATACTAGGATAAAAATTAATTATCGAGCCTAATACTCGTAATATTTCTGAAACAGTCTGACGAAAATTCAATTCTATAAAATCCAGTCCACTTTTCCTCAGTATAAATATGAGTATTTATGTAAGTATTTTAATATATCTTTACGGACATAAAACGATACGACGATCTTCAATGTTCTTCACATATATTCTTCACGCAGTACACAATTGCGGATGCACGATTATCGTTAAAAAGATTTTATATATATTCTTCATCGGTATCACGCTCTCTCGATCTCTTCGATTCCCCGCGAGCCCTTTTCCACTGCTTTTTTTTTCTCGTTTGCTCCCTCACTTCCCGTTTGTTCCTTCTCTTCCTTTTATTTACATTGCCCCCCTACTCTTTCTCATACACCGATAAGACTCCCGTTCTTCTCCATTTTCGACCGAGTCCTTTTTTCCAAGTACCCGGATGGTACCCGGCTCATGCGCGTAGGAATTGTGTATGCCCCGTGAGGATTGACGTAGCGAGAGCTGAACTACGGTAGGATTAAGAAGCAGTAACAACAGCAACGTGCCCAGCTACTGAATCTCCTCGATAGCTTGGGCAGCGTACGTACGAGTCTCTTTCTCTTGGCCGTCGACTGACGAGAGTGCCATAACTGCCATACGGAGAATTTTTTGATGTAGGGGCAAATGACGGCCGGAGGGGGACCGTGAAAAAACATGAAGCGCGAGGGGAAGGAACGGCGCGGAATCGAGTAGTGCATAGTATGGTATTAAGGTTTTTTAGAAGTTGATCAGAGTGGGGGAGATTTTCCTATGCTTATACATTGGGCGCTGTCGGTCGCTCACCCGCTCGGAGTGAATTTTAGGGCGGTATTCATAGTCGGGTCTTATTTCTAAGACGGTCTTAAGTCGTCGTTTAGGACGACTTGATTGGTCGTTGGCCGTGCTTAAGACCGTCTTAGAAATAAGACTCGACTATGAATACCGCCCTTAATGCGATTTTTGATACATATGTTACAATGTTTTCAAGGAAGTTCTCCAAAGGTTAACGATTTTGGTACTAATCGACGCGGAATATTTCAGAGAGTACTTGGTTAGTTTTTTAACAAAAGTTCAATGGCACGATTAGATATATCGCGAGTTTATTGAGATCGCGCATGGCTCTGTCCATTATAGGCTATGTAGTCGGGCCTCAAAAGTACCCAACTTTGCAATTTTTTTACTCCGTAAATAAGCTCCAAACTGACTTGAAATTTTACAGAGACATAGTTCAAATGTTCAATTACACACTGCGTAAATTTCAAAATTTTTTCATAAGACGTGATTTTCTTCTAAACAACCTTAAGAGGCTCGGCAGAGCCTCGAGACAAGTACATTTCCTCCTATACCGACATGTCGAGAGGTACTACAGCCTCTTATACGCCACACATCTCGCTTATACACGGGAGTATATCTATATAACGAAACTTATTTTTCATATTATTAAGGAATTATACGGACTTCGGCAATGATATTAATACGAATATTTTTTATTTTTTTTTTTCTCTTCCGATTGGTACCCAAATGAATGCTGTAGCTATTGACATATGGGAGATATCGCATTTTGTTTTTTATTTTCGACGTACAACGATCATCATTTTTTCGCTCCGCTAATTTTTCGCACCACCGTGAATCTAACCATTCAGCTGATTTTTTCTCTGTGTGAAGCATGTGTGTGAACCGTGAATCCAACCGTTCAGCTGTTCTCATCTGTGACCACGGCCTGTGACAGCAGGCAAGCAGGCTGATGTAAATCACGTAAAACTGGTATATATATACTTATGTGCGCTCTCCTTGTGGTATCGCTCCCCGATAAAGAGGTTATGTTAGTGTCGAAATAAATACGGATTAAATCGAGATTAAATAAACATTAAATAGTGTTTAAATTATAGTAATAAAAGTGAATGTGTTTTTTTTTACGTATATGTATACACTGGCTAAAATATGGATAAAATAAATTATGACGGATAACTGGCATATCAGATAATTTATGACGTGAGAAAAGAGATATTAATTTTTGTTAAGTGAAAGTGCGAATATGTTTTATATTTTGGTGATAAAAATATATATTTTTTTTATCCTCACTTATAAACAGCCGCGTATCTGATCTTGTAACTCTACCCAATGTGAATCTTGTGATCGTGACACGAATGTGTACATATTACGCAGTTTATTTGCATACTTTACAATAAAAATATATTGAAAAAAAATAACGAACAGTGTTAGGGTATATGATTTTTTCATTTTGGGACAGAAACGGTGAAAAAAAACGATTATATACTTATATGTGCGCTCTCGTAGTGATATGACTCGCCAATTAAGAGGTTATGTTGGTGTATTTCTAAATACACACTGATTAAATAGCTATTGAATAAAGTTTAGAGTATATTAATGAAAAAGATTTGTGTTTTTTTTCCCCACGATTCAGCATTTTTTGTCAAAGCGAAAAATCATCAAATGAATATTGTTTTTTTTCCACGATTCATCATTTTTTTCTCAATAAAGAAAAATCGTCAAATTAATCGCCGATCAAGAGATTATGTTATTAGTGTATTTCGAATTAAATACTGATTGAATAGTTATTAAATAATGTTTAGAGTATATGACTCAGCTTTTTTTTGTGATCGTATGTGAGATCAAGCAACCTGAACCCGGAGGAGAGATGTATTACTAGGCTAATACTTGACAAGACTCATTAGGATAGGTGTAAGATGATTCGACCTTCGACAGGATCATCAGGACTTCAAAAGGTTCTGTGAGCATTGCTTGTTGTCGATAAGCCGAAGCTCTTCTAACGTTTTTTAATCCGCACATGATCTACGCCATCGACTCCGAGTATTCTATTTGACATCATACAAAGTCCCAGCTGCACTGCCTTATTATCACAGATTTCATCTGAATGAAAACCAGAGAAGCTCACGCAATTCTAAACAGAAAAATAGTATGCGTCATCAACTAAACACAGAAAAATTAGTTACATTGCTAAGCCGTCACAAAAACATCTCTCATATAGGGATGTGACCCAGTAAATTTAGCCCATATCTAACTTGATAAAAAGAAACTCGTTGCGCCATCAACTTGCTACAATAAAACACAATGCACCACCAATTTGGAATAGAAAAATTCGACGCATCACCAACTCGACGCACAAAAAATCACCTACGGGCTATCTCGATGGAGATATACTCTCCCATGGTACAGTTTCACACAGCGAAAACTCTCATGCGGCGTAACTTGGTCCGCTTCAATTCTCAACCGACGCAACCATAGTCCGTTAGACTGTGTAGATTTGGAGCGGGCCGAGCTGTGCCACGAAAGTTTCGCTGTGGCGAGTTACGCCAAGGGAGAATTTTTCTGTGTTGGCATGCCCTGGTAGTTTTTGCATGTCAAATTGGTGATGCATCGAGTTTTTCCATGTTGAATTGGCAATATGTCCAGTTTAATTGGAGCAAGCCGATGGTGCATTGGGTTTTTCTGCACCAATTTAATTATAGGCTGAGTTTGTCTGGGTTATGTCGCTTCATGGGATTTTTTTTTGTTTCACAGTGCAATGTGTCGAATTTTTCTGTGTTCAGTTAATTATGTGTGTGACTTTTATGAGCAGAATTACGTGGGTCGGGTTGAGTCTGCATTCAGTTGGTATCTGTACAAACAAAGCTTTACCATTCCATCGCTAAGAAAAAAAACATAAAGCTCAATATTATAAACAGACTATCGAAAAGCGATGCCTATGATTTTATATCATAGCGATGGTGCATTGTATCAAGAATCAAATACTCAAAGTTGTTCGGATAGGTCATGCGAGTATTCTCAAAAATCGGGATACCTCATTGATAACATGTTGTACGCATGGAACATTCTGAAGTTTGCTAAGCTTATTAAGGGGGTCAGGTACCGAAAATTTCACATCCAGAACCTCTAACGGTAGAGACTGGCGGATTTTTGTCTTGATATCATTTCTCACATCAAAATACCTCATGAAATTTAGAAAAATTAATTTTTTCCCTATTTTCAAAATAATTTTTTTCGAAACCGTTGATATATCGAAAATCCCATCTGCTAGATTATTCATTGTGATAAGTGTTGTTATATAATTTCGTCCAGGTAAAGTTTTATTACTTGATCATATCGAAGAATTTTTTTTATTCAGGCCATGGAATCCATTTTCTTCTTATTATATTCTACCAATTAATTTATCACACATTTGGAAATTGTTGTGCCATTAATGATGTTGAAATTTGCATCGTTGGAATGCAACGAAAATAGGTTTTTTTTATAAAAAAAAAATCATTTCCAGTATTTCTGACGCTTTTCTGGCATATTTAGGCCTCAGATAGCAAAAAAAAAAAACCGAAAATAAGGTTTAAACGATTTTTGACTTCGAGACAATACTGGAAATGATTTTTTTAACACTTTTTTCGTTGCATTCCAACGATGCAAATTTCAATATCATTGCCATTAAATGGTATCTCCTCCTACAATTTTGAACTTTGAGGGTTGTAGATTTTTTTACACATTCTTTGGGTCACAATGAACAATCTAGCAGATGGGATTTCCGATACCTATCTTAACGGATTCGAAAAAAATTATTTTAAACACGTGGAAAAAATTCATTTTTCGAAATTTTATCAATGTGAGGTATTTTGATACGAGAAATGATATCAAGACCAAAATTAGCAAGTCTCTACCGTTAGCGGTTCTTGATGTGAAATTTTCGGTACCTGACCCCTTAAGGATCTAATAAAAGAAATGCAAATGATATTTAATGTCTTAGTTGCTAGATTGGGGCCTCTGAATTTGTAAAATAATGAAACCATCGCATGACGAAATGTTTTGGAAAGACGAAATTCATCCCCTCAAAAGTTGTTTTATTCTAGCCAGAGCAGAGCAGTCACCATTCGAAGCTTTCACATAGAAGTTACATGGTAAAAATATGTATAATCCTTTGCAAAAAGAAGCCAAATCCCCCCAAAAAACACCATAAATGGTATACAAAAAGTTGAGACAAGTACATTTCCTTGCATCGTTTTATCTTTCCTTACAAATATATGTCAAACATAAATAGTTGTAAAATAAATCCTCACAAAAAGTTCTCAAATAAATTCAAATCATCCAACTCACAGTTGCCAAGTACATCCAGCATTTTTATTGTTTACATTGTTTATTAACCATTTAAAAGTAAGTCACAACGCTCGAAAACGTCTTAAAACGGGACTGAAGGACTTAATCTAAAAATGTATTGTTTGAAAAATTTTTATTAAAAAAAAATTCGAATTTTTTTTTTCAATCCGAATTTTTTTTTAATAAAAATTTTTCAAACTATACATTTTTAGATTAAGTCCTTAAGTCCCGTTTCAAGACGTTTTCGGGCGTTGTGACTTACTTTTAAATGGTTAATAAACAATGTAAACAATAAAATTGCTGGATGTACTTGGCAACTGTGAGTTGGATGATTTGAATTTATTTGAGAACTTTTTGTGAGGATTTATTTTACAACTATTTATGTTTGACATATTTTTGTAAGGAAAGATAAAACGATGCAAGGAAATGTACTTGTCTCAACTTTTTGTACACCATTTATGGTGTTTTTTGGGGGTACTACAGTAGAACCTCGATTATCCGAACTCCCACTATCCGAACCCTCCGTTATCCGAACGTATACTTGCTTTATCCGAACGTTCTATTATCCGAACCATGGCGCGATTTTTTTTTTAACAATAAAAATGCCTTTTTTTGTTTGTTTTTCGTTCGAAATGCTGCTCGTCCGATGTTTTCGACGTTTGCTCGACAGAAGTACTCTCAAACGAAAAAAAAACGAGCTTTGTTATGCTCGAAGACAAATTAATTTTGCAAGGGGTCATTAAGAATTGCTACAAAGATACGTTTTAGATAAAATTTTAAATTCACACGGAATAAAACTTGGCTGAATAATTTATAAAAATTTGCTATTAGAGATAAATACAATGGCATCGTCGTGTTCCATGCAAGACTTCTGATTCTTGTTTTTTTTTCTTCTGTTCAATAATAATTTATCCAAGCGACTTTGTCGTTAAAAAGTGAATACTACGAATATTACCCGAGAGCGTTACAAACGTATGAAAAAATATATATTTTAGATTGGTTGAAGAAAAAATAAAATAAACATGATTCCGAGATAATTTGTTGTACGTCCGTAATATCAATTTCTTTTTGAACGAATAAACCGCAAAAAAACGCGTAGCTTCCATACGGCAGCCAAAGATTCAGCAATTTATGATAAAAAAAGCCTGAAATTAAACACTAAATTTTTATGAAGGCATATATTACTGTATAGTTTTAAATATATAATTGAAATACACAAGCATAACGTTAAATCGCTTTTTCCCATATGCAATATGTAAGACCGCTATCTACGACAACGCATTTCTATTATCCGAACTTTCGATAATCCGAACTAGGCCCGGTCCCGACGGGTTCGGATAATCGAGGCTCTACTGTATATACTGGTGGTAGAGCCGCAACCACAGTTTGTCAAGAAGATGGCGCGGCGGGGAGGAGGACTTTGCCACGCGGTTCAGCCGGCAGTACCCCTTACACACGAAAGCCTAACCTCTCCGCTCTCGGCCCCACTTTTTTTTTACCGAGCACGGTGCCCCTGTTGCCTGTTGTTGCCCCGCGGATAGTTGTTACAGCTCTGTGTCTCTTCCTCTCTCTCTCTTTCTCCCTCTCTTACGCGCGTAATCGCTCCTTTTCTCTACCTCGCTGTCGAACAGCATTGGGTCTATCTCCCCTTCAACTCCGTTGCACCGCGTCGTTGGAAGCTAGTCTTATTTTCCTTACTGCATGTATATGCCCCCCCCCCCGACCAGCGACGACTAGTTTTCATTTTTCAACGGGAGAGCTCGAGTTGAACGGCTGTCTGACTTTGCGTTCATCCTTCTACGATCCTTTTCCGGGCCCTACGTCACGAGCAACACTGCTTATACATGTATCGTGCCCGGCATTACCCTTCGACCAGGCCTGGCACAAAGGCTCAGTCATATTATTATTTTCATGAACGATTCCCAGACAGGGTGGTAGAGAAAGTTAGGGTAGAATGGATTTATTGTTGTCGTAATATAGATTTTTGTATATGGGGGAATTTTTTTTATACAGGCAACATTTCGCCACTTCTTTCGCTATAACGATTATTCAATTGAGGATGCTCATCGGATCCCGGTGAAGGGCATATGTGCGATAAGCTTGGACGGGGGCACTCGTCTCCAGTTTGGCCGTCTCTCCGTAAAGCGAAAATCTTAGTCCCGTAGAAAAAAAATAGAGTACCTTGAAAAATTTAAGGTCAATAGTTTTTTATACTTGTTTAAACAATGAATGATTTTGTTTGAACAAAAAAATTAGAAACTTGCACATATTGCTTTCTCATTTATTTATTTTTTTTATCTGGCACACACAATAAAGCTTCCCGTAATGAGCAAGAGGGTTTTAGAATTTTTGCTTCCGCTCATAAAGGAAGATGGTGCTGCGCAAGATTAAAAAAAAAAGTTATGTGCACATTTATCATTTCCGACGATTTTATTTTACTTTTTTATAATTGAAGAAAAATTCTTTTTCTAAAATCTGAATCGCTTTACTAATTTTTTTTCAACTTTATAGCAAGCGTGGTTATCGCCTGGCTTATTTAAGCGACAAGTATAGTGATAAATTCACAAAATTAAGAGTAAACACATCATTATATTCAAAAAATTAAAAAAAAAATCAAAATTTTATAAAATCTAAACCCCTTTATCGTTTTTATATTTGTAAAAACTATTTGTGTAAAAAGCCTCGGCCCAAACAGAAAAAAACAGAAAAAAAAAATTAATATCTCATAAAATCTGAATCCCTTTAGAGATTCAAGACCAAGCATCCTTGTTCACTAGCATATTTGTGTAAAAGTTTCTTAGAAAAAAACGCGTTTTTTTTTTTATTTTCGTTGGGAACGTTTTTTTTTTTTTTTTTTTTGTAAAATTTGTTTCTACTCGAAATATAGTCAGGAAGCTTATGCAAAAGAAGAGTTCAGAGGATTTCTTGTCGGAACAGGACGACCCCAAGCGTAAATGACCACAGCAATATTGTACTACGAGCAGTATTGTAAAGCGCGACGAGGGACGGCGCTTGACAAAACACGGTAGGGGTGAGAACGCTGGATCGAGCGGGCACGACGCGACAGATAGAGAATAGAGACACCCATTCAAATGTATAATTACATAAATTTAGCCTAAGCTCACAAGCCGTGTACCAATCTAGTCCACATTTCATGCAAGGTATACGGAAGATATTGGTTACAATTAACAAAAAATTGGTAGTTCTGGGCTTTTTTTTTAAATCTTAAGAATCGCATAAAGTTTTAGTATTTGACACAACTTTCATGGAACGATTCCTAAATTTTTAATTCAATCCACTACTTAGTTTGTGAGATAATTACAATTGAAAATCGGTCTTTTTGTACGCGACGCCTATCCAAACCAGTGATGTAACGCGCTATAGCGATAATGTGACCGTCATTTTATTGTTACGTTACCACTATAAAAATGACCGAAATGTCACGATTCTGGCGACTCAAACGGCGTCAGGTTAAGCAAGAAGACTTTTTTAAATCTTGCGCAGCACCATCTTCCTTTATGAGCGGAAGCTCTTGAGGTTAAGGTACATATTCTGTGATTCTCCATTCTCGTAGTCCATTCTAAAACGTAGTCCTTCAGTATATTTTTATTTTTGATATTTCACCCTTGTGTATATATTCTTTCGGATTTTCACAGCCCTTCGCTTTACTACACACTATACTTTACCTTTTTCGCATTAATTCTTGACACCTCCTAAAATCCGTCCGCAGCCGTTTTACTCTTACTCTATACTACTGAATTCCGTGATCTTTTTGAATTTAAAATTTTCTGAGTTCATTCGCGTAAAACAAAAATGACCAGAAAATGACGAGGAAAAAAATGACGGTCATTTTACAACTTAGGCCAGGTTCGGAAATTGGCTGACAGTACTGTCAGTACTAGAAAATGTACAGTATACGTGACTTGCACTATAGATTTTCTAGTACTGACAGTACTGTCAGCCAATTTCCGAACACGCTCTAAATAGATGGTTGTCATCAACTTGTCATGTCAGACATGTTTCTATTTTGCATATATATGTGTCGAGCAAAAAATTAATTCCACCCGAGTGTTTTTATTTAAAAATCCTAAGATCCGTTTAGCGTCTATAATGAAAAATGTGAGCAAAGTCCTATTCCTCGACGTGTTAGGATCAGTAACGAAAAATGACCGGCATTTGACGGACAAATGACGTCATTTTATTTTATTGCGAATTTCTACACTGTAAAAAATTTTTGTGCGAAAATTAGTATACCGGTATACAAAGCTCGGATGCATATACCGTATATTAATTTTTATATGCATACATATTGTATATTTACAGTGCTGGTGTACTACTATTAAGGAAAAAATCTGTTGACATTAATAAAAGACCGTATTTGATTTTTAATGTACCGTTTTACGAAAAAGTAAGACGGTAATGCACGATCACAATAACCGTGTACTTGAAATCTACCAAACAGTCACTTAAATCTTATGGCGAAGGTACATGTAATTTCAAGCGCATGTACGTTGGAATTTTAATGTGCCGGTATATGAAAAATCATGACGGTAACGTAGGATTACAATAATTAGGTACTTGAAATTTACTATACAATCGCTGAAATTTTATAAAGAAGGTACATGAAATTTCAAGAAAAAAAGTGCTCTAAAATTAATACACCCATTTTTGTGCATAAATCGTTTTTTAAATTTCAAGCTAAAAAATTAGTAATAAACTATAATGCACCTATTATGATATCAGAAATAATATAACAAGAAAAAAAAGTTCTGCGTCGATATTCACTCACTACACAATTTCGGTCTGAAGCGGGATTCGAACCGCCTACCCACAAGTTTCCTACCTAATGCCTGTTTACTAACCCGGGACGCTACCTATTACGCTATTGACTACTACTTAATTTCGTTGCATCAAATTCGAGATATAAGTTGCATGCTGACTCACACTTATAAAAAATTGAATATTATCATTTGACGAAAAGATTTTGAAGCATATAAACGAAATAGAGCTTCTTTATACGGGAAAAATTTTATTCATTTCGAATCGACAGTCAGGTTTTCAGAATTCAGAATTGCGGATCCATTAAAATTAACCCTTTGAGGCATACATTTTTCAGACGAACGGTTTTTTACGAAAACTATCGAACTTGTGGTTTTCGGGGTCGCTGATTACGAATTTGAAGTCCGTTTTTGAAAATAAAAAATGGCGGATTCAATATGGCGGACGAATTTTCGAAAGTTCATCGGATTCACTTGAAACTAGTTACTCGGGGGTTTTAGGGGTCGCTGATTACGAATTCGAAGTCCGTTTTTGAAAATAAAAAATGGCGGATTCAATATGGCGGACGAATTTTCGAAAGTTCATCGGATTCACTTGAAACTACCCAGATAGAACATTGACGTCTAATATACGTATATACGACGTCGCCATCGACGTCTGTAAGACGTATTTAGTACGTATACTGAAGAGCTAAATGTCCGGCTAATATCTGGATATTTGACGTATATAAGACGTCGAATATACATAAAAAATGACGTATATAAGACGTCGAAAATACATCAAATCTACGCACAGCACAATAATATTTTTAAAAAACATAAACAACAACGAAAAACATTACTGGCGGTTCCATACGCATTTTGTCGTTGTTATAGGTCATAGAAGAGTTACACTGAAAAAAAAAAAATAAATTCTACACGGATTTCTCGATAGAATTTTATTCTGCTTTGACGGGGACTCGAACCTGCGACCTACCTACTTATCCTACCTATCTTTCTAACACGCTACCCACTACGCTATCGACTGTTTATGTACTTTGGTAATTCATATCATGTATTTAACACGCCAGAGAACACTTGATCAGTTGTATGTTAGGAGCTACTCAAGGGATGGTGGTGGTCGCGTCTTCAACCTGTTTTTAGTATAACCATGTCAGTTTTTAAAGAAATTACAAAATTAAACGTGGTGAATCCAATATGGCGGATCCAAAATTCTAAAAATTCCATAACTTGTCTGATTCACTCTAACTATAGTCTTCGCAAAGAGAGATAGAATATAGCCCCTCTATTTTCTGTCTCACTCAGTTCTGCTGCCATCACGTTTAGGACGGTAGACGGAGTCCATATATATATAGGTTCATGATCTGAATTCGGATCGCGCGCAAAACTTATTGCGCGCGATCTTTGTGTTATAATGTATTTATATAGTATACATCATATAATGTAAATAAAGTGTTATAAAATATATTTTAATTGTAAGAATTTATCCATCCACTTATATATATCTCATATATATCACTGACGTCTAATATACATATATTACAAATATACATGTCTATGATATGTATACGTGATATACATATATTTTACGTATATTATACAATAAGCATTTGACATCAAATTATATACATATATTATATGTATAAGGAACATCTACTTCACGATAGAAACGAAGCCAACTGCATTGCTGTCAAAATCACGTATTATATTCGTATATTGGACGTGTGTTTTTCAACAATATCTCCGTGGAATTTTTTACATCTCATATACGTATAATATTCGTTCATTATCTTTCGGTTGTAAATCCCGGATCTGAAGCTATAATTATATATAAATATATATAAATATTCAATGTACGTATGTACATTATATATATATATATATATGCTTCAAATCCGGGAATTACAACCGAAAGATAATGAACGAATATTATACGTATATGAGATGTATAAAATTCTACGGAGATATTGTTGAAAAACACACGTCCAATATACGTATATAATACGTGATTTTGACAGCAATGCAGTTGGCTTCGTTTCTATCGCCAAGTAGATGTTCCTTATACATATAATATATGTATATAATTTGATGTCAAATGCTTATTGTATAATATACGTAAAATATACGTATATAAAATTCTCTCACTACATCAGTTAAATAGCACCACAATATACACTCAATATACGTATAATATACGTATAATATAAGTCTATCATAGACGTATACATATCATATACATATATACCTAAAATATACGTATATTAGACGTCAGTGGTCTATCTGGGTAGTTACCCGGGAGTTTTCGGGGTCGCTGATTACGAATTTGGAAACAGCCCAGGCAACACAGTTTCGTAACAAATACATTTCAATTATGTTACACTCGGTTCCTTAAATGTAACAAGTATGTCGTATGTAACGTGAATGTGGCAGTCCAGACACTCTAAAATGTCCGCCACATATGAAGCTACAGTTACGTAACAATCGCGTTGAATGGCTGCATGCCAGTTACGTTGCTGATGCATAAATTTTACAGAACAGAGAAGTCACAATGTTACATTGAGGATACGTAGCAATCATGCATCACTCCGAAATCGGAATTACATGGCCTCCATGTCGCTAGGATGTTTCAGGTACCCCGAGTCGAAATTTCAGCCCTCCTTAAAACCTTTTTTAAGCCTCCAATTTTCTCCGAGAGTTGATCAAATTTTGGGACTATGGAGGGTCAAAAGAGAAAAAAAATATAACAAGAAAAAAAAATTATATTTCGATGTGTACCAGTTACACAATTTCTGCTTGAGCCGGGATTCGAACCGCCTACCTACAAGTTTCCTACCTATGTTTGCTTACTAACCCGGGACGCTACCTATTGCGCTATGACTACCATTGAAGTTGGTTTCATCAAATTCTGACACCAGGCTGAAAGGCTGAAGTGACGTGAATACCGGTGTATCTTGAAAAAATTTATATCCTTATATAAATATTTTTATCGTTCAATGTGTTATTAGAATAATTTCGTTCCGTTTTCTCTTTTTGGGGCAGAAATGGTGAAAAAAAAAGAATTCTATACTTATATGTGCGCCTTCATAGTGGTATCGTTCCCCGATCAAGAGGTTACGTTAGTGTATTTCGAAATAAATACTGATTAAACAGCTATTAAATAGTGTTTAGAGTATGAATAAAAGAAAATTGTGTTTTTTTCCACGATATAACATTTTTTTTATCAAAAACAAAAAGTCGTCAAATTAATATTGTGTTTTTTTCCCTGTATCGCTCCCCGATCAAGAGGTTATGTTAGTGTATTTCGAAAGAAATACTGATTGAACAGCTATTAAATAGTGTTTAGAGTATATGAATGAAAGAGAATTGTGTTTTTTCCCACGATATAGCATTTTTTTAAAATCAAAATCGAAAATTTGTCAAATCAATATTATGTTTTTTTTCACAATTCATCATTTTTTGTCGAAAAATAAAAATCGTCTAATTAATACGAAATACTGATTAAACAGCTATCAAATAGTGTTGAGAGAATATCAATAGAAGAGAATTGTTTTTTTTTATACGATTCATCATTTTTTCGTTAAAACAAAATAAATTGTGAAATTCTGTAGTATTGTTTTTTCCACGATTCAGCATTTTTTTAAATCAAAATACCTATTTACGACTTTTTTTTCAACACCTTGTGATTTGAATTTTGACATGCCAACTTTTGGCACATGTTTTAGATTATTCATTTTTTAGTATTTTCTCGATCCCGATCGGACTGATAGTTTTCACATTTGAAACTTGGCAGGGTAAATTTTACCCGTGTGTGACCAATAAGTTATTCTACAGAGATGTGACCACAAAGGGTTAAAAGTGACAGCATGTAAACATAACCTCGAACATAATCCTGCTGCCCGCAAGTTCCTATAAGTGAAGCATACAGCATTATGCTCACGTGTCGTGTGTTTTATTTATGATTTCAATACCAATTTCAAATTATACGTATATTAGGTAAGTTGATATCTTTTTTATTCAAGCCCAGAGTCGTCAGCTTAACTATTATGACTCGGTCAAAGGAGTGAATTTGTATAAAAATAACGAAAAATTTAAGAAACCGAAATCTCGACTAGAATAAGTTTTATTGTAAGTGATAATTTCGATAATTATGCTTCCGTGCTGTCATATTTGAGGAAGGCACAAGAATAGTTACGCTGCAACATGGATACGATGGATTACGGTTACAGCATGCATACGTTGTGTTAGTTACACGTCACACTTCAATCCGCAAATATTATGTAAAGTATATATCACACTGCTCCATACACGTTATTTACACTGCTCCATACACGTTATGTTGCACTGCTCCATACACGTTATATTACACTGCTCCATACACGTTATGTTACACTGCTCCATACACGTTACGTATATGTTACACTGCTCCATACACGTTACGTATATGTTACACTGCTCCATACACGTTACATATATGTTACACTGCTCCATACACGTTACGTATATGTTACACTGCTCCATACACGTTACGTTAAGTATATGTTGCACTGCTCCATACACGTTACGTACAAATGGTTCCGTATCGCTTACATCATTTCTATGGACAGCATTATCACAGTGACACCATAGCATATACTTTACGTAACAAGCTTACATGGCTGTGACAAGTTATCGTTACATGGAGGTTACGTTTCAGAGACGTTAGTTCCATCTTTATTACGTAACGATTACGTTCACAGATGAACGTATTAGGATCATCACAGTATAGACGTCACATTTATGTCAAAAGATTAAATTGTTACCTGGGAGTTTATAAAAATTGAAAACAGCGGAACGTTTGGGACGTATTGGTTCTGCTGTTTTCAATTTTTATAAACTGTTTCCAAATTCGTAATCAGCGACCCCGAAAACCCCCGAGTAACTAGTTTCAAATGAATCTGATGAATTTTCGAAAATTCGTCCGCCATATTGAATCCGCCATTTTTAATTTAAAAAATGGACCTCAGATTCGTAATCAGCGACCCCCAAAACCCCAGAGTACCAAATTTGGTTGCAATTTACCCAAAAGTTCGTTCGGAAATTATTTTTTCTCTAAAAAATGAACGATTTTTGACATTTATTTATTTATAATTGTTTGTAATTTTGCGTAACTGCATGTATCATCATTTTTGTCACATTCCACGATGCTTCTACTATTATAGTACAAAGATTCGTGGATGTTACTTCGAAAGCATTAAATCTACCGAGGAAAGTTGTGAATCAAAAAGGTGGGACTCTGGTATGTCCCACTATGCCGCAAAGGGTTATATAGAATTCACTTGAACATTGTTCTCGAGGATTTTTAAGGAAACTCATACACGTGTATAGTAAATTTCTATCACGTGTTGAAAGCAGAAAATACCAGTGTGCTAAATAAATTATCTCTGCTATCATTTTTTCCAGAACGATACCTTAAATTCCAATCCAGTATTTTATAATTCTCAGTCAATCTATGGATTTTAATACACCGGTGTCGCGAGAATTAACAAGACACCGTTGCTTCATGTTTCAAGTGCCTTAACTTAATTTTCAACAACTTTTACTGCTACTTTCAATGTAAAGAAAGATCTTAAAAACCTAATTCGGTCTTTGTATTTACAAAACTGTATAATGATTTTCATACGCAAATCCATTAATGACGAAACCCATACACGGGTATAGTAAATTTCTATCACGTGTTGTAAACAGAAAATACCAGTGTGCTAAATAAATTATCTCTGCTATCATTTTTCCAGAACGGTACCTTAAATTCCAATCCAGTATTTTATAATTCTCAATCGATCTATGGATTTTAATGCACCAGTGTGGGGAGAATTGACAAGACACTGTTGCCTGATTTTTCAAGTGCCTTAACTTAATTTTCAACAACTTTCACCACTATTTTCAATATCAAGAAAGATCTTACAAACCTTATTCGGTCTTTGTATTTACAAAACTGTGTATTGATTTTCATACCCCCACGGAAATAAAGTATATTAAAAATATATTTATCAATGTATGGAATATGTATGTGAGATATAAAATGGATGTATATTATGTATGAATTATATATCCAAAATATATGAGAGATATCGAACTTTCTGCCGCTTAATATATGTGTACATATTTGATAGATATATAAAATAATATATTTCTGATATAAACTAGTTCAAAAGAATTATGCATTATTTATATATCCAATATATATCTGAGATATATATTAAATATTTGTATTTTGTATTTATCATAAATTATTTATATGGGCCACATAGATTTGAAGTATCTATTAAATATATGTATTTTATATTTAATATAAATCATTTATATATTGCATATAAATCTGGCACCGCATTTCCATCAATGTCCCTGCAAATCCAAGTGTGTTATTTTTACACACTTTAAGCGCGTTATTGTTATATACATTTAATTCTGGCCCGAGATTGCCCCCATAATAAATATAGTTTATTTATAATTTATAAATTAGCAATTAGGAATGATTGATGAACGAGTTTAAAACTGTTATTCCATTATTTTTGAAAATTCTGTAAATTAAAAAAAAAAAAAAAAAAAATTCATTGACCGGGATTTGAACCCACGATCCTCCGCAGTCAACGAATTCAGCACTTTCGATACTTAAATTAATCATTAAAAAAAAAATTAAAAATTTTAAGATTCTTTTTTTTTACGAGTGTTTCCGGCTTCGTAGTCCGGACGTTCTTCCGTCGAAATTAATTTTGAGCCTACCTGAGATTTTACCTGAGACCTACCTAAGACCTCCCTAACCGACCGACACTCTACCACTGCGCTATTGATTTCTTATGAATTTCTTGTACTTAAATGATATTACTGCACGAGTTCTAAAAAGCACTGTCTCACCAGGCTCGATAGGACAGCGTGATAGTTAGTAAAAAGGTGATATACTACAGTGAACAAATTTATTCTATTTTTAATTAACAAGTGGGTTTCATAAGAACTAGGAGCATTGAAATTGTAAAACAAGGCGATACTAAGTGAAAATTTAATTTAACTGTAATAAGCAATTGACTTTAGCAATAATTAAATAACAGCAAGCTTACAATTCTAAATATGAAAGTCAATTGTTAATTAACAATTGAGTTACACATAATGAATGTTACATATATTCCTATTACATTACAATATATTAAAATATATACACATATGATAGTACGCATTATACTACCGAAATATGTAAAATATAATACGGATATATATTTTTTGTAATACTGAAGAGTATTGTTTGTAGTAGAAATGCAAAATAAATCTTTTATATGGAAATGTTATATATATATTCCTATTATATTTCAATAGATTAAAATATATACCCATATGACATTATGCATATATCACTGTATACTACCGATATATGTAAAATATAATGTGGATATATATTTCACAGTATTAAAATCTAAAAAAAACGTATGTAACATGTATATGAATATATGGCAGATGTATTTCATTTATATTTAAAATATATTTATTATATATTTGGCGCATATATGATGCATATATAATGGATATCGAACTTTCTGCCGCTTTATATGCAATATATTAATTATATATTTTCACTATATCTCGAATATACTTTATTTCCGTGGGGGTACACCATAGTATATCGACGAAGAAATTAATACACCAGTATGATATTTTTCAAACCTGACTAAATAAATTTCATATAAGTTTATGAAATTTACAATGCCGTTTATATTAATTTTACTTTCATACACCCGGTGCTAAATTTTAATATTAAGTTGTGCTATGAATTTACGAACATTTTTTACAGTGTAGTTACTACACAGCTTTGAGTTCTTTATCACGTTAATTTTTTTTTTTTTTTTTCGTAAACCGACCCTCAAATTTCACTCGAGTTGACATTTTTGCATTTTTTTATTGACAAGACTTCGCGAAACACTGAGACGCTCAAAACTGCTGATACAGGAGAATTGCGCCGTTGCCACGATTACAGCGCCGTGCTCTATACGCGTAGGAAATCTATATCCTTGCAAGAGGTGCCGTGATTGCGTAGCACATACAGAGTGTATACAAGCTCTGTCAAAAGTTTCAAGCCGACAGCATCATAAAAGAATTGGGTTTTGCTGTACGTTGTGGTTGAAACTTTTAGCTGGTACGTGTACCTCCAGAACTACCTTAAGGAGATTCTGGCTTGTTGAAGAGTGCATTACAACTGTGCTATGTTGTTATTGCACAGCGCGAGCGCCCAAGCCTCTTTCCTTACAAAAGCCACGCGGTAAAACTTGTTCCTGTTGATCACATAATAATCCTAAATATGTACTCAATGGAGTCGCTGTTTTTTCATTGATTTCGTATATCTCTATCCGACATAAACAATCCAAAATTAGATTTTGCGCTGACGTTACTAAAAGAGCCTGTGTATAAAAGCGCATCTTTACCAATTTTTGCTTCCTCAAAAAGGAAGCTTTTGTGATGGTGAAAAAATCGAGATATTAATGCCAACGTGTTTATAATATCCCGAAACCTCAAGAAATCATATTCAGATAGAATGTCCCGGCTTATGCATGTGTGTGTGTGTGTGTGTGTGTACATGGAGCATTCCTCATCAAATCGAACGGACGATTTCCCTGACCTGTTTCGATTTTTTTTTTTGAAACTTTTTGTATTCGAAGCGAAATTCGAAAGATGATCCATGATTTTTTTCAAAATTTTTGGAGCAGTCGCTATTGCTCTGTGAATTTTCAAAAAATCCAGCTTTCGCGATTCTCTAATTTTGTCAGATTGACATATTTCCGCTCGAAGCGAGCTCACGTAAAAAGTGTTCAGACAAAAATTGTTCATAATTGACCGATCTATTCAACCGTTTTTTTTTTTTTTTTTTTTAATTTACACCATGCATTTCGTAAAAGTTATCGTGGAAATTCGACTGGAATCACTTGTAACAAAAAAATGCCCGGCTCGCTTCGAGCGGAGGTACGTCAATCTGAAAAATCAGAGAATCACGAAAAGTCGATTTTTTTGAAAATTCACAGAGCAAAAACGACTGCTTCAATAATTTTGAAAACAATCATGGATTATCTTTCGAAGTAGTACTTCGAATATAAAAAGTTTCAAAAAATCAAAATAGGTCAGGGAAAAATTCGCATTTTTTCGTTCGATTTTACGTGGAAAGCCCCATATGTATGTGTGTACAAACCCTGAAAAATTTAAACATCTATAAATCTCGAAAACTAATGGTGCAATCATGAAGAAATTTTGCGTACAACTTGAGCATGAAGCCCCCTTTATTCGGTAAAATTTTTGGCACTGCAGTCTATAGCAGGTGTCCAATTTTACATAATTTTGAATTTTTCCACAAATGTCCGTGATTACTCTAGCTTTCGTAAATATACATTTATCGGATTGAAAATTTTTACGTAGACATGTGAGGGGACAAGGACGTTTGGTATTGAATTTGGGCAAGAATCGATTAAGGAATTTACTCAGATAAAATTTATTTTTTTTGAATTTTCAGAAATATTTCTAATAGCTCCATCTTCCGCAAATATTTATCTATCGGGCTGAAATTTTACACATTTATAGGTTATACGATGAGAGTTCATGGTATTGAATATGACAAGTATCGCTTAAGGGGTTCAAAGTTCAAAAAATTTGCAATCGTTCTAATTTGCGTGAATTTTAAGATATTGGGCTTGTATTTTCAATATAATGAGAATATTATTAAAGGGTAAGTGGCATTAAATTTTACAATAATCGCCAAAAATTGCAGGTTTTGTAAATTTTTCAAATCATCCAATGTTATTGAAACATTTATGTTCGTTATTGTATTTTTATTGAAATCGAACGCAGAAAAAAAAGCGTGAAAATTAAAAATCTTGTACATTTTCTTCATCCTCATTATTTTATCTCGCTCACAAAGCGTCCTGTATAAGGAAGCCAAAATTGAAAAAGCCACTTGGTCATAGAGGGAGCTTTGTGAAGGAAATAAAATAATGAGGAAGCAATGCGCAAATTTCTAATTTGTTTGCTTTTTTGTTATTATGAAAAAAAAAATTTCGAGATTTTCATTTCAGAGAGTGCTTAAAATGTTCCAAATATTCAAAAAATCACATTTATAAAAAATGTCTGGACCCATGTGTTTATGTATGTGCTATGTGCTGGCATTGAAAAATTCAAACAGTTCTTAAATCTCGAGAATGCCTTGAGCGCTCGTCCCGAAGTTTTGCATGGATCTAGGAAAAAATAGCTGTGGAAAAAATAGCCTCGGAAAAAATAGCCGGTAAATAATAGCCGACGGAAACAATAGCCGATCGAAAAAATAGCCGTGGAAAAAACAGCCGACGGAAAAAATAGCACAGGGAAAAATAGCGCACGGAAAAATAGCCCATGGAAAAAATAGCCGATGGAAAAAATAGCCAATGGAAAAAACGGCGGTTTGAAAAAGGTTGAGTGTAAAAATCACTGCAAAGAACATGTATAAAAGTACATCACGTCATGGACTATCGATAGTTTCAATAAATAGCTATATATCAATTCTACAGTCCGACCTCCCAATAAGAAACCAAAAGCCCCCCAAGGGGAAGAGTTTTTCCTAGAATTCGGATACCCCCACCAGGCGCGCGCTCCGCACTCTTCTGTATGGTCTATGCTCACTACCTCTGTCTGTCTCTCTCACTCTTTTCCCCATGCGATCCTCTCGATAAGAAACTCTCGAAAGAGTTCCAATTTCTTTACATCGCCCATGCAAAAACGCACACACACACACTCACGCACGCACGCACACATTAATTTACACTACAATGTTAACTCTATTTTGCCCGAATAATCTCTCCCAGGCTGGTTTCTTCACCAGAGGTTCGCGCACAAAATTCTCGAGCTCGGAGCTCGAGTCGTAGTGGGGGAAGTGCTTGAGCGCGAAACTGGGGAAGGTTTCTTATTGCCGGGTTTCTTATTTGGAGGTCGGACTGTATATATATATTCTATATATATATATATGTATATATTAGGGTGTGCGGAAAAAAAACAATTTTTTTTTTCGGTTGCATCCACCAAAAAAAGTTGAAGTAAGATAAAAAAAGAAGAATCCTAAAACGTGAGGACAAAAAAAAATTATTTCGAACGGCGCATTGCATTTGAATATTTTCCATAAGAATAACACAGGAAAATATTAGGATTTCTGAATGTGGTAGTGCAACTCGTCAGAAAAAAATCACACAAAGATGTCATTAACATATTGTCATGGAGAATCGAATTCCCTACAAAAAAAGTTCTTACGAAAAATTAGCTTAGAACAACCGTTCAAGTGGAATATAACGCGAATGAATATAGTGGAAATAACGCTGTCTGAAATTGAATTGATAGGAAAAAAAATAATTCAAAAGGCTGTAAAAATCGAATTTTTCGCTTTACGAAAAAACTTTTTGGGGGTTTTTTTGTAGAGAATGTTCTGCTCTAACATACTTGCATGAAATTGTTCTCAAAATATTTCTCTTATACGAAAAAAAATCAAGTACAACAAGAAATATAAAAGAAACGACGTTCATCATTGATCGTGTTTAGAAAAGCTTTATTCAATGAATTTGGTTTAATAAGATAGAATAGGTTTTTTTTACATTATAATGCTTAATAATCATCGTTTATTTTTTTAAGAGTCTGTTTGTTGCAATTAGGGTATTTCTATCGATAATTTTGCACTATGCCCAATAAATATTGTAGCTGCTCTTCGTTTTTAGTTAATGAACCGTTATATGCTTCTGTCAAAGCGACGCTGTTAGAGCAGAACATTCTCTGCAAAAAAACCCCCGAAAAGTTTTTTCGTAAAGCGAAAAATTCGATTTTTACAGCCTTTTGAATTATTTTTTTTCCTATCAATTCAATTTCAGACAGCATTATTTCCACTATATTCATTCGCGTTATATTCCACTTGAACGGTTGTTCTGAGCTAATTTTTCGTAAGAACTTTTTTGTAGGGAATTCGATTCTCCATAAGAATATGTTAATGACATCTTTGTGTGATTTTTTTCTGACGAGTTGCACTACCACATTCAGAAATCGCAATATTTTCCTGTGTTATTCTTATGGAAAATATTCAAATGCAATGCGCCGTTCGAAATAATTTTTTGAAGTGAATACTTCTTATGCGACTACATTAGGCCCCGCCCCCAGCCGCGTTGTTCCTCCGGACAAGACACTGGCCACAGCGTCAACTGTACACCACACGGATAGCAAATTTATCAATGTATGCATACATACATTCATACATTCTCATAAATTCTCTGCTACTAGTCTCTGATGTGACTATTTTAATTGGTACAGTAGCGAACTACTCTCAGCGATATACCGGTCCGCTGGAGAATTGAAACTTTTTTTTCAGTGCATGTAAGTAAAAATATACAAGAATGATAATAATAATAGTAGTAATAATAAAAGTAAAAAATAATCATAAATCGGAGAGAGAGGTGGAAATATTTAAAATAATGATGAAAAAATAATAATTATGAAAGTAAAAAATAATAATCGAGAGAGAGAGAGAGAGCTTTGGTCAAGATAAAACAATGAGGAAGCAATGTGCAAGTTTCTAATCTGCACGGTTCTTTTTTGTGTTTTTGTTTTTCAAAACCGTGTAAGAAATATGCGTGCATACGCGATAGAGTGAAACTTAATTGTCGGTAGGCGTGTGAAAGAAAATTTTGATTTTCTGTTTGACGAGAGAGGCCACACTTTGGTTATATATAACAAAATACGGATACCTATGATGATAAGCCTGTTATATCATTGTCAGATTCTCAAGATCCTGAAAGTACCGAGAGTAATGTAACCAACCATATGATTAACACGTCGGGGTCACATCATTTTGACAAAAGTTCAATGCGCCGAATCGTTATTTTGCCGAAAGTTATATTCACGAACGTAATTTTTACGAAACGTTATATCATCGAATCGTTGTTTTTCCAAAAATCACATTTTCAAATGTCATATTTTTGAAATGTTATTATTGCCAATCGCCGTAGAAATTTGTAGTTGCTTATAGTAATAATTACAGAAAATATAGTGCAACACAAAACCACCAGGTTGCTTCGAGAACATGTCTCACATGTTGTATGGATTTTCATGAGCGGCGTTCGACATTGTCCTCAGATTCATTTGAGTTTTCGAAAGTTAGAAAAGTACTAATAGTTTCTCAAAAAGACAACAATAAATTATGTACTAATTCGTTGATGCATATTAATAATGCCACCAGTACGAAAAAAATCTCGCACATCCCGATTTTTCAGAAAAATTGTTGCTAAAGATTATTTTATTTTCAAAAATTTTTCGTTCTAAAATATATTTTTTAAATTTTCTTTTTTACAAAAATTTGTTTCCAATTTTTTTCGGAAATCCTTTGTTAGCAAATTTTCTAATTCAAACATGTTTCCAAATTATAAATGCATTTAGAATTTACTGAGTTTTCAAACTATTTAAAAATATGACATACCGTCTGGGATATAACTGCAGTGATATATACCGCCGAGACGAGATGAGAAACTCATCGAGATTTTCGAGATTTATCAAACAATAACCCGAGCGGAAAATTTCATCCGGCTGATATACGGCCCATATCAGGCTGCCTTATTACCCAAATCCGGCCTTGACCTATGCATCAGGTCCACATAAAAAATGTAACGGAGTTTTTGATCCGGCCAGGATCAGGCGCCTGATCCCAGCCAAGTCCGGCCTAAAACGGGTCCGAACACGGCCCTGATCATGTACATATAATTTCTAGCCGGATCCCGTTTATATTTTAGCTACAATAAATCAAATGTGAGTCATTTTCTTGTAGTCACTTTTAAGGAGGTATTATCGAAACTTCATAGTCAAAATAGTGTTTGGATTTTCTGCTAAATTTTTATTTTTAAATAGTGACTAAAAAAATTATTTTAATTTTTTATTACTCATATACTTGTGTTTTGAACACTTCAATTGTTGGGAAAAAAAATTTTCATAAGAAAGGACTTGCATGATTCTAGCAGTTATATGGCGAAGAAGGTTAGGTGGCAACATCGCTTAGCGGAAGAATGCGTGTGTCGTGTGTCAGAGTTGTATGGGTGCGTGCGACATAAACATGGCAAACAGCGAATTTCTCGATATTTCTCTTTTATTTCATCGGTAACCCTACATATAATGTACATCAATTTATTACCTGTAATCTAAAGTTGCATGTGTTCGTTTTTCATCAACGGAAGTTGGAATTATCACGCAGAAAAAAATAAAAAACCTAACCTCGGTACCCCTCACGCCATAATACATGTGTTAAAAGTATACAAAAATTGTGATTTTCAAATTAAATATCTCAGTTTCTAGACGGTAAATTGTTGTGAAATTTCACCACAAGTTGGATTTTGCTCTAAATTTCGTGTTCACAAAATTTCACGTAGCTAAGTTGGAAAATAAGGATAAATTTCCGAAAAGCCCCAACCTCCGATCGGTTTGAAACTTTGCACAAACGTTCTGTTTGATAAGATAAGAATACCCCTAAAAGGATTTTTGGCGGCTCGCAATACTTTTCGAGATATTGAATTTTGAAAATTTAAAAATTAACATGCTCGTGTATATCCATATCTATCGTAACGCACTCTACTATCCCTACTCTTTCGACATATTAGGTCACGGTTGTCTAATCGTTTAAATAAACAGCTTGAATCATAAAAATGCGCATGGACCCAATCCAGAAACGAACCCAAACTGAAAACCAAACGCAAACTGAAAACCCAAACCCATACAATTAGAAAAAAAGAAATGATGAAAATGACGTTTTTGATAGGTCGGGGGGGCGGAGCCCCCCCGAACCCGCCCGGTGGGGCTTCGCCCCTGGACCCCGTTGGGGGCTCTCGCGTTCATAATGTTTTGTGCAGGTCTTCCATATATAGCCCACTTAACGCTGTCGCATTAAATTTGCCTTTTTTTTAATATATGTAAACCATGTAACAGTTAAACCCTTATTCTCCCAAAACACCCACACCCACACACGCACACACACACACACACACACACACACACACATACACAGAGACGAACGCGCAATAAACCTGTCATGTCGAAAGAGTAGGGATATGAGTGTGCGCTACGATAGATTAAGAGGCACGATAGTGCCTCGAGACAAGTACATTTCCTCTCCTTTACCGACATGTCGAGAGGTACTACAGCCTCTTATACGCCACACATCTCGCTTATACACGGGAGTATATCTATATAACGAAACTTATTTTTCATATTATTGATGAATTATACGGACTCAGGCAATGATATCAACACGAATATTTTTTATTTTTTTTTCTCTTTCGATCGGTACCCAAATGAATGCTGTAGCTATTGACATATGGGAGATATTGCATTTTATTATTTTCATTCGACGTACATCATCATCATCATTTTCTTTTTTTTTTTGTCTCCGCCACAAATTTTCGCACCGCCCGTGAATCTAACCGCAAATTCATCGCTCACCTGTCGCACCAGGCTAAAAGGCTGAAATCACGTATGTCTTATTAAGGGGGCCAGGTACCGAAAATTTCACATCCAGAACCTCTAACGGTAGAGACTGGCTGATTTTTGTCTTGATATCATTTCTCATATCAAAATACCTCATGAAATTTAGAAAAATTAATTTTTTCCCTATTTTAAAAATAATTTTTTTCGAAACCGATGATATATCGAAAATCCCATCTGCTAGATTATTCATTGTGATAAGTGTTGTTATATAATTTCGTCCAGGTAAAGTTTTATTACTTGATCATATCATAGAATTTTTTTTATTCAGGCCATGGAATCCATTTTCTTCTTATTATATTCTATCAATTAATTTATCACACATTTGGACAATTTTTGTGCCTTTAAATGGTATCTCCTCCTACAATTTTGAACTTTGAGGGTTGTAGATTTTTTTACACATTCTTTGGGTCACAATGAACAATCTAGCAGATGGGATTTCCGATACCTATCCTAACGGATTCGAAAAAAATTATTTTAAACACGTGGAAAAAATTCATTTTTCGAAATTTTATCAATGTCAGGTATTTTGATACGAGAAATGATATCAAGACCAAAATTAGCGAGTCTCTACCGTTAGTGGTTCTGGATGTGAAATTTTCGGTACCTGACCCCCTTAAGGATCTAATAAACGAAATGCAAATGATATTTAATGTCTTAGTTGCTAGATTGGGGCCTCTGAATTTGTAAAATAATGAAACCATCGCATGATGAAATGTTTTGGAAAGACGAAATTCATCCCCTCAAAAATTGTTTTATTCTAGCCTGAGCAGAGCAGTCACCATTCGAAGCTTTCACATAGAAGTTAAATGGTAAAAATATGTATAATCCTTTGCAAAAAGAAGCCAAATCCCTCCAAAAAACACCATAAATGGTGTACAAAAAGTTGAGACAAGCACATTTCCTTGCATCGTTTTATCTTTTCTTACAAAAATATGTCAAACATAAATAGTTGTAAAATAAATCCTCACAAAAAGTTCTCAAATAAATTCAAATCATCCAACTCACAGTTGCCAAGTACATCCAGCATTTTTATTGTTTACATTGTTTATTAACCATTTAAAAGTAAGCCACAACGCCCGAAAACGTCTTGAAACGGGACTTAAGGACTTAATCTAAAAATGTATTGTTTGAAAAATTTTTATTAAAAAAAAATTCGGATTGAAAAAAAAAAATTCGAACGAAGTACTTGGCGAGTTATGTAAAATGACTGTACGGACTACCTGTTACGAACTCGCCAAGTACTTCGTTCGAATTTTTTTTTTCAATCCGAATTTTTTTCAATAAAAATTTTTCAAACAATACATTTTCAGATTAAGTCCCTAAGTCCCGTTTCAAGACGTTTTCGGGCGTTGTGACCTACTTATAAATGGTTAATAAATAATAGAAACAATAAAAATGCTGGATGTACTAGGCAACTGTGAGTTGGATGATTTGAATTTATTTGAGAACTTTTTGTGAGGATTTATTTTACAACTATTTATGTTTGACATATTTTTGTAAGGAAAGATAAAACGATGCAAGGAAATGTACTTGTCTCAACTTTTTGTACACCATTTATGGTGTTTTTTGGGGGATATAGATATACACGAGCATGTTAATTTTTGAATTTCCAAAATTCAATATCTCGAAAAGTATTGCGAGCCGCCAAAAATCCTTTTAGGGGTATTCTTATCTTATCAAACAGAATGTTTGTGCAAAGTTTCAAACCGATCGGAGGTTGGGGCTTTTCGGAAGTTCACCCGAAAATAATTTTCACGTGAGAAACAATAATACCTCCTTAAGTGCGTTATTTTTATACGCATTTAACGTGTCCAATTGTGGCCCGAGTTTACCCACATATGGAGCCAAATGAAAAATGCGGGTCAAATTGGCATAATAAATATAGTTTATTATTTATAAATTAGCAATTAGGAATGATCGATGAACGAATTTAAAAGTGTTCTTATATTATTTTTGAAAACTTTGTAAATGTTACAAAAAAAAAAATCATTGGCCGGGATTTGAACCCGCTATTCTCCAATCGACGAATTCAGCACTTTCGATCGACAAATAATCATTTAAAATAAAAATTTTAAATTTTGAGATTATTTTTTTAAGAGTGTGTTTCCGGCTTCGTAGTCCGGGCGTTTTTCCGTCGAAATTAATTTTGAGCCTACCTGAGAGACCTACCTAACGACCAAACGACCTACCTAACGAAATGGCACGCTATCACTAGCAGGCTATTAATTCCTTATTATTTTCTTATATTTAAATTACATTAGTCTACGAGTTCTGATGAAAAGTCGCTGTCCCAACGGGCTAGATAGAACAACGTGACTGCGTAAATCCGATAATACACAGTAATTGTTAATAAATATTGTTTAATATTTTTTATATAAGTATATACGAGTAGCGTAAATTGAGCCGAGACGAGATCAGGCGTCTTTGCCGGTATTTTGGTGGTGGGGGGGGGGGGTTACACACTAATGCACTCTCACCGAAGTGCGAATGTATAGTCATGTATACATACATACATACATTTTCCTCTAACAACAATACATACATACATACATTTAACAACAATGTTACAATGTATACATCTAACAACAATGTAGCATGCATACATTATCCTCTAACAAGGCGTTCGTCTGGACTGTACATATCGCAACTAGTATCCATGCGTACGAGTACACATTCGAACTGTCGGGAGAGTGTATTAGTGTGCGTGAAGCGTGCACGAGCGTGAACAACGGAACAGAGCGTCACTCTCGGCAGTTGGCGTGGTGGTGCTGCCAGAGATGAGTAGGGAGATGCGCAACGCTGGCATTTTAGGTGTACCCACCAGAGTGGCGCTGATGACGTAGCGGCCAAACCTAGAGTATGATTTTGTGATCATCGCCTCGGTCAATGCTGCAGAGCTCTTCGGTATTAGAATATCGGGGTGCAGTGTTCGATATTTTAGTGGATATTGCAGAACGCACTTGGTGCTAATGGGTAAGGTAGACTGTGAGTTTCAAAATGTGAGGAAATGAAAATCATCTTTAAAAATCACGCTTCTGTGTGAAATTTTAAATCAATCATGTACGTGGTTGGAGAGTAATTGATTATTGAAGCTGCATTTTTATTCACGGGCCGTATAAAAACCATACAATCTCATGCAACTAACTATACGAAAAATGTTAGGAATTTAATGAAAATAGATCCAAATAATCCTTCTCATCTTTGGACAGAAGTTTACGAAGTGCGAAAAGCTTTTCATATACATATAATTGTCAAGAAATTGTAAGAATAAAACAGCTCGAGTTGTAAAATCATGCACACTCGGGATATGTCGTAACACGGATCTCTCCCTCGCACGTTACCCGCCCGACACTCGCGCACCCGCGAGGGCACGAGCGACGGTTCCCCGATTTGTCCCTTTCCGCGTGTGACGGAGCACATGAGAAAAATTTCTACAATGTATATAGTTAAATAAGGGGATAGTAATATTTTTTAGTCTCTCCAGCTATTTTTCAATGTCCCATTGACCTTTTATATCAATCGAATATCCAAATTGTTGATTGCATAACGAAAAAAAATTGTTCCTGGATAAGTTATAAATTTATTGTTGTCATTTTTTTAACCATGCTTTTCTCTCCGTGCACCCTTCCTTAACGATATATATACCAACAATGTTACCAGCGGGTTTCAATGAAATGTGTGCGGGAAAGTAAAGAGAACAAATTATAGGCGGAATTGTGATAATTGCCTATATATAGTTTGAGGACTTTTCCGAATTTTATATTTTTTTTCGCCGATCGTTCGTTGCAGCTCCAATAATGATAATCGCAGATGGAGTGTCTGAAAAAATTAAAGGGTTATTCCTGAATTTTCGCTAAAAATATCATTATTCTGAATTTTGTGTTTTATTTTTGGTAAACAATGCATGATAATCAAGCGAAGGAGCACGATAAATATACAGCCTTCTTGTGTCCTTATTTGTATCTATATATGCATATCAAAACAAAAAAAAACGATCTAAAGATTATTCGCTTGTACCGATTAGTTTCTCGGAATATTAATCGAAATGTAGAGTGATTCTAATCATCCAGTAGTAATAAACAAGAGTTAGTGAATTTTTCAGTTTTCACTTTTTCATCCCATCTACACATTCTGAATGGTTCGCTATGTAACGTCAGCCAATCAATCATGCGCACAAACTTTCCTACTATTCGAGAGTTGCGATTGGCTGACGTTACATAGCGAACCATTCAGAATGTGTAGATGGGATGAAAAAGTGAAAACTGAAAAATTCACTAACTCTTGTTTATTACTACTGGATGATTAGAATTACTCTACATTTCGATTAATATTCCGAGAAACTAATCGGTACAAGCGAATAATCTTTAGATCGTTTTTTTTGTTTTATTAGCAGCAACTCCGGCATGATTTTTCTTCTTTTTTACAGGAATAAAAAAAATATTTTTTTAAATATATTTTTTATGATCATAAAATAATTTGTTATAATGGGGGAAAGGGAGGTTTTCGGAATGCATCTAGGTAACGGTAGTGGTAACGGTAGCTACATTGAGCACGAGAGAAAAAATAAGAGAGGAGGAGGTATATTTCGGTGGAGGGAGTAGAAGGAATAATTTGCTAAAAGGGGAAAGACCCCGGGCACTGGCACGAAATATATATAATTTGTTATAATTTAAGTACATAAAAAACCTTCTATTGGGAAAAAATCAAACAAAAAAACTTTTCAAAACTGCGTACAATTTAGGAAGGGCATAAAAATGTACATAAATTATTTTAAAAAAAATGAATAAGAGTTCCACTCAAATTTTTTTCCAATTGACGTTTTTTGGTTAAAAATTTAAATTAAGAAAAATATATATATTTTCAATTTATAACAAAATATGTTTAAAAAAAAGTATTTTTGAAATTATTGTGAAAAAAAACCCGGATTTTCATTCGCCAGGATACGATGATGCCTTACTGTCTCCTGATCCATCCCAGATTAGGGAAAAAATAAGGCTGGCCTTATCAGACCAACATTTTTCCAGTCAGAGGTATGCCTTCGTAGCACCTGATCTGTATACCTGATATGGATAATATAAGGCTAGCCTGATAACCCGCGACATACCAAAATATGATCTGGTCCAGATCAGGGTGTGATCTGGTTGGCCTGATCACGCATGCCTTATCGATACCAGATGAAAGCCGGATCCTTTATCAGGCCAGCCGGGCTAAATTTGTGCTCGGGAATAACTGCTTTATTAGGATTAATCAGTTGCAAAATATAATCGAGACATTTAAAGAGAAATTTAATCCTGCGTACACATGCTGCTTTCTTATTATTGTTAGACAGACAAGAGAGGAAGCTTTGTGTGATGGTAAAAAAATTCCAAAATTTTGGTTTCATCGTACTTAGAAATACTCAGCTGTGTCCAAAGAGCTCAAAATTTATATTTGGAAAAAATATGTGTATATGTTTAGGTGGTCCTTAAGTGGGTCATATTCGAACTGCTCCATTATAGCTCCCATGAGCTATGATGGCTCCCAATAAATAAATAAAAATGTAGCCAAAACTTCACGTCCTTAACTCAATTCTAAGTACCTACTTCACTCAAGCCTAGGAATTTTCCCATTTGAATTGCATACGATGTTTGGCACTCGGCGGTTATTTTTTTTTAATCGCAGTATGGCTTTAAAAAATCCAAAATTTGGCGCACTTCTTAAGGTTGTTGTGCTGGTTACTCAGCCAGGGGGTCGGGCGGAGTCCGCGCGCGGTGAGCGCGGGGGATGCATCGACGATACAATTTTGCGCCGCTCACGGGCGAGCGGGTCCTTTTTCTCTTTCATTATAAATATTTTAAAAACGATACTGTCAAAAATTCTGAAATTTTTACAGAATATCCAGGTAATGTCTCTCAAAACGTATTGCATTTTTCAGCTTATTGGCACCATTTTCTTGTCAGATATTACGTAAATACTGCAAAAATTATCAGAATTTATCTATTATAGGTGCAGTTAACCTACGAAGCACATTAACTTTCCGAATTTTTTTCTCAATAACGGTACTGTGAATCGTACCCAAGTTTTACAGGAACGTAGGCAAAATAATTATATACATTGTGGAAAAATTTGGTCTGCGTGGCATCATTTTGAAGTATCGTCACAACAACCTTAACTGCAGCAGTAACGATATTATTTACGAAGCTACATCTCAAAAACGAAAACCCTCTTCCCTCGGCAAATAATATTTTCAAATGTTAAAACAAGTCTACAAAAAACGTTACTGTTTCTTTAAAAAAAAAATTAATATGCAACCTTTTCACGAAAATATATTCAAAATTTGAGACTGCACATATTTAGAGCATACAGAAAAAACAACTTCATTCTATATGGCAAAAAAATTTACGGGAGATTTGTGGGAAAATGTTTCTTTTCCGGTGTAGCATGTACATGCTACACCTCTTTAAACTCAGGAAAAACTCATGTTCTAAAATCCGATGTGTCTACAACTGCAAGCCCAGCACTATTGTGAATCGCTGAATACGAATCTGAAGTCGAAATTCAAAAATTCAAAATATAGTGGATCCATTATGGTGGGCCAACATGCAAATAGTCGCTCGACTTGGATGAACCTCGGTACTCGAAGGCATTCGAGGGCACTGATTACGAATTTGAAGTCAAATCCATAAATTCAAAATGGCGGATCCAGTATGGCAGACCAACATTTTTTTAAATAACTTGATTTAGACGAAAATCGGTACTCGCAGGGGTTTTTGGGGTCACTGACTTCGAATCTAAATTTAATTGCAAGCATTTAATCTGCACTTAGAACAATCCCAATTCTCGAATTTCATCCAAATCAAGTGAGACTCTTTTAAATTTCGGTCCGCTGCACCGGATCTGACATTTTGAATTTTTTAATTTTAACTGCAGATTCGTACTCAGCGACCGTAAAAACCTCCGAGTTCCGAGTCCCATCCAAATGAAGTAGCTTTTTGCATTTTTGTCTATCTCAGTGAATCGCCGTTTTTTATTTCTAAATTTTAACTTCAGATTCGTAATCAGCGTCCTCAATAACTCTCAAGTCCAAAAAGTTTCAAGTGCGTAAGGAAGAATGTAGGCCTCATGAGGTTGAAAAATCTGTTGACAATTCTTTGGCATTACTGTCATTTAAAAATTAAGAACCTCAGCATTAAAATATTGCTGATTTCTTTCAGACTTTTATCCTATCGCGAAAACTCAAAATTTTTACCGAATTACAATTTTGTTCGGGACATCTGGGCAGTGCTCACTTCTTCTATTTCATGAACAACGCCCATGCGTCGCGGAAAGTCGAAAAATCTGACGTGATTTTTTGAGATCTCATCCGATCTATGTAAACCAAGAACGATCTGTATTCGTATGACCTAAATTATTTGTTTTTTCAAAATATTTATTCGTTATATTTGGTTTCAAAAACTCCATTAATAAGTTATGATTGTATATGAAACTCGTCCTGAGAAAAGTAAAAAATAGTTAATAAAAAACGACTCTGAGCAGATCCTATGCAACCATTTACGAGTCAAGAGTTCGCAATTTTTCTTTGGCGAGAATTTTTTTTCAAAACGACCCTGGCAGATCTGGTTTACGATCGTAAGGATGCGAGGTCTTTGCGAGGAGAAAAAAACCACTCTGCTGTGATTATTGTCTCACTGAAACTCTCTCCATCTAAAGAGAGAGAGATAGAAGCGTGAGTCTTATTGAACGGGGCGGAGAGGGGCAAACGACCTTATAATTATAGGGACAATGCTCGCGAGGTAAACGCTCGTAATACGTAATGTCGGCCAAAAGAGTGAGACGAAAAGTTTTCAAGAATTTTTCTGAAAGCTGAAGATAAAGATAAAAGACCAAAGATTAATAGTCACAGCAACCTTGAGAGTTCGATGTGGCAGGTAACTGGACGCTCGGTCATTCTGGCCCCGCGATCCGCTTTCCCTTCGGTTACACCATGTTTTTTTTTCCTTCTTGTCATCTGGAATTCAAACTCAATGACATTCGACAGCAGTGAAACTCTTCGAGCATCAGGAGCCATACACCAATAGCGTGAAAAATAATTTTGTGAAACGTGAAAATAGTATCATACGAAGTTTTATTTTTCTGAATATTGATAGCAAAGATACTTAATTGCTGATTCTGACGTTTCAATGAAGTATCAAATAAAAATTTATTTATTTTATGATGAAAAAAAAAAATATTAAGCCGTCTTTGCTGCACTTGAGGAATGATGTATATGGTACTTATAGTCGTGAATTCAAGCATTCCACTGACTTCAGAAAACACTGTTTCATTTGTTAGCTTAACTGAGGTCACATCGAAGAATGATTTTTCGACCACATGTTTCTCGAAAGCTTTTTATGAGTTGCATTTGCTTAAGGATGTTTTGCACTTAAGGTGGCTCATCAGTGAATTAAAAAACCGGTGATACGAATGAAACTTCGGGAGAGTGTTATCTAAGATGCAATGAACACTATCTCAAAATTTCAGGGTATGTTGCCAGACAAATTATTGCGAACGAGTAATTTAAAATTACCTATTTTAGCATGGGTCTTATGGCAGTTGATTCCATTTTCACCGGAAGTGACATGATACCTTTTGATAAAGACGAGAGTTCTTATTCAAATTTTGAGTATTGAAAGATGAAATCGTGAACTTTCCAATGGTATTTAAAAAATTGTGTCTTGCCAGGGATTTACCCGAGAAATTTAATCGCGAAAGTCATCGTGTGTGCAAATCTCGGATACAATATATGTCTGTCATTCTGCACGCGAGGAAACATATGAATATCAGCTATAGTTTTTGACTTGATCGCTCTGACAGCGTTAAATACTTTTGTCAGTTAAGACTTTATTTATAATATTATTTATAATAAATTATGAATAAAATATCACGGGAAACGTCATCGAAATTCATAAATTTTATTTAAACAGAGTATTTAGAAAATATTATGATGGTTTTATGATTTTTTTTCACGTCACGATTTTTGACTAGTTTTGTCACTGATGGGCCGCCTTAAATCCCCATCCACAAGTAAAAATCATTGTGAATTGCCCGATCCCGATGAGTTAATAATTAAAAAAAAAAAAAAAATTAACGACATCGAAGACTCCAAGGATATTGAGTTTCAATAATAATAATGTTGTAAAGTTATTAATCATAAGTAAAAAAAATTTTCAACTAAATTTTAGAATAATTATTATATATTTTTTCACAAATTATAATATCTGCTTTTTTTATTCAACACATTTTTTCCCATGAATGTTCCTTCGTTCTTTATATGTTAATAATTTTAAAAAAGTGAATTTTACCGTGAAGAAAAATTTTTTCTATCCTGCAAAGAGACGATTCCATTCTGAAGAATTTTTTAACAATTCTTATAGTTTTCGTTATACAGATCCGCGTACTTGATAAATTATATGAAGGCAGCATATTCGAGATTTTCACGAAGATATATCTGTGAAAGCAATCAGTAAATTACCGTAAAATTTTGCATGAGTAATCTGTTGCCTATGTGTGAAAAGATATCCAAAATTCACGTCATTCTCTCTATTTTTTAACTTTGTGTGAAGCACCCTCGGTTGCTTTACGCATAAATTCCCAGCCAAAAGTGAGATTCATGAACCTAAAGCACTTCGCAATGGAATATAAATATGAAAAATATCAAGCATTTCGAAGATCCCAAAAACATTGATCGTGAATAATAATAATAATGCCAAAACGGTATTAACAAATTCGTTCAAAAAAAATTGTCAAACGAATCATTAGACATTTTTTTCTTTTTGGATCAAATGAATTCGTTGATTTTTTTAAATGTACGTCTGAATTTTTTTAGAATGTTTCCTTTCTTTTTTATTTCTGTTTTGGAATTTTTGAAGGCTGCATATGGACATTATGTGCATTCAATGGCCCAGAAACTTTTTCAGTGCTATATTTAACTTTCCACGAAAACATATCTAAAATTTACGACTCATTATTTACTTCTCAAAATGAAAAAAAAAATTTTTAATGAAAAAGAGAGAAATAAGTTCCGAAAAATTCCAACGTATTCAAAAGAATCGTCTACTTCAGTTTTTATGAGAAAAAAAAAATTTTACTGACGATTTTTTAATTTTTTTTAACATTTTTTAAATAACTTTTAGTTATAATTATTATTGAAGATTAATATTTCGAACATCTTCAATATCGTCGGTTTTTTTTCCAGATTTTTGTCACATACCGAAGTATACTGAACCCCCCAAAAAACACCATAAATGGTGTAAAAAAAGTTGAGACAAGTACATTTCCTTGCATCGTTTTATCTTTCCTTACAAAAATATGTCAAACATAAATAGTTGTAAAATAAATCCTCAAAAAAAGTTCTCAAATAATTTCAAATCATCCAACTCACAGTTGCCAAGTACATCCAGCATTTTTATTGTTTACATTGTTTATTAACCATTTATAAGTAGGTCACAACGCCCGAAAACGTCTTGAAACGGGACTTATATAGGGACTTAATCTAAAAATGTATTGTTTGAAAAATTTTTATTGAAAAAAATTCGGATTGAAAAAAAAAATTCGAACGAAGTACTTGGCGAGTTCGTAACAGGTAGTCCGTACAGTCATTTTACATAACTCGCCAAGTACTTCGTTCGAATTTTTTTTTTCAATCCGAATTTTTTTCAATAAAAATTTTTGTTTTCTCCTTTTCAAAAGGTCGTTAGTTACTCTTTTTATTATTTTGTAAAAATCATGAATTACAATATTCTTAATTTTAAGGATATTTATTTTCAAAGTATATTTTGTACGCAATTTTTTTTTCAAAATATATTTTATATTCGATTGTTGCGAATTGCATTTTGCATTCAATCGAAAATTCTTTGTTCCTGATTATTATTCAAAATTTACTTTGCTGCGTTTGTTGCAGTCTTGAGTTTATGAAATCATATCGATTTGCGAGGTATCTATTCATTTTTATCCATTTATTTATTAAAAAAAAAGGTTTTCATTTATCGTGGGTTTATAGTCGCCAAATCGTATCAATTGTTTTGACGCCATAAGAAATTTTTGTTTTCTCCTTTTCAAAAGGTCGTTACTTGCTCTTTTTATTATTTTATAAAAATCGTGAATTACAATATTATTAATTTTAAGGATATTTATTTTCAAAGTATATTTTTAAAGTCATATTTTCGAGTATCTGCCAGGCACTGCAACACCGGACTTTCGAGACAGAGAGAAGGGGCGGACTAGCGTGGATATTGAATCCGCGCGCGAAATTTGAAAAATTAATAGCATGCGTGACGCTTTAGCACAGAATAATTATAAGCATACCGAATAATAAATTAAATTTATTTTGTTTATGTTTTCATGATCGTTTGAAGTTTGGAAAATGTTGGGAAAAATGACGTTCAAAAAATAAAATATAATGAAATTGGTATTATTAGATATATATATTTTCTTTATTTTAGTACGTTTTTGTAGTGTTATTAAAAAAATATATATACTGTTTTTATTCTTTGGATTCGTTTTTTGGAGTTATCAAATATATATATTTTCTATATTGTTTTAATTTATCACATTCGTCTTTTTATCTCGCTCACTATTCATTATGATGTTACAATAATCAATTCGTCAATGAGTACGTTTACACGACGCTCTTATTCCGGTGTTACGAAAACCGGCGTAGTTAAATCAGGCGTTAAAGTGCGTGTAAACGGGTCCTAACACCCGCTTTACGAGGTAAAGCGGGTGTTAGGTACCGTGTAAACGCCTGGTTTAACTAAACCGGTTTTCATAACACCGGAATTGAAGTGTCGTGTAAACGTACTCAATGAGTACGTTTACACGACGCTCTTATTCTGGTGTTACGAAAACCGGCGTAGTTAAAGCAGGCGTTAAAGTGCGTGTAAACGGGTCCTAACACCCGCTTTACGACGTAAAGCGGGTGTTAGGTACCGTGTAAACGCCTGATTTAACTAAACCGGTTTTCGTAACACCGGATTTGGAGCGGCGTGTAAACGTACTCAATGAAAACATTTCACCGGTGTGTACTTTTTTGAGGTTATGTCACTCACATCAGCAGGCAACGAACTTTAAGAGCCTACGTTACTGGAAACGCGGGCGACAAAAGGGGCCCCAATGTTACCGCGATTATTTGTGATTTCAACATTTTTTATTATCGATATGTTTAACCATTTAAGAATGAACAAAAATAAAATATGATAACTTCGATAAAATCTCCAACTTATGCGAATTTAAATGATAATTGACGAATAAAAAAAATTATAATAATGGATGCGTAGGCTACAGGGCACAAAAAAATTGCTACGGCGCCCAATGTAGAAGCATAGGAAAATCTCCCCCACTCTGATCCATCCCCACCATGCTTCTAAACAACCTTTGGGCAGAGATGAGTAGGGAGATCAACAGCGCTCGGGTTTTCTTGATACCTGGCGTCGACGTGACACCTAGGCGGTCAAACGCCGAACTTGTCTCATCGCGTGAGATCGGCTTGAAGTTATGCGCGCTGAATTGAGCGGTTGTCAACCGCACGGTTTCGCCAGAGATAATCTCGCGTTTCGCTCTCGCGAATCCGATCCCCGCTGTCTTGACGAAATTTTGTCTTGAGTCGATTTTTTTTTCAGCTCATATGCATTAATTAATCAAAATATGTAAATTTCAACGTGTTGTTTTCTAAATTAATCGAATTTGGACCCAAATTGTCAAACATTATTAAGCGCGCTCGATGAAGATATTCTTTTAATGTTTTTTACTTTTCGAAGCATGAGAAAACCCGAGCGCTGTTGATCTCCCTACTCATCTCTGGTATGACATTTCACCGGGCAGCCACCGTGTCGCTACGGTGGCGTTGCGGAGCGAATCGGAGCTGCACTCTGTGCACCGTTTGTGCCGCTACGGTGGCGTCACGTGGTAAGAGCGAGCAGCACAGCGTGCCGTCTACGTGCCGCTACGTTGGCGTTACGGAGAGCATTGAAGCAGCACGCTGTACCGCATTTGTGCCACCACAGTGGCGTTAGGCGTCAGCACGACGTGCTGTCTCCGTGTCGCTACGGTGTCGCCCCAACGTACCGCGGTACGCCGTACTGCCACCGTGTCGTCAGAAGAGGGTGCACATGGCGACACGGTGGCGACACAGCGGGACGGAGCGTAGCGCCACCGTGGTGTCCCCGTGCCGCTACTCCCCGATTTCACGGCACGTTTTTCTATCTGGGCATTGCTCGCACGCACTCCTTCCTAATTGCTTGCACATTGCTTCCTCATGGGAAAATCTTTGTGGTAATGACTGTTTTTCCATATAGAAAAAATGTAACCAAAATGTTAGAAAATTGTTCACATGATTAGAGAACTATTTATATTGAATTTGGAAAGGATCCTTGGAAAAATTCATGTAACCAACCGACAGAAACTTGTACATTCTTTCCTCGTTCATTAGGACTGTTTTTTTTTTTTTTCAATTAAACCAACTTCGGATTGTGAATGTAAAGAAGAGCGAAGAAGGAAAAGGTGCAAAGCATGTTGCTTTGTTATCATTTTTTTGCGAACTTATAAAGCTCCTTCTATGAGAAAGTTGGCTTTCCTAAAGAAAAAAAAGTCTCGATGAACGAGGAAGCAATGTGCAAGTTCCTAATTTTCACGCTTTTTTGTAATTTTTAATTAGCGTATCACGTGACCCCTTAAGCGTAACCTCTTAAGGGATTCTCGACAAATTTAATGCCAAATGTCTTTGTCTCCTAGCCTATTTGTGTGCAAAATTTCGAATTGGTAACTGGAATTATTTTTTTTTTTTAATATTCACACATTTGTTTTTATCTTTGAATTTCAAATATGTGATAACGGATTTCTATGAGAAATTGAAAGTCAATCTATCATAATTTTCTCTGATTTAGGCGTAAGCACACATTTTTTCAAAATTTAAAAAAAAAAAAATGGAAATTTGTGCATTGCTTCCTCACTATTTTATTTTGCTAGCAGAACTCCCTCTTTGAGCAAGTGAGTTTTTGAATTTACCTTCCTCATAGAGAAACCTTTGTAAGCAAGATAAAACAATGAGGAAGCAATGTGCAAATTTACCATTTGCACGCTTCTTCCTATCCAATAAAAACGAACGTATAAGATCAAGAAGAATGTCCGCCTAGAAAACGTTTATTATACGTATATACGTATAATGAACGTTTTCTAGACGGACATTCTTCCTAAATTTATACGTTTGTTCTTATTGGGTAATTTATCTAATTTGTACGTTTTGAGGCTTGATAGCCTCAAATTTTCGAGCGTTAGTAGTTGAAGCATGTACAAAATTCCTCTATGAGGAATCAATAACCGCAAATAATAATAAATACTTCATAGATTTATAATATGAAATAAAGTAACAAACTTTTAGACCCAACGTTAAGCCCCTCCAGGGATTTCTAGCCAAATTGAAGACTCACCATACATGTCCCCAAGCCTGTTGTGTAAAAAGTTTTGACTCGATAGCCTCAAATTTACGAAAGTTATAGAGCACTTACAAACATTTTTAGAAAATTTCAAATTTCTCCAAAATCTGAACCCCTCTAGCGGTTGTAGCGAAAATAAATACCGATTATCCTTGTCCTCTAGACTATTTGTGCAAAACGATTCGGCTGGATAGGCTTACATTTCCGAATGTTAGAGCACGTAAAAACGTTTAATGAAAATTTCAAAATTTTAAAGATCTGTACCCTTTCAGCGAATGGAGCAAAATTCTATACCGATTATGTTCGTACCTCAGATTATTTGTGTAAAAATTTTCGGCTGAATAGGCTTCAATTTATACGAAAGTTAACGCGCGGACACCGATTTTATTACAGACACATGTGTAATGAGATTCGAAGAATGACGCATAAAACATCTTTGCGAGCAATTGAAGATCTCAAATTCTCGCTCATATTTCTGATAATAACATACAGGACGTGTTATATTTTTTTTTTTATGATCACTTACCAACTAATTTAGATTACTTCACTGATTGTGTGGATACCTATACCCTAGGACCTCGATTTAATGGCCCTCGATTTAATAGACAGTCCCCACCATGTCGCATTTATCGATCGGTTTTTCGCGTGGTGGGTGATGGTGGGGGACGCTTAAAGTCTCCCCGATCAGGCCCGTAGCACGGAGCGCCGATGCGCATCAGATACAGCATGGGCGGGCATACGCTACCTCGATTTAACAAGGTGCGATGCGGAGCCGGTCCCGCCACTGGCCGTTAAATCGAGGTCCTAGTGTATATATGTAACGAGGGCACGCTACTTCTATGTGGCAGAGATGAGTAGGTTTGGTTTTCGCTGTCCTGATCGATCTCTCGATAATTTTCTAGATCCTGGTCAATCACTCCATAGTTTTTGGTGTCCGCGTCGATTGGTTCATACTCTTCGGTTTCCACATCGACCTGCTTATAGTTTTCGATGTCCAGGTCAAATTCTTCATCGTTTTACGTGTCCAGATTGATCGTTCCTTTAGTTTTAAGTATTTAGATCAGTATAGCTTAAGGATTTTTCACACAAAGTTGAAAGTTGAATAATAGAGAAATTGACGTGAATCTGAAAAATGTCTACCCTTAAATTCGGTATAAGCCTGAAAATATCGATTCTAAGGTAAAAATGGTAATAACCAAAGTTGCAGAATATAAAATTTCCTACCTGATTATTCATCACCATTTTTACGATAAACTCTATAATAAACGAGATCATTGAAAAAACCCGTTTTTACCCTTATTTGAAATCTACACTGAGAAAAAAATTTAATTCAAACAAGTGAATTCGACATTGATTCAATAGAATCTGTCATTCAATAGTGCCATCGAAATATTTGGTCGTTGGAATACTATATAGTTTTGAAAAAATTTATTCAACTCAACAATATATATTTTCAAACTGCAATTATATGGTGTTCTTCATATCTTTCTTTCGTTTGCCATAATATGAGTTTTATTTGAAAGAATAGTAGAACATATCGATAAGAAAAATTTGAGCTTCAAGTCAAACATAAAATGAATTGTGCAAAATGCAGATTTATTTGGGCAAATAGTTTATGGAATCTGTCTTATCATATATGTACTTGAATCACTTCTCGACTTCTGTATACAGAATGTATGGAGAGTTACTGCGATGCATTTTATATTCGACAGAAGCTCATAATTAATCGAATAAACTGTTTTTTTTAATTGAGTCAAATAAAAATTCTGTTAGTTAAAAGGTCGGTACAGTTAGTAAGATTACACGGGAAGTTAAATAAATCGTAAATGCGTTCCCCTGAAACGAATATGAAATTATACAATACGAATATGCAATTGCTCCAATAGTATGTATGGTCGAAGAAGTCATGTGCGCCATTAAATCACTATCTGGCTTGCATGAATGTGAATAATATGATGTTGCTACTATTCCTTTTACATTTGGGAAAAGTTCACAATCAATCGAATAGTACATTTATTTAATTGAGCGAGATCAAAATGCTGTTAGTTCAAAAGTCTGTACAGTTAGTAAGATTACACGGGAAGTTAAATAAATCATAAATGCGTGCTCCTGAAACCGATATACGATTGGTCCAATTGCTTTTATTGTCGAAAAAATCGTGTGTGCAATTAAATCACTTTCTGATTTACATGAATGCAAAGAATATGCTGTTGCTACTATTATTTGTACATTTGGGAAAAGTTCACAATTGATCGAATAGTTTACTTCTTTCATTGAAAAAGAATAAAACCTACGGTCAATTGAACTGAATATTTGTCTACTTTGAATCGATATTTAGTTTGGAGAAATTATTCGCTTACTTATTTCTTCTTCAAATATGATTGAATTGATTTTAATATTATAATGCATTAAAAATATATATTGTTCCTGGAAAAAAATATTTATTTGCATCAAAGTATTTTTCTGTCATACAAAAATCATGTTTATTCCAAAAAACATCAATTTTAATTAAATCAAAAAAATATACTGTCACTCCAGTTATATATTCAATTATGTGAAATGTATATTCGGTCCACACAAATAGACTTTTGCTTGAGATACAATAATCTTCTGCTGATTGAACAAATGTCTTGTTGTGTAGATTATTTGTAGGGTTATTTTAACTAAATATTCGATTGTTCGAAATGACGATACAGTTGTTATAGCAAAAGATTAATTCACCAGAAACAAATATTCGGTTGCTGTAGTTATTCTTACAATGGGTTATTCAATCATATATTCAATTCATCCGATTCATCCACCGTCATCCGGTACACCGGCACTGCGGCAAGCGTAGCAGTCCTTCTCCCAAGTGGTAGAGAATCGGGATCGCACTGTACCTACAAGAATCTATTTATTTGTGAACAATTATTTAAACAATGTTACTATATTATATTGTTTCAATACTTACTTTCGTTGCGGAATTTTGTGTTCCACCCGGAGAAATATCCGAAGAAAATTTGATGCTCCGACCTGGACTCGAACACGGGACCTTCTGACGACCAGCCGATTGCTCTGACCACTGAGCTATACTAGCCTGTTTCCCACGTCTATTCGAATCGTTCTCATATCTTGTAATTTTATATTAATTCATGAAGAAAAGAATATTTCATTGTTACAACGACACATTATTCCTTCAAGCCTTTCCCCCAAAAAAAATGCCAAAACTTTTTTTTCAATTAAGAAAAAAACACTCCGTTCAAATGAATCAACCTTACTGCTAAATGAACAGCATATTTCACTGAATTATTAGCACATTTTATTGAATAAGTAGCATATTTCATTGGATGAACAACTTTTTTCACTTCGAAACATTCAAAATAATCGTGCTTTTAAAAACAATCACTGTATTGTTGAAGTAGGCATTCTACTCAATCCAGTCAAAAACACCGCCGTTAATTTAATAAAATAACTTGCAATCAAACCAGTGGTATTGAGTCATCATTTCTTCTAATGGTGTAACTACTTCTGTAATGAAGTTGATTCCCGTGTTAACGGATCAAATAACCTTTTAATTCAAAAGAATCGTTAATTGAATTAAGATAACGCACTAACATTGGCAAATTTAACTGATAATTGCAAATAAATATAGGGCCGATACAAAATGTAATTATCATCGATACAAATACTTTTTGTTTGATTCGACATTACCATTTAGTGATTCCAAACCTTTAACAAAAAATGATTCCATGATTTTTTGAAAAATGTGAACTTGTTTATTTCATTATCGTCTGTGATATTGATATAAACAGATGAGTATACAAATTTAAAAAAAAGGACGAAAAAAAATGTCAAGTACCGAGGATCGATCTCGCTTCCTCGGATACACTAATCGAGCGCCCTACAAACTTCGCCATGAAATCGTTGGAATATTTGGATAGGTTTCTCATATTCAAATTGTAGCCACGCTTGGGGTTCAATTCGGCTTGACTTGTTCGATTAGTTTACTGCTTAATTTTATTCGGCTGAAAACGAATTGAGGAAGATAAAATATAATAAACAATGCAATGGAATAAAGTAGTCCATGGTGAACAAAATTTTTTTCAATCTTTCTTTGGGAAAGGCTTGAAGTCACTATAATTTGTAATATTGAGCGAAATAAAAAGTGTTCGTGTTAATGAAAATTATGTTTGTTTTGGGTCCTATATTTAGTTGAAATTACCAGATAAATTTTGCAAAGCTAGTGAGTTATCTTAACTCAATTAATGATTGTTTTAACTTTAAATGTTATTTGGTCTGTCAACATACGAAAGTATCTAACGGTAGCGGCTTTTTTGGTTCAATCATGCACAAGTGAAATTTGATATAGATATTATTTTGCACCAACTGTATACGGATTACGAAACGAGATTTTCTCAAATCAATATTCATTCAAAACAATCCATTCTATTTTTCATTGAATACAACCACGTACGTGATTTAATGAAAAGAACGTTGTTTGAACTGCTTCATGCATTTGCACATATATTATATAGGTGCTTTGAATAACTTGGTAATTCGATTAAACTAGTGACTATCTTTTTATAATAAATGCATTTCTTTAGGACAAATAAAAATCTCATCTTAAACTTAGCAACCAATTTCATTGGATGAATGAAACATAATAAATGGTCTTGATGTAAAAATCCCTTGAACCGAGGAAACGAATCAATTCAAATCTTGCTTCAGCAGTTTACTTCGATCAATCGTATACACGATGCCTTTTTTATAACATAATATTTTGCATCAACTATACGAATTCAAGACTCAATGTTTTTTAATTCAATATTCAGTTGAAGCAATCGTATATAGAATTCAACTGCCTACATACAACAATAAAAAATAACTTTCGTTCAACTGCTTCATTTCTGTGCCAAAATCACATAATTACTAAATATCATATCAATAAAGTGTTTATACTTTTATAGAAATAAAAAATGTGCTCGAACATAGTCAACAGTCAAAGTTTTGAAATTAACGAAATAATGGATAAATCCGATGAAAATATTTTACTCGAGTCTAACAAAAGTCGCAATGCAATCTTACTGCAGCAATGTATTTAGTTCAATCAATTATAAGTATAGTCTTTCTAATAGAATATTAACTTCCATCGAGTAATTAGATTCAAGAATAAATATTTTTTTTTAATTCCATATTTAGTTAATGTAATCGTATATATAATTGAACTGCATACGTACAACAATAAAAAATCACTTTCGTTCAACTGTTTCGTTTACTTGCCAAAATCACATAATCACTCTGAACAACTCCGCCAATCAATTCGATCAGGAATTTGAATTTTTTCAATAAAGTGTTTATATTTTTATAACAATAAAGAATGTGCTCAAACAGTCAATGGTCAAAGTTTTCAAATTAACGAAATAATGGATTAATCCGATGAAAATATTTACTTGAGTCTAACAAAAGTCGCGATGCAATCTGACTGCAGCAATGTATTTAGTTCAATCATGTATAAGTAGTCTTTCTAATAGAATATTAACTTCCATCGAGTAAGTAGATTCAAGACTAAATAATTGTTTTTTAATTTTATATTTAGTTAATGTAATCGTATATCTAATTGAACTGCATACATACAATAATAAAAAATCACTTTCATTCAAATGCTTTGTTTGTTTGCCAAAATCACATAATTACTCTGAACAACTCTGCCAATCAATTTGATCAGTAATTTGATTTTTTTCGCTCCAAACTTTATACTTTTATAGCAATGAAACATGTGCTTAAACAATCAATAGCTAAAGTTATCTAATTAACAAAATAAATGATTAATCCGATAAAACCATTACTTGGAACTAACAAAAGTCGCAATGAAATCTTACCGCAGCAATTGACTTAATTCAATCGTCTCTACGTAGTCTTTCTAATAAAATATTAATTTACATTGAGTACGTAGATTCAAGACGAAATTATTTTTTTGGGAATAAAATATTGTTTGGGCTCAATCGCATATATACTTCAGTCAATGAAATGTATAGTTCAATTAAATAAAAAAATCAAGATAATTATGCTTTTGAAAACAATGACAGTATTGTTGAACTAAGCATCTATTTACTTCAGCTGAAAACATTGCAGTTGAATTAATGAAATATGTTGAGATAGTTATTATTTGTGAGAGATAGGGTGGAGAATGAGAGAGAAATGAAGTACACGAGGATATACTTTTATTATTCGATCAATACAATTTGCCCGTATGCCTGTGCGTTCGTAGCGACACTGAAGCCGGCGAAGGCGAGAGCGCGCTTACACAGAGACGCCTCGATGCTTGCCGAATGGTTACGACGTTTTCCGAACGCTGCGCGCGCACACCGTCTCATTACATACGCTCGAGAAAACGATGTACGGATAAAGCCCGTTTTACACAAGGCAAACGATGAAGCCCGTTTTACGCAAAAAAAATATGCGCGACAAACTCATTTACCAACAAAATATATTCCAATAACATCAATTTTATTGAATCAACATTTTTTTTTCTCAATGTAACTCTGTAAATATTTATCCTAGAGTAAAAATAATTCATATTAAACGTGTGGGAAATTAAATTTCTCACAACCTTGGTTCCTATCATTTTCACTCTTGAGTTTAAAATAAGCGAGTTATGCGAAAAACAAAAAAATCACTCTTTAAATCAAGATGGCGGCAAACGAAATGAGGGGATTTTTCCGGAAATCAAGATTTACACTACCAACCACACTTCCCTAAGTATAAAAAAAAAAAGAAAATTGTTTCCCCCAATTATTTCCAGACGAACCGATTTTTAGACCCATCTCGACTGGACTACTTGGTCACGAAACAATTTTCCATATTTCTATGGAAAGTTAGACCTCGAAAAACTATGGAGAATTCGACCTGGAAAATTATGGAGAATTTGACCTGTATACCAAAAATTATCGAAGAATTTATGCAGGAACATACCCGGGCATCGAAAAGTCAGAAGGGACCCTCATATACGTCGGACCTCGCAGGCACTGTACCCTTATAATTGGGCCCGCATTTGTTTTTCCATAATTATTTTTGGGTCTATATTAGGGGTGTTTTTGGGTAGAATAAATATTTTAATTACGTATTATCTGTTCAAAATCTCATATCGACGATAGTACCTGATATACAATTTCATGGAAAATAAAGTCATCAACTTACGGTATTTGTATTGACAAACTAAATCGTGGAGTTGTACCAAGAAAAAAGAAGCACAAAATGTGATATTGATTGCATTTTATTGAAAACAGAATGCAAAAAACGACCATACACCTTAAGGAACTCCACCGCAGTAACAAAAATTAGAGGCCAATTTTGTTTTTATTTTTTATAATTCAATATATTAAAAAGTTATAAACGGCTTTGTTTTTTTTTCTTATTTTATTCGTTACAGTCTCCTCTATAATTTTCGTATACAAATGTTTGTTCCAAAATCAGAATTGATGACGTAGTCGTTGATCTCCTCAAATATAAATTTTCCAGTCTCCTGAAACTGCAGCAGACATGCCGATCATTATAAGAATAAATAAATAAATAAATAAATAAATAAATAAACTACACTAAATTAGTTATCGTTGAGCAAAGAATTTTTTTTTAACAAAATGGCAACTACCAGAATTATTTTTGTTATTTATTTTCAATGAATGATTTTTTTCTTTATGAAACTTGTTTAAAAAGAAAATCGTCTTCTCAATAACAGATAATTAGTCAAAGAATTCTCCATAAAGAATTGAAACAAATCGAACGAATAATTTTCGATGTACTTCTACCGCAATGTCGAAAATCATGGTCTTAAGAAAAACGCGTTCAAGTTTCGAGATCGAATTTTCTCTCTATTATTATCATAGATTTTTTTTTTATTTTAGATTTTTTTAAAGGTTTTTTTCGTTCAATTGTCATTACTATCATAGAACTTATTTCAAACGCCATCGATGCCAAGCCCATAGTTCGTATCTCCTGTTGACGTGGAAGGCCCTTCCGAGCTGTTCCCTTTCTGTTTTGGACCTGAACGACAATTTTAAGCCTGTTTTGTCCTGGTCGAGACAGTAGACCATTTAGCAGAGGCTGCAGAGGTCTATGATGGGGCCACAGAAAATCATTGTCATTTTTGAGGATATCACGATGAAAAGTTAATAGCATATTCTTGAAACTATAAAGGATCGCGAAATTGCAAAAAAAAAACACGATAAATTTTTTGAAAATTTTACAGTATTGTGTTTCCTTAATATTCGTAACATTTTGTTCAGTGCAGTGTGAACAAAAATTTAATTAAAAATCACACGCAGTCATTTACTTGAATTCGTTTTATGGCGCCTTTAAATATCGTCAAAAGGGATCATATTTTTAAAAAATTTTACAAAAACCTAAAAGTTCCCCCTTAAAACGTGCCTACAATAATTCCATATCAATTCCACATCGGAAACGAGAAAAATAAGCGATTATATTTATTACATGATAACGATTTTTGTTTACAAATAATAATGAGAATTTACAATTTTTACTATAGACAAGGATTTGGATTCCATAGTTTAGAAATTTTCACGATAATATCGAGGGCTTAGGACCAAAAGGGCGTAACCCACTATTTTTCGACTTTTCATTACCTTACTGCCATAAAGGCGTATCCCCAACTTTAACACGGAAGTTCCATAAGAACAAAATTAATCAGCCTACAGCCAGAAGGGCGTAAGCCCACTACAATACTGCCAGAAAGGCGTAACCCGCAGAGAAAAAAAAAGTGGCTTACGCCCGTCTGGCAGATCATTGATCATTTTTTTCCGGATTTAAATCGCCTGATTACAGCCAGACAGGCGTAACCCTCTTTTTTTTATTTTCCGTGGCTTACGCCTTTCTGGTGGATAACCGGTCAGTTTTTTCCGAATTTCGATCGTCTATTTACTGCCAGAAGGGCGTTACCCCAAAAAAATTGAAAACGTGATGTGTGTAAGATGCTGGCCAGTTTTCCATCTTTCTGGCCAGTTGATGGCCAGTAAACTGTCGAGTTCCAGACTAGGTGTGTAACGCAAATCTGTTCAGTGCCAGTCTTGGCAGACAGACGAGTTGCTGGTCAGAAAAACTCGGCAATTGCTGGTCAGGAAACTATTTGCTATTTGCTAATATTTTTTAATGCAAAATATAAACAAAAACGAAATATATCATTTGCAAAATGGTTGCATGCGCATATTTAGTCGTTGTCGCATAATAGTCGAAATTTTAAAATTTTTCAAAATTAAAATTTTTTTTTTAATTTCAAATTTTTCAAATTTTTCAATATTTTTAAATTTAAAAATTTTTTCAAAATTTTTAAAATTTTCAAATTTTTAAAATTTTTCAAAATTTTACACACACACACATCACCCTTTCAATTTTTTTTGGGGTAACGCCCTTCTGGCAGTAAGTAGACGATCGAAATTCGGAAAAAACTGACCAGTTATCCGCCAGAAAGGCGTAAGCCACCAAAAATAAAAAAAGAGGGTTACGCCCGTCTGGCTGTAATCAGGCGATTTAAATCCGGAAAAAAATAATGAATGATCTGCCAGACGGGCGTAAGCCACTTTTTTTTATTTTTCGTGGCTTACGCCTTTCTGGCAGTATTGTGGTGTGGGCTTACGCCCTTCTGGCTGTAGGCTGATTAATTTTGCTCTTATGGAACTTCCGTGTTAAAGTTGGGGATACGCCCTTATGGCGGTATAGTCCGTTTTTTGTGGGTTACGCCTTTCTGGTCCTAAGCCCTCGATATATTTATTTTTCATTGATTCATATAATTTCGTTGATGTATATCATATAGGGGAAAAGTGGGATAGACGCCGCAGGAGGATAGCGATGCCGTGGCAATCGTGTCGAGACATGCATAATTATTACACTCTGCCAATATTTAGTTCAAAACAAAGCTTTCCCCCGCCATCCCGCCATTCTGCCCAGTAAATCGCGCTGCGACGATCGGTCGAAAATATTCTTTTCATCGTGACCAAAGGGGTTGGTTCACCCCCCTTTTTCCCTCATTTGAGGGGTTCCTTTTGAGTATATGTTGTTTTCGACATCGGATTCGAATTCAGCGTTGAACAATATATCGGAAACTTAATATATCTGCACTGATTTGTCGAAAATGATTTGATTTCGTGACTAAAAGGGTAGTTTTTACCCCATTTTAGGGGTAGATTTCATGATTATTGTAATTTCAACATCGCATTCGTATTCGGCGAAGAAAAAAAACATTGAAAATGTATTACTGCTCTAATCTGTTCAGAATAATTCTATTTCCTGACAAAAGGGGTAGTTTTTACCCCATTTCAGGGGTTGTTCTTCAGTTTTTTGTATTTTGAACACTGGGTTCGGATTTAGCGTCGAAAAATACTTTGAAAACGTATATTTACACTTTAATGCCAAATAAAATCGAATTGCGTGACTGAAAGGGTTAACACATATTGAAGTATGAAAAAAAAATTTCTTTTTATCATTTTGATGCAAAATGGCGGGCACAGAGCAATCTTTGAAATCGCCTTTTTTTTAAAGTTCTTCATACGGGAGGACGGATTTTTCGTGAAGTATAAGACCTGGAACAAAAAACCAAAAAAATTTATAATCTGCATACCTATGGGACTACGTAGGGTTTTTTTTATCGAATTTTGTAGAAATGGTGCATTTTTGAAAAAATGAATCTATTTTTTGCCAAAAAATAAGCAGTAAATTGTTTATAAAAAAAAAATTTACATCAAATTAAAAAAAACGGCTTCTTACCCCCATAGGGAATGTAATTGTGAAGCTACTGTCAAAATTTCAAATCGATCCATATGCTACGGTGTTCAAGTAATCTGTCCTCCCAGTTTGAAAAAAATGGTTTCGAGAAAAATGCGTTTAAACGTTTTCATCGTGCTCAGCGCACGCTCCGAGGTGCTGTGGCAAAATCAAGAATTGAACTTAAAAAAAATTTTTTCCACAATAGGACCAATTGGATATTGTTTTTATGACCCTAAAATATTTTTTAAGCCAAAAAAAAATATCGTATTTTACAAAATCCTAGAGTGGTGTTGCCCCTTAAAGGTCCTTGAATAATTTCTTGCTGTCCGGACCAAATGAACGATCTCAATTAAATTAATGCATTTTCTGAATTTGTATAATATAACATGATGCCAATTTTCTTATCTTCAATTTTCATACAAATTGCCATGTATCTTTTATTATTTCATTCGTAGCTTTTTTTCAAATTAATTGCCATTAAATTATTTCGTATTGTTAAATTAATAATACGCTTGTAATTCGACTGATGATCATGCCAATGGGAGCTTAAAATTGTGTCAGGAAGGTGTCAAGAGAGGCAATTAAAAATCTGGGTTAGATGATAGCAGTATGTTAATTTCTTGCCAATGTAAATAGTGTGGTGGCAGTATAGACACTGATGATTCACCGCGTCTGGCCTTTTTCCGCGATATATCATGTGGTAATATTATCGGCAGTTTAATTTTATTATGATGTACATAATGGGGCCTTTAGAAAATTTTGCATGTGCATCTCGTCTCGGGGTCTCTCGCAACGAGACTGGTTACGATGATTCCCGAGCATAAATTTAATCCGGTTGGGCTGACATAAAATCCGGCCCCGATCAAGTATTGACAAGATAGCACAATCAGGCTAATTGGATCCGGACTGGATCATATTCTGATACGTTGTGGGATATCGGGCTAGCCTGACATTATTCTTATCAGGTACGAATGAGGCCTGCTAAGGCAGGTTTGTCGAAATATGTCAGTCTTTTAGCAAATCAAGTACAGAATTGATTACTTTTCACGTCAAAAAATCCTCACGATAGATCTAGGCACATATAAATATTGTGTACACATCGATAAAAGAGTTGAAAAATTGATTTTTTGGTAAAAAAATCCATATTTTTTTTCTGAAAGCTTTTTGGTAGTGAAAATACGTGTTTAAAGACGTATAAGAAGTTAAAAAATCATATTTAGAAAAATTCTCGGGCGCACTCGTTCAATAAAAAAGATCAGCTATCATAATTCATGAAAAAAAAACAAAAATTTCTGAATATTTCGTTAACATAATTTTTCTTTAATTTTTTATTAATGACTTTTCATCATTATTGTTGTTGAACTCATCGTCATTTACTATATTCAATATATTCATTTAAATATAATACAGGGTTTTGCTTTCCATATTCGAAAAAAATCGATAAAATCACACAGATTTAATGAAATTGTGTATTTTTTCGAAACATCCTACGATTGCTCCAATTCCCACAAATTTCAAAATATCAGTTTTTTTTTTCACACGAATAGGGTATCATGGAAGAGTTTAGATTTTATGAAATTTCGTATCGTTCGAAATTTTGAATTTTTATGAAAAATGTATTTTCGTCCTAACTTCTTTAAGGCGGTGGTACGATCATTGCTACGTATCCAACTTTTGGACTTGAAATTTTTATATGTTTTTGATGAATACTTTATGCGCCTATCGCCAAAATTTGAGCTATATTGATCGTTTAGTTTTTTCGTGATAAAATTGCAAAGTCGAGCAGTTTGAGTTACTAAAACACGGTTGTCTTATGGAGACGGCCAACCGGAAGTGCGGTGATGACGGTTTTGCTGCTCACGTATCCAACTACACCGGTAGGAAAACTGAAATTTGATGGATCAGATATAATAGATATTGTAAATAATTGAAAAATTACTCTTCACCGTGTAATTCAAGCACTACATCACAAAAAAGCAGAGCTGGGCAAAGTATCAGAAAGTAATTCAAGTACAAAGTACAAAGTACTGTAAGTATTTAAAGTACTCGTGTATTCCAAGTACCAAGTACGTAGAACTTGAAGTACTCAAGGTGCCCAAGTACTCGAAGTAACGAATACTTGAAGTACTTAAGGAACACAAGTACTAGAAGTACCGAGTATTTGAAGTACCGAGTACTTAAAGTAAAAGTACTTTAAGTACTTACGGTGCCAGGTACATGAAGTATTGGGTACTTGAAGTACCAATTACTCGAAGTAAAAGTACTTGAATTACTTAATACGACAAGTACTTGAAGTACTGAGTACTTAAAGTACCGAGTACTTGAAGTATGTCAAAAATCAAGTATCAAATTCTTTTCAAGTTTTCAGGTACATCTCGTAAGTTCTAGTACTTATTTTTGATTTCTTACGTACTCTTTAAACTCATTTGATTTTAATTCGAGTACTTTTTGTATCAAAACATATTTTCACATTGTGCGATTCACTCAGGCTAGGCAGATTGGAACAGAAATATTGAAACGAAGATAAGAGCGAGCAGTGGCCCAGTTGGTCCGACTCTAGACTGCCACGCAGGCGGCCAGGGTTCGATCCCGCGGCCGGCACCAATGGATTTTTCCAGATAGTCCGGGAGCCCACTGCAAATTTTCGAGTCGATCGCTTTTATGGCTGATTTTTATCGAGAAAGATAGGTGATATATTGTCGAATACCAATCGCCTTTCAGCCAAACCCGTACCCCCTGCGTTATATGTTATAACAAATAATTAACAAATAAAATTGTGTGTCGTGCTTCACCCATCCATTTTATTGAAATTTTCCGTTTCGATCGTTAGTAGGCAATTCATTAGATTTTTTGGTACCCGGCTGCCGCCCTTCATCCCCTGCGCTAAGGGTGGCTGCTAGCATCAAATATGGCTACATAAACTTATCCGCCTACACCCATCGCTTTTATGGACGAAACCTACGTCGTTGGAAAGGTCGTGAAATTTCCCTCAAGAAAATACCCGGCTGCCGCATCTCTGTCCCTGTAAACCTCAGGCTGCCGAGCTTTTAACTCGACGCGCGAGTCCGTTCGAGGGGCCCGCGCAGGGCGTCACCCGTGGAGCTAAAACCCCGTACCGTGACACAAGAAAAGCCGTGAGCCACCGGTCGAGCTAAAACCCCGTACCGTGACGACCGTGACACAAGAAAAGCCGTGAGCCGTGTTCTGCCACACACATGGCAGGCGCTATGTGTTGGTGTATGGACGCGGGCCTCTCGAACGGACTTGCGCGTCGAGTTAAAAAGCTCGGCAGCCTGAGGTTTACAGGGACAGAGGTGCGGCAGCCGGGTATTTTCTTGAGGGAAATTTCACGACCTTTCCAACGACGTAGGTTTCGTCCATAAAAGCGATGGGTGTAGGCGGATAAGTTTATGTAGTCATATTTGATGCTAGCAGCCACCCTTAGCGCAGGGGATGAAGGGCGGCAGCCGGGTACCAAAAAATCTAATTAATTGCCTACTAACGATCGAAACGGAAAATTTTAATAAAAGCGATGGGTGAAGCACGGCACACAATTTTATTTGTTAATTATTTGTTATAACATATAACGCAGGGGGTACGGGTTTGGCTGAAAGGCGATTGGTATTCGACAATATATCACCTATCTTTCTCGATAAAAATCAGCCATAAAAGCGATCGACTCGAAAATTTGCAGTGGGCTCCCGCACTAAGATGCTTTTTCTGCGAGCTCGGTGGTTCGAAACCCACCTTTGTAGGTTCTCCCAAATACACTGGGCCGGTATCGAAGAGGTTGCGAAATCAACAGAAACTAATAGTTCCGTAAATGAACAGAAAAACTATGTGCCCAGTGTATAAAGGGAGCCTTAAGCCCGATAGGGCAAGGCAGGTGCCCCCACCAGTATTGAAAGGAAGAATTATAAATAATAAAAAAATAGCATTAACGATTGTTTTTAATATTTATTTAGCTTCAGGTTTGAATAAGAAAAAATAATCAATATAATACACGGATTATTAAAAACTACTCCAACTTCGTGTTCGTCTTCGAAAAACTTTTCAACAGCACGAGCTGTTTGAATTTATCGCGATTTGGCTATGTAAACATTTTTCTGATTTTTATACAGCAAAATAAATTTATTTAAAAAAAAATGAATGCACATCTTTTATACATACCTTTCCTCTTAAAAATGGAGTTGGTTTCATTCGATTTCCACATAATTTGGGGCTGTTACACCAATTTTGGCGGGAAAGTAAATATTTCGACTTTTTTTTAATTCCCACACTTCGATTCCCGGAATAAATAGACTTTTTCGAAAATCAAGTAAAATTAAGCTACCTGTCTCAAAACTGTATATTTACACTTTACAATGCTGTTGGTTTTGTTCAATTTCGTTAAAAATCAACGGATATTGCATATTCAATCAAAAAAGTCATTTTTACGAATTTTTCATGTTTTTTACCCTTTTACCTCATTTTTGACTATTTTTTCTGACTTCAAGCAAAATCGCCGTAGGCTCACGTGATTCTGCATTAAAAAACGAAAAGAATGAGCCTAAATTGAAGCCTTTTCATGAAATTTTACCGGAGATATGAATTTTTCAAAATTGGCGTGTTTTATCACGATTCGTCTTATGGCATCACTACGCAGAACGTTCCTCAATTATATATTAAAATGCATTATACATATTCCATTCATAAAAGGCATATTCATATTCCATTAGCAAAACGTATTCAAAAGTACTTCATACTTGATACTTGAAAAAGTACTTGAATACTTACATAAAAGTACTTGAAATTTTAAGTACAAGTACTTGAAGTACTAGTACTTGGAGTACAAGTATTTTAAGTACATGCCATGTACTTGAAAATTTAAGTACAAGTACTTTAAGTACATGACATGTACTTTAAATTTTAAGTACAGTAAACTCCCGTTTATCCGAAATCCGCTTTATCCGAACAAACTTTTTCGAATGCACCTACCCCACCCGCACCCTCCGAATACCATCACGACCGATTACTTATTTTCTCGTGACACCTCTTCATTTATGTACATCCATACACGAAGAGAAGGAACTGGTACTAATTGCCTCGTGCTATGGTAAAAATGAACTTTGAAGATGGCACTCGGGATCCCGTGCTGGTAACTTCGAAGATTGTACTATACATTGTAGCAAAATGTACCGTATATTTGGTGAATTTTTAATGGCTTACATGGTAAAATTGTCCAAGTTAAAAGTTCAAAAAAAAAAACGGGTGCGTGTACACACGGTACGCGCGTCAGAAGTGAATACTCGTATGTGATCGACGGAACTCGCTTATTGCCCTGCTAACACAGAAAGTTATAAAAACGTTGTTAAGTACGTTTACAAAAACACGCAAAAACGTCTCTTTTGAATGGTCGAAAAAACGTCTTAAGAACGTCTTTTAAACGTTATTTTGCCGCAAACGTCTTAAAAACGTCTTCAAAACGTCTTTTAAACGTTTTTTTTTGCCGCAATTTTTTCCCCAAAAAGTTTACCGCGCGTTTAACACATTTCTGTCAGCTTCTGTAAACTTTTTTGAGAAAAAAATTGCGGCCAAAATAACGTTTAAACGACGCTTTCAAGACGTTTTTTCGACCATTCAAAAGAGACGTTTTTGCGTGTTTTTGTAAACGTCTTAACAACGTTTTTATAACGTTCTGTGTTAGCAGGGTGTTATTCCCATCAGATGAAAGAATAGTGAGAGGGAAGGAGGATAGATTGACATGCATGAAAACACGAAATGACAGGATTGTCCTTATTTCACACTGTTCTATCCGTTGTATGTATGAGTTTACAGCTGAATTTACTGTGTCTTCGTACCTCGTGTTGACGTTGGCGTTAAAAATTTTATTTGTATAGAGGGGGGTGGGGGGGGGGCAGAAAGAATTGATAGGGTGAGCAAAGAAGTAGGAATTAGTTATAGATATGAAATCAATTTTATTTGTATAAGTATATGTATCTGTAAGTAAAAAATTGGGATAAAGTAATTCTGTTCTCTTATTCTCTTATTTTCATTGCTCTCGTGTCTATTATTTATAGAATCGTCTAATTCTACAATACCAAAAATTGGATTATGATAACTCAAATATGACATAAAATGCTTCAGATCTAGTTTGTCGATATTTTTTGCAAATACAGCATCTATCGTTGAACGGCCTTTAGTGGTCGGATCACTCCTGCCGTTGATCATTTTTAACGAGAAATGTTTTTTTCTAAAAATTGATGCAGTGATTCGGCCTGTGGCAATGAAAAATTGACATTAAAATCACCTGCGAGAATTACCGATTCATTACGGTAATGCACAAAGTCTGCTAGCATATCGGCTAAAACTTGAGAACCGCCTATTGCTAAGGGCAATAACGCTTTAGCGATTAAACCTCATAATATCTTGAAGCGATGTATTGAGCGAAATATAAATTGCTATTAAAGATCGAACGGAGGAAAACTTCGGAGAGCGTATTTCATTTTTTTAAAATTAAAGCACATTTTTTAATATCTGAAAATACCTCCACATTCTACCGATCAATCAACCTTAATATTTCTTCCAACATTTTGTACCGTCAGTAATTTTCTCATAGTTATGATCCGAGTATGTATAATATGTAATATATACAAACAAAACACAAAACAGAAGCTTAACTCGGCACGAAGCGAAGACGGTGTGAACTCACGCATAGATGTGGACTCACACACAACGGATAGAACGACGCGAATGCGCGCTGCTGTCCTATCCTATCATAAAAGATCCACCTCGAAATTTAATCGAAAGTTCGATAAAGCATTGTTGTCGTTTTATTCGTTTTCTAATTGGCTGCGGCAGAAGCCTGAAATTGTTCTCGCTCGATGAGCGACTTCAGTTTGCAGTCTCGTGTAGGTCGTCTGCTTCTGTCTGTATGACAGATCTTATGATGTTATCGTATTATCCATCAGTTTGATAAATACGTGAGTGGCTGCGAATAAAATTATTTAGCTCTGTGTTCATTTCAACGCAAATCATCAGTCATGTCCGTTGCATGTAATCTGTATGTGACATGAAAAAAAAGAATAAAAAAACTGAGACAAGAAACTTTTGAAGGTGGAATAATATCCAATTTACTGCTATTATATTATTATCGACTCGAGGACTCATGAAAAAGACCAAAAGGTAAGGCATAATTTTGTTACCATTAAACAGATATTTAATGATTCTATCAGCCAAAAGAGAATAAGTATTTATTCATTATTTGTTTCTTCGTAAAGGAAACTTTATTTTTTCGAAAAAAAGCGAACGATTTCGAAGATTGCTCGAGTCGTAAAGGAGTGCGCACAATTTTCGAAAAATTCAAAATATTTAAAAATTTAAAAATCTCTACAGAGTATTGCCAAATTTAGTATATACGTTTTTGTTCCCTCACTAAAGATTGTGTAAGAAAGATTTGTTCGAGAGCTAGAGAAATTTTATTAATTATATTTAAAAAAAAATAAAAATACTTGTAAATATATATATATATATATATATATATATATATATATATATATTAAAATTAAATATTTACAAGTATTTTTATTTTTTTTTTATTTTTTTTTTCTCTCTCTTCTTCTATTCCTTCATTCTCTTGTCCGGAGGAACAACGCGGCTGGGGGCGGGGCCTAATGTAGTCGCATAAGAAGTATTCACTTCAAAAACTGTTTAACCCGTCAACACAAATTGTTCAGTCAAAAACATGCAGGCTTAATTACAACCATATCAATAGCATTCTACGTACGCACGTTTTACGATCTTATTTCGCGGTATTGATGCAATTCGGGGTGTTTCACGCGGGACTTCGGTTTATCCGAAATTTTCGTTATCCGAACCGTCCTCCGTCCCGATCATTTCGGATAAACGGGAGTGTACTGTACAGGTACTTGAAGTACAGGTCAAGTATTTTAAAATTTAAGTACAATACTTGAAATACTTTTGAAGTACTTTGTACTTCAAGTACTGTACTTCAAGTACTGTACTTTCAGTACATCGCAAGTACCGGGTACTTGAAGTACTGCCCAGCTCTGCAAACAATTTTGAATTTTCCGGTTGAAAATGGTCAAAACTCCAACTCTCTCTTGTTTCATGCGTGCCCCTCACTCGCCGCACTCACCCGCGCCTATATACGTTTCCGATTATTCCCCGCCCACAGAAATAGTCGTACCTCCTTAAATTTACAATTATCGAGGCAGCATTCTGTATGCAAATAGGTTAAGGAAAACCATGCCCTGAGTTTTAAAATAATCAGTAAATTGTGTTCGGTTTGTACATAAAATTTTCAATTTTGATTGAAAATTCTACGTAATAACCGTGCATCGACAGCAGTGGACGTATAGTTAGATCAAATTAAGTATTGGCCTCAGTCAGTAGTGGGATTGGTGGCTGCTTGGCCGTGAACTAGCTTGCACGCCGTCTGCTAAACGGGAGACATATTGTTCTGAGTTAAGGATGTACAGGCGTGCAGGTGAAAATCGTGCTAAGGCGATGAAAATTATACAGATTTTTCTCACTTGTATTCCGTAGATCTGTATGAAATTTGGACGCGATCGTCTGATCCGTACCGAAGTTATTTAATTTTTCAATTTTTCGTATTTCAACATGAACTCTTATGGGATACTGTCAGGCTGATGCATGTAATAACGTTAATAGTATCGAGGGAAAAATGCCAGGTGATTTAAAATTTACACATTTTTAATAGTAACATCTGACATAGGTAGGATAAGTAGGAAGGTCCCGGGTTCGAGTCCCTGTCTAGGAGAATAAAAATCCTATCGAGAAATTTGGGCACGTTTTTTTTTTTTTTTTTCAGTGTAACGATCAAATATGCGTATGGAACCATTTTTCAAATGATATATTTCTTTTTTATTTATATATTATTATATTTTGCAATAAAAAATTTAGCAGAGGGTGCGCCTACAGCAGGCTGAAAGGGGGGGGGCGGTTCTGCGGGAGCGCTCGAAGTATAAGGCCCACCTAGGGTTGGGGTTTCGCAGGTTCAGTTATGCTCCGCATTAGCCTCCTTTGAGTGACAAAGTCCAGTTTTTATCATGCATTCGGGAGGTTCATCGGAGGCCCTGACGTATTGATATTCCGAACATCGTAGTCTCGTTTAGGCCCCCGATAATCCGCGCTATTGCACATCTCTGTTCGGCCTTTATTTTGCGGGTTAACGCGGCTTGAAAATTGTGACTAGGGATATGATACGATGTACGTTGCATGTGGGCTGCCATAGAATAGCAAGGAGAATCGAAATGGTTATACTGATTGCAGTACATATATGTGAAAATAAAACTTGATTTAATGGAAGATAGTTTTTTAGTCACCATAAATAGAATAATTATGCATTTACTATCATATGCAGAAGAATTGAAATCCGTAGCCCCGGAGGCTGATTCTGGGCACTATCGAATTCGATCCTTCGACTTCTACAATTTTCCCCTCTCATCACCTTCGTAGTTCATGCGTACACTAGGACCTTGATTTAACGGCCAGTGGTGGGACCGGCTCCGCATCGCACCATGTTAAATCGAGGTAGCGTATGCCCGCCCATGCTGTATCTGCGCATCGGCACTCCGTGCTACGGGCCTGATCGGGGAGACTTTAAGCGTCCCCTACCATCGCCCACCACGCGAAAAACCGATCGATAAATGCGACATGGTGGGGACTGTTTATTAAATCGAGGACCATTAAATCGAGGTCCTAGTGTACTTGTTCAGGGTTTTTTTGCCGTTTGGTATACTTGGTGACGGTTGATGGTTGTGTAACATATTTTGAACGTATTTGTACTAGGGATGTTCGATTCTGAATCGATCTTCAGGAGAATCGATCTTCTCGGCGAGAAAGATCGATCTTTTTGATCGATTCTCTGGCGTCCGATTTTTTCAAGAATCGATTTTTTAGTCCAGAATCGATTTTTTGTCTACAGTCTGCAATCTACAAATTCACGCAGCTTCACAGACGGTTTATATAATACACGTGGTGGCGTATAGCGTGGTCGAGCGCCAACCAATAAATCTGCTCGCGAGCAGATTTGAAACACTTTGATTGGTTGGCGGGTTGGCGCTCGACCGCGATCTGCGCCACCGGATGTATGTAACTTGTAACTCATGTCAGCCTTTCGTTGCTATATCTATATACTATGTACATTTCTCCATATCCGGAATTCGGACCACGCCACGACGCCACTGGTAAACTCTAACGCTAGCCTCAAAAAAAATTACGATTGGTAAATTCGTGTGTGAGAGTCAAATTTTCACGCGTCGTGCTTCGTGCTTCGTGTTATTCTCGCATCATTTCTCGTTTATCTTTTCTCTTTAAGAAGAACGGGAGAGAGAGAGAGAGTGCGACAAAGACTGGTAAACTCTAACGCTAACCTGAAAAAAAATACGATTCGTAAATTCGTGTGCGAGAGTCAAATTTTCACGCGTCGTGCTTCGTGCTTCGTGTTAACCTTGCATCATTTCTCGTTTATCTTTTCTCTTTAAGGAAGTACCCTCGGTACGACGTAAGTCAGAGAATTTTAACCTTCTACTTGAGTAACGTAGTATATAATTTGGCAACATCGCATCCCTTGCTTTAGTGTGCGTGCTCACGTACAAGTATAATACTTATGTATTTGACACTGAAGCAGCCAGCGAGCGGTTTCTGTGTGTATTATTAATTTGAAAAATGAGCGAAAACAGGTATTATTGGAGAAGAAAAAAATGTTCCAAAATAATTTATGATAATCGAGTGCGACAAAGTGAAGTAGGCAAATCGATTCCCAGTGTTTACGGGAAAAGAAATATTTCTAACCTAAACGATGACTTTAAAAATGATGCAATTGACGGCTGTCGTGTTGTCACGTCTGCGAATTGCTCGAAAATCTTGTCTTATTTTTAGTTATTTCTCCTAACACAAGCAAGCTTTATATGTTTTGGAAAGAGAAAAATGTTCATGGGATATTCGTTTACATCTCCTTCAAATTTTATCAAAATCTGTTTGTTAATTCCAACTTGATAAATGATAATGTGCGTCAAAATCACAGATTCCCATAAGACCCCATGTTAAGAGCTTCGAAATGAAAATATTAATATCTTCTTTCAAAGTCAACCAAAGATTACAAAAATTTAATTGAGTCATTTTTGGAAAGGTTTTGACATCTCTGCAAATTTTCGTAATTTTCTGTTTGTTAATTGATTTACCGAGGGTACTTCCTTAAGAAGAACGGGAGAGAGAGAGAGAGAGAGAGTGCGACAAAGACTGATTGGTTGGCGGGTTGGCGCTCGACCGCGAGCTGCGCCACCGGATGTATGTAACTTGAATTCATGTCAGCCTTTCGTTGCTATATCTATATACTATGTACATTTCTCCATATCCGGAATTCGGACCACGCCACGACGCCACTGGCCACTGGTAAACTCTAACGCTAACCTGAAAAAAAAAAATACGATTCGTAAATTCGTGTGCGAGAGTCAATTTCACGCGTCGTGCTTCGTGTGTTATCCTTGCATCATTTCTCGTTAAAAAGAACGGGAGAGAGAGAGAGAGAGAGAGAGAGAGAGAGAGAGAGAGAGAGAGAGAGAGTGCGACAAAGACTGGTAAACTCTAACGGTAGCCTCAAAAAAAATTACGATTCGTAAATTCGTGTGCGAGAGTCAAATTTTCACGCGTCGTGCTTCGTGTTATCCTTGTATCATTTATCGTTTATCTTTTTTTCTTTAAGAAGAACGGGAGAGAGAGAGAGTGCGACAAAGACAAATTTTTACGCGTCGTACTATCGTATTTGTTCGGAATTTTAATAATAAAGGGAATTTTAATAATAAAGGGAATCAACTGCCAGGGAGAGAAGGAGCATACGAAATGTAATAAATTTGTTTACATAAAATAAAACCTTAATAAAACCATAAAAAGGACCGAACTGGTAAAAACCGTACTAAGAACCAAAAATCAGTAGGAACGACCGTACGGAGAACCGTCTACAGATTCATAAAAATAGACGGTTCTTTTGAAGGTTTTTCCACAGTTCTTTTTTGTCCAAAAAGAACCGTCCTTTTGACGGTTATTTTTTCAGTTGCTTGTTGAGTTCGGCAATCTACTAGGGTTGCGAGAAAGACAAATTTTCTCGCGTCGTACTATCGTTGTATCGTTTATCGTTTCATTACAATGAACCCGAAGTTTTTCAGGTGAAACGTCTAGTTGTTTTGCTGCACTGTTGATTCAGGTAAGAACTGAGCTGATTTATAAATCTATATATGCATACATCTTTTACAATAATAACCGATCCACAGCGGTAACCTCAAATTCCTATTTTCAATGTATGTGTATTGTTCTTCTTATTTTTTGTTGTTGCTGTTGGTTCCTGGTGTGCATGTGTGTGCGAAACCCGACTTTCATTCTTCATTCCCAGTCCCAGAATCAGAAAGCCTTTCTGATAACTGATGTTCTGAATTGTGACAAACTTACAACTTATCGACTTGGTTAGCGACAGGGCTTGGATCAGTAAGAAATTTAATCGCCTATTTCACGAGAATTGTCGAATGGACTGGCCTAATCTAACATTTTCCAGAGAAAAGTTGTCCTCTAACTTCAGATTTTTCACATATTTGCATTTTGCAGTGACATCGAAACTAACAAAGAAGAGTGGCCCGTGGAAATTCTTTGTAGCCGGTGTTGGCAGTGCTCAGTGCACTATGTGCCTGAACAATGTTAAAACAAGTGGCAATACCTCAAACTTGATGAACCATCTAAAAAGGAATCATCCGGCAGTAATTGCAAGTGATCCACCTGCGAAGAAAATGCGTCTCAACTCAGGATCGAACGTATATTATCACACATTCAATTGGAAGTCAATAAGAACATTTTTCTTTTTTTTTCAGTGTGAAAGTAATGTATTGTCTTTGATATAGGCTGGACAAGACGATCCTGACGATCCCGTTGAGGAGGTTCAATCTAATGAGCCAGAATGTAGTGAGATTGTCGACTAACTGGCAAATAATTTGCTGAGTTCGAGTACTTCAGCACTCACGACGCAAAGATCGAGAACTCTCACTTCAGTGACGAACCTAAGTCGGAGTAGAACACCATCGCCATTGATTTCACAATCGAGTTCTGCACAGCCAAAGATCGATCAAAGTTTTCAAGATGTGAAATCCTACGGAGGTAAAGATCAAACTGAATTTCCAATTTTCTTTCTGCCCAGCTCATAAAAAAATTCTGTTCAGCTCGTCGTTTGTAGTTTGTAGCCAGCTTTTCCATGACGCTTTTTCTCGGTGTAACTCATCACTCATCACCCACTTCATTCTTATTCCATTTGATCTTCTATACTCTCAATTCTCAAACTCATTCCCACCCCGAAACACAACATAATTGCAACATGATAATAATAATTGTAATGTATTTTATATAGAAGGAGGTTCCAAAGCTGGGCAATTCACGAATGCTGTCTTATTCATGATTGCAAAGGATCATATGCCGTATCAAACAGTGAAAAACGAAGGTTTCCAACATCTGATGAAGACAATCGTTCCATTGTATAAGATTCCCGGGCGAAAAACGATAACAAACCTCATAGAAGGGAAGTATGAGCTATTGTCGATGGTCGTGAAACTTAAGCTCTCCGCTGCAGAAACTATAACTTTGACCACAGACGTCTGGACGGATACGTTAAATACACGAAGCTATTTGGGAATGACCGCACATTACGTATCAGAAAAAAAATTGGAATCTGTGACGCTGGGTGTTACTTCGCTCGAAGATCGACATACAGCAGAGTACTTAGGTGGGTAGCTGTTGCGTATCTGCACGGAATGGAAAATCTCACAAGATCAAGTCGTTGCTGTGATAACAGACAATGGCGCGAACATATTGAAAGCCGTCAACGATACTTTCGGGAAGCATAAACACCTACCGTGCTTCGCCCACACATTGAACCTTGTTGCTTCTAAGCTTATCGATGGAGAACCGGTGGTTCGAGCTCTGTGCGATAAGATCAAGACTCTCGTTACGTTTTTTAAGCACTCTGTAGCCGCGACGGACGAGCTCAGAAAGTTCACGGGGAAAAAGCTTATCCAGAGTGTTCCAACAAGGTGGAATTCAACGTATTTTATGCTCGATAGATTTATCGAGTTGTCAGAAAACGTTGGCGCCGTATTGCTTAAGTTTCCCAAATCACCACCGATGTTATCGGCAAGCGAATTGCAGCTCGCGAAGGAAACGGTACACGTGTTAAAACACGTCGAAGCCGTATCAACAGAGGCTTGTGGACAATCGTATGTCACGGCCAGTAAAGTGATCCCTCTAACAAACTGTCTAAAAAGGAAAATTGAATCTTTGGAGACGGAATTGACGACAAGCGCGGGAATGAATTTAAAAGACCTACTCTTAGCAAGTTTGGATAAAAGATTCGGGAAAATCGAATTCGTGACTCTTCTTTCCGTTGCAACGTTACTGGATCCGAGATTTAAGAAGTTGCATATCACAAATCCACTAGCTCAATCGCAAGCGACTCAAAAGATTGTTAAAGAAATGCAACTAATATCGAGAGAATTCAATGAAATTCAAAAAGAGAAAGAAAATGTCGTTCCTGAGAAAGACCACTCGAACGATGATAGTCTCTGGTCATACCATGAGGCACTACTCAGTAGACAGCGTGCAATCGTTGATCTCGACGCAGGAACCTCTTCGGCGACTGAATTACCGACAGATTTAAAACACTATTTTAATCAACCGACGACTCCACGGAATGATGACCCGTTGAACTACTGGGGTGATAACAACGTTTATCCGATATTGAAGAAGGTTGAACAGCGCTATTTGCCTATTGTAGCAACATCTGTCCCGTCGGAACGCTTGTTTTCTAAGGCAGGTAATATCCTCACCGAGACTAGAAACAGGCTTTCCCCGGATCATCTACAGCAATTGCTATTTCTTTCGTCGCTCTCGAGCAAAGACTGGCTTATTTAAATAAGCCAGTTTTGGGTTTTGGTTTTAATAATAATTCAATTATTAAATAATAATTGGGGTTTGGTTTTAATAATAATTAAATTATTATTATTATTAATAATAAAGAAAACTGAAAACGTTGAACCTGTGTTATAGTTACGTTTTTTCTATGACCGTCTCACAGCTTCCCAATATTCTAATTACCAAATCATCCATTGCCGATAGATTAATGACTTTCAACTTGAAACGTATCCTAGATTCGTCTGACAAATACAAATGCATAATACATACAGTTTTACAGTGACGAAAATCGATAACTATTGTAAATTTAGTAGTAATTTTTTTTTAACATAATGTTCAGAGTTTCTTTTACTAACAATTTATTCATTTGCAGTGATACATCGATCTTCGTTTACATGCAGTTGATGAATTTAGAATTTGCGGAAACATGAAATTCCATTATCAACTCTTTCGTTTTTTTTTTTTTCAATGCTTTGAGTTTGAGTAAATAAATCGATTTTTCTAAGATCGATTTTTTGCGTTCCGATTTTTTACAGAATCGATCTTCAGCCATCCGATTCAGAATCGATCTTTTTGAGAAGATCGAACATCCCTAATTTGTACTTTATGTATGTCTCGATTTCGCGGGTTCCGTTTCCGGAAACACTTTTTTCCCCTTTTCCCCCTTTTTCCCCACACTACATTGTTTCGTGCATGTATGACAGGGCGGGATGCAGTGTTGCCGACACACACTGAGACTCGGCGCGCGAGTCTGTCACTTGGATTGCTCTGTTTTTCGATAGTTTTCTTAACATTTATTAGTCAAATATCCGAAGACACGAGGTTTTTTCGGGCTCGTTGAAATCCTCAATACCTAATGCACAAATAGAAACTTTGTTTGTCGAACGATCTAATTATCCAACGTGTGAAAGATTTATTTGAAAAGCTGAGTAAGTAGCTCTCTCATCCACAGAGAGGGGTCCACAGATTTCAGAATACTAAAGTGGAATACTTTATTTCGAGGATATTTCAAATTAGTCACTAGATTTAATACCTCGAGCAACGAGACGACCTCTTCCACCCTCAGGGTACGGATTATAAAAGTGTAACGTTCCGTATACGGACATGGTACTCACTGAAACAAACTTTTTTTTTAATCGACCGAAAATTTTTCTCAGAAATGTGATGGTCCAATCAAATTGCAATATTCCTCACTTTAAAAAAGTTATTGTTAAAAATAGGAACACTATTCACAAAATTTTTATAAAATCTTTTTTTCAGAAGCTCATATTCGTGAAAAAAAGATATCGAAATTTTTTAGGTAACCGTTGGAAAGCTAAAACGTTGTAGATTCGCTCCGAAATAGTACATTATGCTACTAGGGAGGAAAGTGCGTGATTTTCATAGAGTGCGAGGTTTGCTGCCCGAGTAAAGTGAGGGCAGCACGAGCACGAGATGAAAATCCGTTCCTCCCGTGTGGCATATAGTTATTAAATATAGGTTATGAAAGGTATTGAATCTAACAGCACAAATATGATATTGTCGCAAATAATGTATCAACAAACGAGTCCAGGGCGGAGCTCTGGTGGGGTGCAGGGGCGAAGCCCCGATGGGGTCCAGGGGTGAAGCCCCGGCGGGGGAGTTCGGGGGGAGCCCCCCCCCCCCGACTGTCATACACGTAGATTTTTATGTTTTAAATTATTTATTGAAACACTTATACACACACACACACACCCTTCATAATATGTAATGTAGTAATGTAACACATATATTCTTAATCAATCTTTATTGTTTGTTTTTTTTTTTACAAGAATATACAAAGCCAAGTTTTATCGAATCCATTAACTAAATTAGTGATCACAACCCGATAGCCGCGGAAAATTAACGAAAAAAAGTTAATTTTGGAAATGGAACGGTGGATTAGAACAATTTTTTATATTTATGATCAGCGGAGTTTTCTGTGCATTTATCGATGGGTTAGGCAGAGTTTCTGTTTGAATGACGTTGGATGTTGATGCTTCATTGTTCTTTTCGTGATCATCATTATCCAATTTCTGACGCTCAGTAGGTTGTTCAAACGACAGGGATTCGAATGATGTTGACGCCATTGCGATAGCATTCGAAATTTGTTTTCCTGTCTTTCTTTTATATCCAATCGAGTCTTCGATATACCCTTCGGCCACTGCAGTCGACTTCCATCAGCCTCCGAGTCTCTTTATTTCTGTTATATCGGCACCTGAAAAATTAACAATTCAGAGGATGACGTAGATGAATAGTCTTACTGATGATATATTTTCCAATCTTATACGTTATATATCTTATCATAGCTTAACATATTTTTTTAAGTTTCGTACCTTTGTCAACGCAAAGGGTGGCCGACGATCGTCTAAATAAGTGGCCTGTGTACTGTTCCGGATCAGGCAAATTAGGAAATATCGCAATGTCTTTCGGCATCGTTGGTAGCTTGTTCTTTCCAATCAATTGGTTTATGCATTTCCCTTTTCGATAACCCAAGAAAAAGCGATTGGATGCCACGTTAGGAGGACGCAAATCTCGATAAGCGCAAACTTTTTTCAAAAATTCGTCCTCAATTGTGCAACTTCTCTCCGTTTTATTCTTTGTATCTTTAAGTTTGACGATCAGAACGTCATTACATTTTCGAGCATCGTCGATGGTAAGATTTATGAGTTCAGCGCCACGGCACGCTCCACAAACGCCAAAAATTAATGCGACCTGATGTAAATATAATTGATATTTGTAAATAGAAAGGAAATTTGTAGATACATTTGGAATTTAAAAATAAATTGATATTTGTAAATAAAGGAAACTTGTAGATAGAATTGAAATTTAGTAAAAAAAAGTTCTTTCGAGGTTAAGGATGTATCGGACGTACCTTCCCAACCAAAAGTGACTTTCGTCAACAATATTGCATATACTTTAAGATAAAAATTTGAAAAAATTCAACCACAATAAAGACGATAGGAAGATTAATTTTGGATAATAATAATAATGCCAAAAAGTTATCTATAAATTGTTTAAACAAAACATTGTTTAAAAAATTTTTAGGGAAAGTTTTTTTTCGACACGTGAAATGAATTCGTTGATTTTTCTGACTACACAACACATGGATTTTTTAAAAAAATTTCTTATCATTTTGAAATTTCGGTTTTTTTTAATTTTTTAATTTTGAAAAATGAAGGGAAAATCGCGAATTTCGGATATGTTTTCGTAAAAACGTTGTATATTACAATTGAGAAGTTTCCAGGGCATTGAACGAATAGTTTCGTAAATACAACCTTTACAAATTTCCGAAAACCGAAAGTTCAAAATGATAAAAAATTTTTTTAAAAATTCATGTGTAGTCAGAAAAATCAACAAATTCATTTCACATGACAAAAAAAACATTCCCTAAAAATTTGTTAAGCAATGTTTTGTTTAAACAATTTATTGATAAGTTTTGGGCAATATTATTATTAAAAAGTAATCTTTTTATCGTCTTCATTGTGCTTGAATTTTTTCCGATTTTTATCTTATCATAAAGTATGCAATATTTTCGACAAAAGTCACTTTTGGTTGGGAAGGTACGTCCGATACATCTTACTTTTGTTGCCAAATATTGTTCATCCAGTGGCGGATTTACACATTTCCCAAGTATAGGCTGGTAAATTTTTGCCGCCCTTACCTCGAAAATTGTCAGTTCCTAGATTATTTTTACAATCCAAAAATTTTATTGAAATTGCACAAGAAATAGTTTTTGGGTATATTTCTGAGCTAATAAAAGCTCAATCATGTACGAATAATAAGGCGGGGTAATGAACCAGAAATAAGTGTCAATCCGTTATTCAATTAATTCAGGAAACTATCAACCGAGGCTTTGATTATTGAAGTGCGGGACCGTTAAAAATCACGACACTCGTGTCTCGTGTTATACGGGATAGAAAAAGATAGGATATAAGAAAACACGTGCGAGTGATACGTAACGTTGTTCATACATTGTCATACAAAGTGTGGGCAGAGGCCGATTACTGGTTGTAGGCTGCGAACTGGGTGTTTTACCATAGAATATAATACGAGAGCCCACGACCAAGATTTTTGTCTCATAGCAACCCGGCTAAAACCTTTTGTTATCGATAGATTATACGACCCTGAACTCAGAAATGCAGTATTCAGACATTTTGCGGGTAGCGTTCGATCCAGGCGAATTTTCCAAAACTGTCAACAAATTGAGCCGACCTGATCCATAGCAACCCGTCTGATTTCCGGAACGTAGTTAGATGGTAGTCCTAAGGTAACAAAGACACGTTTTTCAGACACCAGTAGCGTAGCGTGTGTCCAGTAGACCATTTTGAAAAAAATGAGACAAAAAATGGATGTATAGCATCCCATCTGAAAATCATTTTTATAAGTAGACTGGCGTAAGTTGATGCGAAAAAAAAACAGTTTTCAGAAAAAAATCGTGTCACCACACATGTTCGGAGCATTTTGAAAAGAAACGTTCCGGGGTTGTTTGCAACGCCCCGACACTGAGATTCTTGCCAAATTTAATACTGAACATCTCCGTTTCCAGGACTATTGGCGTAAGAAGTTTTTGCCTGATAGCGTCAAATTTACGAAAGTTAGAGCGTCGACACTAATTTCATGCTCGGTTCAAAAATGGTTTTGTGAAAGAACGACCGAAGCATTTTGAAAATCCGGTGGAATTTGCTTCCGGGACATCGATGCAATTACGACGTGAAGTTGAAGGGTGCACAAACGTAGCAGCTGTAAGATTTTCGTGCTATAAAAAATATTTTTGCTTCTAATGTTTTTTGGAAAAGTAGCATCATTGCTCACAATACGACAATTATACTTGTAAACCAAGGGGAAAAAAATCAATAAAAGACAATGCCTTAACAATTTCGAGATATGAAAGGAAATTAACAACAAAATAATGATATCAAAACGAGAAAAAAAATGTAATAATTTTTTGCAAAGATCATCATTTTTCATCCACTCGAACGATCGCTTAGCCTAAATTTTTTGTGGTCTATTTTTCGTTATTCTATTATTGTGGTCTATTTTTCGTTATTTTTCATTAGGCTCTGGACAGCCTCTACGGCGTTGAGAATTCGAATGCTATACTTTCGATAACAATGAATTTTTCTGGATGTTATTATTTTATTTTCTGCGAGTGATTTTTTGGAATTACTCGTAACTCTGGGTTCAATAAATTACGCAGTGAGATAATTTTATTTTATTTTTATAATTTGAATGTATTTATGTAACATTTGTATGTGTACAATTTTAACGAATTACTGGCATAGATGATATAATGAATTTGATATTAAATAATCGTACTGCAATCAATTGAAAGAAAAATATGTAATATTAACAATGATAAAAACAGACTCCTCTTCATTTCTTCTCTTTGGGCTGTTCCTATTTGTTCATCGCCACGTTAAATTGTAGCAAAACTACTTCGTACGTAACGATTGCACCAGCAACCTAAGAAAATTTTAAAGAAAATCACGTAAGCAGATTGGATATTTCTCCATGTTAGATTGAAAAAAATATATATATAAAATTATATGTATATTAATCGTCCTACAGCCAGCATGAAGTTTCGAGTGATGGAGAAAAATCTCAGTCCGGTTAAACAAACTTCGTCGGTTGTGAGTTGTTGCTGCAGTCTCTGTGTCTAAAATTTCAAATATTTACTAGCAATTTGAAAATAATAATAATATTAATGATAATAATAATAAGCCCGGATGCTGGAAAACTGAAAAATGGAATGGAAAAAATGAGATCGCGCTTTCTTATTACTTTCTCTCAACCGCGAATCTCCCACTAAGCGGAGTATTTCAGTTTTTCAGCTTTTCGTTCCTCATCGAGGAGACTTCGCGAGCGAGTGACGCAATGACGAAAGAAATGTACAAACCAAAACTCTCCGATGAATCGAAATGAAAATTACCTCGATATTGTAAGCTATCCCTGGACAATTGTACAGTGCAGGAAGTACGAGTTTGCTCTGATCGTTAATTCGAGCAGTCAGTAGCGTCACAGCGACTGTTCTGCCGACAAGAAAGGCGAAGGAACCGAAGAAATAGACGGTGCTCAAAATGTTGCCTTCCCCTGGTCTTTAAACGACAATTTCAAAAAATTATCCTTTCCTCGATATAATTGAAAATGATTATAAAAAAAAAAAAACATCCGCAGAGCAAAATTAACGAAGCTGCAGCAAGCACTTGATATCATTTTTTTTTTTAAATTTTAGAATTAAAAAAAAGTTAAATGCGATTAATAATACGCATAGTTATATGAATAGTTATGAAATAACTATAGTAGCAACCTCGAAAAAATAGTATAGATCCGCGTAGATTAAATTTTGATCCACAAAGTCATTTTTTAGATCTACGCTGATCTAAATTTTTGAAAATCGTAGATTTGCCTAGATCTCAATTAAATCTATCCGAATCTCCGTTAGATCTGGCGAGATCCATATAATGAGCAAAAGTTTTCAAACTTAATATTGGGCTGACTTGAATGTACGTAAATCTATACCGTAATATATATACGGAAATTTAGATAGATCTACGATTATTCAAAATTCAGAACAGCGCAGATCAAATTCGATTTTTAAAAAATCCCAACTCGAAATCCGCTTAAAGATCTAAACGATTTTTTCCCCGGGATGATCGACCCATAGATCGAAGGAAATAAATGAAAAAATGAAGAAGAAAAGAAGAAAAAAAGATAGATATACGATTCAGTGATTTTTGAGGACTTACGAAAGACCGTTGAGCAACTGAAGACATATGAAGTAAAGATTGTTGGCGAATGACAATAGTATTATAGGCGATAAACTGTCATCGACGCTCTTGACCAGTGTACTCAAAATGGCGTATGATTCACGAAACTCGCGCCAATCGACGTTTCTACGATAGGTTATACAATAGATCGGTATGTTACCGACCAGCCTCCGATTCAGGCTCTTGTATCTTTCAGCCAAGCCCGTGGAAACCTTGGACAATAATAATTGAAGCGATAATCAAGTGAAACAAGATATTGTTTTTTTTTACCATTTACAGTTAGGTTAAGAAATTGTATTAAATTTGGCTATTTTTTTCTGGCATTGGATTATCGAATGTTGGAAAATTCATCGGTCGGTAGGTAAAATTTCACCTTAAAAGGCAACAAACCGTGAAATAACAATGAAAAGTCGGTAATTGTATGATGCAAACTTTACTTTCCGAAAAATAACCTAAAAGAAAATATACGATAGAGCATTGCGAATTACCCAAACAATGATTTCCCCTTTGAGACGTCTTTACGACTTGTGAAAGAAAGAATTGTGAAAGGCTTCTTCATAGTGTGTCCAAGGAGTACAAATACTGGCCGCTAGTGGCCGCTAATCGCGAATACATGTAACTTATCGGATGAAAGAAGCTACCAAATATAAATTCTATGAGGCATTATCTATCGCATCTCGTTTCTTCGTTCATATATTTCCCTCAAATATTATTTCATTTATTAAAATTAAAAGCTCATTGATCCGATTTAATAATTACCAGCATTACGAATAAATCCATAAAGTTCCACGTAAACGTTCCAACTTTACTGATGCCGAATATAAAGATTCCTAATGCAAGATTGTAACTGCCTAAAAAAAGTAGTTGCAATGAAAAATTGATTAATTGATAATTACTTGTATTCCTTGATAAAATTATTATTAAAGTTATGAAAGCAAAAAAGCTTCCTCGGCGCAGAAGCGAAACGTAATAATAAAGTTCTTGTAAAATATACGAACAAACTGAGAGGATAAATGCGTGAGAACTTTCGCAGTAGGATCGAAGATAATTTTCGAATGTCGAGTTTGAAGCAGACGACCAATATGTAGATGGCGTATTGATCGCGATGCTCAGTAAGTGTTCGATCAGAGCGAAGGTCATCACGACAGCGGTCAACATTGAAAGTTTCCAACGTAACCGTGGCGATTGATGTTTGTCCCTGCGTGGGAAATTGAAAAAAAAAAGAAAAATTAAACCAATCGCTTTCGTATCCTCTCAAACCGCACTACATTCGTGAAAGCGAGATTTAAAATTCGCTGTTTGAGAAACAGTTGGTTGGGGCCTCTGATGGCGAAACTCGAGAACTCTTGGTCAAATCCGTTTCACACGAGTTTACCGATTCGGGGGATTATCCTGTTTATCGCAGCGCGCGCGCTCAGTAATTAACGATTTTTCGTAGTGGCATATGCCTTAAGAATTGCGAAATAAAAGGAAAATCTTCCTCATTGTTCAATTCCGCGCAAGGTAAATAGCTAATTTTTTAAAATTACTTTACCCGAATTTGAGGCATTCGTGAATGAGGTTTATTACAATTATTCCCGCCCTTATATTTCTTCAACGCCATGCTTCTTTCTCGCTATATACAGTTTATGAAAGAAAAAAATATCCGAATTTTTAACGCATAAAATGTATTTGAAAGTTTTATAATCTTATGCGATCTGAGAATTCTCGCGCTACGCGTGATAATGAAACGTGAAATCGTTAATGAAACGTTTGGTGTAACTATATTCATTCTTCATCTCGTAGCAGAATAATATACTCGTTTCTTTATAGGCCCAGAGATGAAAAAAATAACCACGATAACAATAACAACGACAACAAGAACAATCAAACTGTAATAATACAAAAAGAAGAATTCAAATTTAATTTGCACGCTCATTTGTATTGCTCAATATATGCCAAATAATAATATTTAGCCAATAGTATACTTGCTTAAAAAGTGTAATTAAAAATTCATTAAACATGTATAACACGAAAATTATTCAATGTGGAGAATTTTTTTGTTTTTTTTTCTTGATAATCTAAGTCAATGGGGGAAAAAAAAACGATCAGGGAACAAAAAGTTTCGTAAAATCTGATTTTTCAATGTTATCTCTGAAATGTTTCGAAGGCATGAGCGGTGATAGCTCGATTTTTTTCCGCATAAAGACAGAGCTTTCTCTCTATGAGGAAACAAATTGTTGGAATTCTTTTTGCAAATTGTACCCAGTGAGCAAACATTAAATATCACGAGCACGTAATTGACTGTTCGTGCAGAAAATCTACGATAAGACAGTTTGCATATAATTTTTTTCACACCGTTACAATTTTTTTTTTCCGTTTATATACCCCCGTGTATAACATATGTATTATATGCTCACAATGACTTTTCTCCAATTTTCCTGCCTCGATACTCAATAACGTTGACAAAAAACAAAAAAAAAATAATTGATAATCAATTATTGAAAATCGAAGTTTTCAAGAACGCACTTAAATGATTGATTTTTTTTTTGCATATTTTTAACTTCATCTCGAGGTCCACGAAATTCTCAGCAAATCTTACTTTTGGCTAGGGTATGAACATCAAGAAAATCGATCGTAGTTTTTACCCCTTCATGTAAAAAAAAAAATTTTCAAATTATTCACGAAATAATAACTGCGTAATATTGTTCAATATTACCTGTCTAAAAAAATTTCCATCGCTCTCCAGTCACGCTGCAACGAACTCCAGCGTGGTGCAAGCCACACGAAAAGAACAGTAGCGAGAAGACCATTACTGTAGAAAACAGCGCCTGCTGTCGCGGCCGCTATACCACCTTGGGAGAAGAGGGATCAGGGAAGAAACAAAATCCTCAGTTTCATAGTATTTTCCAAAATTTATGATTGTCGACTTATCATAAGGGTATATTGCGTCTCTATCTCACTGACGTCGTGAATAAACCTCGATGGTCCATGATACTTTGGCAATCATAGAATGCCAATAAATTTAAAAGATCCGAATCTACCGAATTTATAATATTGCACTCAACTCGCTTCGTGAGAATGAAGAAAAAAAAAAAAAGTAACGATACGAAGAAAAATAATCGTGTAAGACTTATGAAAGCGTTTCAATCAACGGTCTGTCGTACCGTTAAGACCAAAAGTATTGGCTCTCAGAGTCTGTATCATGTGTATAATTGAGATCGAGGCCATCATCAATAGCATGATTATTATAGCAAATGCATATGCAGTCCTAGGTGAAAATATTTTGAAAAAGAGATGTCTCGGTGATTCCGAGCGTAAACCGGCCAAAGGCAGAATACCAAAGCATTGTGCCACACCGAGGATTGAGCCTATCGCACAATGAAAGCTCTCGCGATCCTGCAACAACGGGAGGAGGATTTTTCTGTTTCTTTTTTTTCGATATTGATACTTCGATTTAAGGTAGCCCTTGCACTTTGGTACTTATTGGAGGATTTTATGAATTTATAAATCGTAGTTGTACCTCCATTAGATCTATATCAAGATCTCTCCGTTAGATCTGCTAAAATCTATTGAGATTTGAGTACATAAATGGAGATCCAATGAGCCAAAGTATTACAACCATATTATTAGGTCGACTCTAAGGGATATATGTTAACCTGCCTTCATATACGGGAGATCTCAGGTAGATCTACAACTGTATAAAATTTAGATGTACACAGATCAAGTATGATCGAAAAAACTAACTGCGTGCGGATCAAAATTGGATCTATGCAGATCTAGACGATTTTTTTTTCCCAGGTGTGCAAAGTTTCGGATCACTGTTTCGCAAAAAATATCGATTTCGAAATTGTCGTTTTAACATAGCAGAGCTGGACAAAGTACCAGAAAGTCCTTTAAGTACAAAGTATTGTAAGTACTTGAAGTACTCGTGTATTTCAAGTGCCAGGTACCGTAAATACTTGAAGTACCAAGTACTTCAAGTACTCAGAACTTGATATATACATCTCGTAAGTTCTAGTACTTATATATTCGATTCATCACGTGCTTTTTAAGCTCATTTGATTTTGATTCGAGTACTTATTGTATCGAGACATATTTTCACACTGTGCAATTCACTCAGGCTAGGCAAATTGGAATATAAATATTTAAACGAAGAATTAGTAATAATAGTTTAAAAAAAAAATAGCATTGACGATTGTAATGAAGATTTATTCAGCTTCAGGTTTGAATAAGAAAAAATGAAGAAAATAAATGCTCGGATTGTTAAAAACGGAGCCATGCGTTGACAATGACACCGTAACTACCGTAGCTTGAGCCATTAAAAGGTCATTTCCTACAATCTTAACCAAAGATGGCACTGAGCGTTCCTCAATTATATTATATTCAAAAGCGTCATACATGGAACCATTAGAAAGACGTATTCAAAAGTACTTCATACTTGGTACTTGCAAAAGTACTTGAAGTACAGGAAAGTACTTGAAATTTTAATTGCACATGACATGCACTTGAAAATTTACTATAAATACTTGGAGTGCAGGTCAACTACTTGGAAATTTAAGTAAAATACTTGAAATGCTTTCAAGTACTTTGTACTTCAAGTACATCGCAAGTACCGGGTACTTGCAGTACTGATAAGCTCTGTAGCATTAAGATATAAAATGAAAAAAAAAAAAAAAAAAATTAGCTCGCCACAAGTTTAATTGAAGAATGAACCTACCTGAAGCCTGAAGACTGGTTAAACTGGCCAATTGATTCATTTAGTGCTAAATTTGTTCACGAAATTATGAGATTTCGATAGATTACATTTTTGAAAAAACGTGGATTCGTGGGATGCTTGTCAAATAAATTTTGGAGTCAACGAACAGAACAACTCCGGCAAGGACTACCTCAACGACGTATTATTTTTACAAAAAAAAATATCAAATAATTATTAAAAAAAAGAAAAATAAATCTTCATGATTTTACACACATTGTTATCAATGTTTTCTTGACAATCGGCAAAGCCGTCTGTCCTCAGCAATGGTCGTGATCTCGGTTGACCAGGTCGTTTGATAATTTGTTGAAGACAATCAGCATCTCTGGTCCATTCTTCTTGATCCTGTACACCCGGAAGTGGCCATATTTTACGATTCATAACGAGCTTGCTCGTCTTGTTCTTCAACAAATCGCCATTGTTCACGACGTCGTTCATCTTTGGCAACATTTTTCACGAGGATTCGTCAAGTTTTTCGACGATAATATTCAGCGCAATACCGTATGAGATTGTCTGAGTCAAATATAGAGAACGAATGGTAATGACGATGATGCATTAAAAAAAAAAGTTTTAATTTCAACCTACACGAGAGGCGCGCCCCTCATGGAAAAAAAACCCGATTTTTGAGCATATATTCTTAAAATTAGGCTTTAATACTGAAATTTCGGGAGTTGGCACTGAATTTTAGGTGCAGACTCTGAATTTTTGGAATGGGATTATGAAAATTGAGTGTTAAGTCTGAATTTTTTCGTGTTAAATCACAACACTGAGTGTAAATGTACGATCATTGAGTATCGATCACTCGGTTATTGAATGTGAATCCTCAAAGTTGAAAATCGACACCGAATATTGACAATTCACTCTCAACATTAGGGGTACACATACATCTCTAAGGCTTTTATTTTAGGGGTCTATTGCAACAATGATGGTGGAGTTGGGGATGGAAATGATACTTTCAGTAGAAAGCTTCGATTATTGCCTAAAAAAAGCCTCATTGACGTTTTTCAAATAAACATAGTATAGCTGTGACAGGAAAGTTGGCAAGTCACTGCGAAAAGCTTGCGCGCAAGGATATCTCCAGAACCGTTGAATCCATCTGCATTAAATTTTGCACAAGAATTGAACCGAAGTCATTCACTTTGAAAAAATGATGAACCAGAAACTTGATCCATCGATTGATTTTTAAGATAAAGTATATTTTAGGCACCAATGAAAAAAAAATATATCAAGAAACAAATATTTAATCTTCTGCCAATTGGTCAATTCTCAGTGAAATTCAAAACTGGTTCATAATTTCGATTCGCCACATTCTTTCAATATGTGATTAAAATTTTAGCTCAATCGGATAAGTCTGTCATGAGAAATCCTGCGCTCAAGTTTTTCACAGTAACTTATCAATTTTTCTATTGCAGCTATGCCAATGTTCATTTGAAAAATGTCAATGAGGCATTTTGTAGGCAATGATCCAAGCTTTCTACTGAAAGTATCCTTTCCACCCCAACCCTACCCCTATTGTTGCAATAGACCTATAAAAAAGGTGTTGTTAACACTCCCTTAAGTGTTGTTGTCTCTTAAGTGTTCCCTTAACAATCAATCAACAATAATTAAACCGTTTTGCTAATTTTACGTGTTATGAGCTAGAGGGATTTGATTCTTTTTTTTTTCTTTTTTTGTCAAACCGCAGTGTATTAATTTTATACTGCGAAAAATAATTTGTTAAATGAATTTTCCTGTACAAAAAAAAATCTCGTGGCTACATCGAACGAAGTTCTTCATGCATATGCTATTATTTAACCTATGACATTTATAATATAAATGAAATATACAGGGTGGCCCAAAATTAGATGCGGAAAATGATAGGGCTAATAAAGGGCGTCGAGCTGAGTAAATTGATCCCAATAACATGTGGTCTGCGAAGTCGCGTTCGCGAGATACGGCCGATTAAAAAATCCCGCTAACCGCTGGCATGTAGGCAACCGAGTACACAGGAATCATCGGTTCTGAGTCTTGTTGACAAGCGCGCGCGTACGCTGATGCGGAACATAACACTTTCAAATTTACGAATTTCAAACGAAAACACTCTTGGCATTGAATTTTCGCCAAACACAACGACAAGGATGGATGGAACAACAGCGATGGAAATGGCCTGTTATCATCCATCCATGCTAGACTGTGTCGACAGTCGATCGTTATCATTCAGTTTGATTGTTGATCATTCAGTTTAGAAAGTGTTATGTTCCGCATCAGCGTACGCGCGCGCTTGTCAACAAGACTCAGAACCGATGATTCCTGTGTACTCGGTTGCCTACATGCCGGCGGTTAGCGGGATTTTTTAATCGGCCGTATCTCGCGAACGCGACTTCGCAGACCACATGTTATTGGGATCAATTTACTCAGCTCGACGCCCTTTATTAGCCCTATCATTTTCCGCATCTAATTTTGGGCCACCCTGTATATTCAAATAATCTACACATTCTTTGGAATGTTTTTTCTTACCTTTTGACGCGTTTAAGGTATTTACTGGATGGACCGTCGAGCAAAAAGTTGTTCCAAAATCGGCGAATCATGGATTTACAGGTCTAGATCATGTCGTACACGTTTAGCCTTAAAAATAACTAAACTAATAATAAATTAACGCTTAGAAATCATAATTTTCCATTTTTAATAATAATTGAAGTCAAATTCGACGACATTGTCGTGTATGTGCTTGACTGAGGTTTTGTCAGTGACTGTACAACTGATTCAACTGTCCAACAAAAAAATTTCTCAATTTTGAAATATAATTAATACGTTCAGATCATCTTATTATCATCAATAATGGCCTAAAAACTCAATATATATTGATTTTTCCAATGATTGCTCATTAATTCATCGTTAAAATAAATGTTTTACTATTTTATAAATTGTCTGCTAAAACGCGACAACGCAGCAGTCTGAATTTCTTTTTTTTTTCCATCGGTGATAGCACTGCTCGACTTAACTCTCAAGTTGGGAGTTCGAAATGATCATCAAATTGAGGGTTCATTCTGAGTTTGAGTGATTTTGTCCCTAAGGGGCGCGTTTTTTTTTTCCCCAAGAAACAAATGTTTTAGAGAACTGAAACGGTTTTCTAGAAATCAGCACGAAATAGCTTTTATTTTTTAAGAGTCTGCCAATACGCCATTTTCAATTTTGTGCAAAAGCTTCAGCTTCGATTACGTCTTCTTTGTTTACGAACTCATTGTTAAAAATTTAACAATTTTCTATTTTTACCACAAATGCACTCGATGCATCCAATGCACAATCGTTGATAAGCGGAAATATGTGCTTGCACACTTTTAATTAAATCCCGGTAATCACGAATCGTTGCTTATAGTTAAAAAAAAAAAGTAACAATAATAATAACTGTAAAGAAAACTCACCTCGAGGATATTCTCGTAATTTATGCCTAGACGATCTTGTGGCAATTAATTTTTGTTGTTGTTGTTGTTTTTTTTTTTATTAATTTTTTTAATTAATTTTTAATTAACCCATGCGCGGCTGGGCGTGCTTACACGCCAAATCGCTGAAATTATTTTATTCCAAAAAAAAAAAAAAAAGGGGGTACGTTTTATGTATCGATCTCATTATTTATGTAGTATAAATTTTGTTCCTGACCCGATCCAACACTGTTAATATTTCAATAAGTTTATTTGTAATCGGTTTTAAGGTAAATAAAAATTTCAGATGTTCAAAAAAAAAAACAAAAAAGAAGATGAGAAACCAACGCATCCGAGGTCATTAAGAGTACTTTAAGACGTATTTATAATGAGATTTAAGAACAAATTTTTTTAATAAAATTCTTCAAGACCTCTCTCATCAATGATATTTTCAAGAAATCATTCAGAGACTTATGCTTCGTGGGTTACAGTTATTTTTAACGATTATACATCATGAAATGCCAAGGAAAAATAATAATTTACATAATGGAGCAAGGAACAAATGGAGAAGGAACCGATTTGATGTAAAATGAATCATTAAAAAAGAAAAAAAAAACGAATTAACTAAAGGATGTAATTTTCTTCAAAGTGAAGCGACGAGGCACATTATTATCTCCTCATGCGAAAATAAATTAATATATGTCGTTAGATTTTAATGTTAAACATTTTTTTTCTCAATGCTTTGTAAATGATAGAGAAAAATTCGTCCAAAAATATTCGTTAATGATTCACAAAATTGTATAATTTAAGTTAATACTTCACAGAGCCTGCACAACCAATTAATAGTCGTTCCAGTATAATAATGACGCGACGCTTTTTGATATAACCGCGAGATTATTATCAAACTTTTGTTCAACTAAAAACCGCGTCAACGTCAACGTCAACGTCAACGTCAACGTCAACTTTTATCAGTCCCTTTTTATTAATTTCTTCGTTCATTTTACGAATTTATATTTACGCGTTTTAGCCCCGAGTGATCCATTATCGCGCGAATAACGAAGGAATAAATAATGTATATGAAAAAAAAAAAAATAATAATGACAAAAGAAGCTCGATAAGGTTAGTTTTCTAGATTGATGAATTGATATGAATATTCCCCGCGCGGCATCGTAAAATTCCACTGGTCAGTGAGAGTGTTGATAGTTGGAAAAACTTGGACATGTCCCCCCTCGTTTGCGCAGACATCAGTATCATCGTTAGTTTACATTTTATCTCTTCGCTTGTGCATGCTTGATCTGATAAGCGAACAAAGAGAGAGAGAGAGAGAGAGAGAGAGAGAACAAAATAAAGGGCTTCGATTTCCATACATCAGTCACTATATATTTTTTTCTTTTCTCGCTAGACAGTTTTACCGCGATCAGCCACAATCGCCGCTATCAATTGAAAAGAGAGAAAAACGACGATTTTTAGTAAAATTTTTTTGTTACAACGATATTTATAATATTCAGTGGAGGCATGATTTGAATTTAAAAATTATTCGATTGACAAAAATTCATTCGAATAAAAATCACTCAATGTACTACGTGAACAATTCAACCGAAAGAAAATCGAGCAGGCTGGTGGACAATCTGGATTCAATAAAATTTCCTGATTTCAAATTCAATACCGCAATCATCCCTGTTCCCTGAACTATTTGTATAAAAAGTTTCGGCTCTATAGGTTCATAATTATGAATGTTAAAGCGATTATCGTCATTTTTGAAAATTTTCAAAATTTCATACAATCTTAAGGCCTTGAAGAATTTCAGAAAAATTCAATACCAATCGTCCTTGGTCCCTGAACTATTTGTGTAAAAAGTTTCGGCTCTATAGGTTCATAATTATGAATTTTAAAGCGATTATCGTCATTTTTGAAAATTTTCAAAATTTCATAAAATCTTAAGGACTTGAGGAATTTCAGACAAATTCAATCCTAATCATCCTTGATCCCTGGACTATTTGTGTAAAAGTTTCGGCTCGTTCATAATTATGAATGTTAAGGAGTTTCGGTACACCTATTGAAAATGCTGCCATCAACTCAATTTTTTTTTAAATAAGTGACAAATATGTAAAACGTGAACTGCTCAAATTTCAAGTCGATCCTCCATGTCGTTTTTGTAAAAATAATTTTTGAAAATTTGGCTTATACACGAGAGTGAATGGGAGCAATATTTGTTTGAGCTGTCAATTCCATTAAAATACTAACACCCGCATAAAATTTATGTCAGATCTTTATTAGATCTTTAATATGACTGTCAACAAATTTGAATAAGTTCATCCATCTGGTTTATTAGTTACAAGCCAAAACATAAGCTCACTATCCACGGGTATAGCGCATGAACGGTCGGACTCTCTTTTGTTTTATGCATGCCCCGCTCACCGCGCGCCGCCGCACCCTCGTTTCCGCTTATTTCCCGTCGCTGGTCTGTACCGAAACTCCTTAAAGCGATTATCGTCATTTTTGAAAATTTTCAAAATTTCATAAAATCTTAAGGCCTTGATGAATTTCAGAAAAATTCAATACCAATCATATCCTTGTCCTCTAGACTATTTGTGTAAAAAGTTTCGGCTCAATAGCTTCAAATTCACGAATTTAGAGCGCGAACACCGATTTTGTCATACGCATAAACACACATGCATACGAACATTTATTCGGAATGCGTTGTCTCGATATTTTGAGATATTTTGAAAATATTGGCATGAAAATCTCGAAATTTCTTTTTTTTTTTTACGAAAACAAAGCTTCCTCCGTGAGTAAGCAAAAACCAGAAAAAGTAACGGAAAATCGCGATTCTTAATAACAAAAATTACGACGAAACTAACGCACAAGCAGCAATCATAATTAACAACAATAATAATCGATAAAATTTGATAAACCTGTAATGATATTCGAGGCTGCGTATCACGCGCTCCGACCATCTCGAAAAGGCGAATTGTACTATCACCGGAAATTACACAACCCATCGGAGTGAAATTGGCCGCAGCCACTTGCGCAGCGATGGCAAAAAGTTGCGAAATAAATTTTATCCCGACGATTTGTGCCATTTGGGACACTAAAGTTATGGATTCACAGCTATCTCATGCTCGTTCATGCATCACGCGTCTCCGCCTCTGCCTCGAGCACTTTTTTTCTTTCTTTTTTAACTGCAATTCAAAACAGTCGTTACTTCCTCAAGAATTCATACCGCATATCCTTTTACCAAGCGCGTCTATTCCGAAACTGATCCTCAATGAATATGTTTTTTTCTTTTCTTTCGAGTACGTTTAAGCAAAGCGCTCGTTATCGGTTTGAATTAGCGAGCGGCTTTGAAACACGATGTTATTGTTGTTTAATGCACGCGACGTTATAATAACAATGGCGTTGCATGATTTTCCACGTATGGACGGGGCCCAGCGTGCTTTGCGCGCGCATCGCCGCGGGCAAAGTCGTGCCCGAGAGTCATAAAATATTCAGAAAACAGAATAACTAGGTTCTGCGACAAACAGCGTTGATACTGAAACAGCGATGGTTGGGAATACCGATCAGATATCAATCCTAACGTAAACAATATCGCGGCAATTTCCACGGAGGGGAGGGGAGTTTTTTTTTTTTTTTTTCCTTCAATAATAACAGAATTTCCGTTTGAAAGTTTCTTTTATTTTTTTTTTTCTATATTTTTCTATTTTCATCGTACTCGCAGGTTTTTATATACATGCGCGCGTCGAACGAACGACTTTTCCAAGGTGCGCTCACAGATTTTTCGCTGCGAATTGAGAAAATTTTTTTCGTTTCACCACATGGCTCTTTGTACACCGGAGAGTTTGTTATAATCGGCGAGATCACGGAATATTATACGGGATAAGCCCCATCGGGTAACGATGCCGCGGGGACGAGAGGTAAGTACGCAACGAAAAACGATCTGTCTCATCGCCGCTTGTCGCGGTATCTCGTCCATGTCTTTACTGGCAATTTCCTGGATAAATGAAATATTTAAATAATTAACGTAAAATCGATGCGCTCCCGTTTCGTGCGGCCGCAGGTTTTTTTTCCATGCTATTGGAAATTCTCCGGACAAGGATCGGGCGTACTAAAAGATTATTCGTACTTTTCGATTCGCCGATATCTTTGGAAAAATTGATCCAACGATTCTTTACGATCTCGATTCGATCCTGAATGTATATCGTGTATCGAAGTAAAGAAAAAAAAAAATAAAAAAATAACAGGCGAACAATTCCTTTACTTTCCCCGATAAGAAATTCCAACTTTGCTGAATAAAATTCCATTCGAATATCGATAAATTTATTTATTTATAAACAAATTTATTTATTTATAAACAAGTTTATTTATTTATAAACAAGTTTATTTATTTATAAACAAGTTTATTTATTTATAAACAAGTTTGTTTATTTGTAAACAAGTTTATTTATTTATAAACATGTTTATTAATTTGTAAACAAGTTTATTTATTTATAAACATGTTTATTTATTTATAAACAAGTTTATTTATAAAAAAGTTTATTTATTCATAAATAAATTTATATATTGATAAATGAATATTGTTAAATGAATTTGAGAATTATTTTTGTGCTAAAAACAATTTGAGAATTCAATCCACGAGATGAATTTTTTTTTTGTGATCAAGATCGTTTTGAAAAAAAATTTTATGATATTATTATTGCGATACATTGAAATAATGGAGTTAAATTTTCGTTGACCCGGCGTTCTTAAATTTGAGTCTACGGAATTTTCTACGGAATGTCAGAGCAAAATGATAAACGAGTGGTCGATGAAAAATACCAATGCGATTATAGCGAAATTAAAATACGAGACTCGGTTTTACGATAAAAAACGATTTATCGGTACCAAAAATACATTTTTCGAAAGTTAGCGAAGAAAATTTTCGGTTTATCGGTCGGTCCATGGGGATGGGTGCGTGACGAACCAGGGTTAAGGCAGATTTATGCGAAATATTTATAATACGGAGTACACAAGTTTCACGTGCCATCGTGCATTTTTTTTTTAAATTTCCATCGAACCACCTTAATGAATGTTTACGCATCGACTTACCCGTATCTCGGGGGGAAGTATGTCGTTTCTCTTCAAGGATATGAGACGCAGCCTCATCGGAGCGTGTTCCTTCACGCACCTTCGTCGCTTTACATCCCGACGCATCTTATGATCCGGCCATTTTTCCCAATTCATTCCCGTCAGCTTCGATCCCGTTGACGTCGATTCATTTCTCAACTGTTATCACAGTGCGAGGACAACGAAATTATTCGACGGCGACGGATTATGAAAAATATTTTTGAGGTTAGGTCGTGAGAAAGCGTTCGTCGATTTAATTTGAGAGAGAGAGACACGCGACAATTTTGTACGACTGTAAAAAATTATCGGGCAATGTATTTTTTAACGGACGAGTACTCGCCATAATTGCTGAAATTCCAGTTTCACGAGATAATAACTTTGAGAAACCGGAAAGTACAGATCGGAGACCGGCCATTTTGTTTGTTTGAACAATCAGCTGTAGTGTTAGACGTACACAATAGAAATAGCCGTGTGTTACCTCCACTGAACTCTACCGTTGACTGAAGATATATAAAGACGGTTCGCCTTATGGGACTTCGTGTGCCAGCTAAACTGCGTCCTGAGCTAGCGCCATCTCAGTAATTTTGGTACCGCAGTCTGCAATAAGATAAAACAGTTTCAAGCGTCACGGCAGTTATCGACCGCTATATGTAGTTGCCACGATTGTTGAGAGTCGCGTAGATTATTCAGAAATCGGACATATCTTCGAACTCACTTCTGTTTGTACCGACTCACAATCAGTAGCAACATTTTCATAACAGAGGAATATTCGCTCATCAGTAAGAATATTAGGCCAGTCAAATTCTGTATTTAAATTCCAGTCATTAATAACCAAGTGGAAAAATATGAAAACGACGATGTACATAATAAGGATCTTGAGTTGTTGGGATTGTAGCATCCACACGTTTTTGCAAAAAAAAAATTAAAAATCGTTAAAAGCCAAGATTTTTCGCGTCTGAGACTTCCACGGCTTGTAGAGCGTAGAGCACACAATTTTCTATGAAGAAGTCATTGGCAGCACCTTTCTATCTATTTTAATTTAGCCGTGAGAGCGGCCCAAAGAAAAGGGAAAAACTGCTCGATCTGATATCTGCACGAAAATTCAAAAAACCCACTTTAGATGTTAAATTCAGTCTGCCTATGTTAATTGGTATGAAAAAATCGGTAGATTTTTTTAATGTAATAGAACAATCCAAAGAAGAGATTTCATGTTGCTCAAAATATTTTTCTCACAATTCCAATTTTTGGTGGGCATTTATATATTGTTGCTAATTTTTTTCCTAATTTTCGTCTTTTCGTAATTCAGGGATTTATTTTGCCCTACATAATTGTCGCAAGACGTTAAAACTTTAGGAATATCCCTTCGTTTTTGATGCTCTAAAAATACAAACTCCCGACATATCACTATATATGCTACCGGAAGTCGTTATTTGCAAGTAATCAAATAAAATTGTGTTTCTGGCCGTTTTTAACAATAAACAATTCTTCTTTTTTGAATTTTTTTGTGCTAATTGAATTACTCTGAAGAGTGTCCATTGTTGTTGAATTTTTATTAAAAATTAGAATAAACTAATATTTTCTAACTTTGATTCATTGTGATTTTATCTGTTATTTTTCCCTTCCTTCACCATTAAAAAATCACAAAAAATTTTTTCACGCCACAATCGATTTTAGTATTTGCTCATGTAGCCACTGCATGGTACTGCTGCCAGCTGTTTTTTAGGATTTATTTAAAATAAATGACAATTTGTTCTTCATTATCACTTACTCTTCAAAAGCACCGTAATATTTTAATATGGTTCAAAACATAAATAAATGCTAAATAACAGCTGACAGCAGTGCTGTGCAGTGGCAATATGAGCAAATACTTAATGCCCATATTTGCTCATTTTTAAAAACACCAATAGAAAACTGCCAAAATTACATTTAAAAACAGATAAAAATTTAGTACACAACCTCTATACAAATTTTTACATCAAATTCTAGTCTAATTCTTGACATACTTTTTCGTAAACAAAATTTACATTATTGATAAATTGTTTAATTTTTCGTATTCCATGTTACAATTTTTCACGTAAGACAAAATAGTTAGCGTGAAAACTAGAAATGAAATACTAAGGTAGTGATAAAATGTAAATTGGTTTGATAAATCATGAAAATTTAAAAGATAAAAATGACATTTGATCGAAAAAAGTCCTACTACGATTTTTTGCAAACAAAAGTTTTAGTTTTTGACGTAGAACTTGTGCACGAAATTGTGCCTATTTTATAAATGTATAAATGGCAGTTTTCGTATGATATTTTGTGAGTTCAGATTATTTTAGAGTATAAGGGTAGCTAAGATTAAAAAAAAACAGATATACTTTTGGAATCAATTTAATTGAAACAACAGTTATGAAACTGATCGAAGGAAGCGAGAGGGTCAGAGCCTGGTTAAGTTGACATATAATTCACACTACCAACTATTTTTACAACGCAATTCGAAGTCCGATTAATATTATAAAGGTGGCTGATCCATTCGACGTTTATATAATAAACGTCGGAATGCATATTGTAAATCGTAGGATGCCGCTCTTGAACGCTGCAATTGGCACAAATCGAATACAAGAACCAGTAGTTTTATTTTTTCACGACCTACAAATGATATTAATAGTAATAATATATACACTTAGAAAAAAATACAATTGACTCAATGAAATGTCTTAATGTCTGATCGCGATAGAATATTTGATTGGTGTACAACTAAATATGAATTGGTATGTTTAAATATTATTTGATAGGAACAGATTTCAGTTTTTTCATGTAACATTTCGTTATAATAATCAAATATTTATTCTTGACCAGACATTAAAATATTTAATAATAATAATAATAATAATAATTTATCTGTAGTTTGATTCTTGTCTCTCTTCCTATAAGCACGTTACTACAGAAAACAGGATTGCGGGCCCAATCCTTTTGATTGCCAAAGTAATGGCGATAATGTCAATTATTAGCTACTTATCCGAAGCATGTATAGATGTATGCGCGCGCGCGCGCGCGTGTGTGTGTTCGTGTGTAACGAAGCGTTGGACAAAGGCGTCCTAGCGACCGCGGGGGTGCTGTGCTGTATGTATATTAGGGTGGTCGTTATTTGGGGTCAAAATTAATTTTACCCTTTCCGCCCCCTAAATCGGTTCGAAATACGTAAAAAGTAACGCTGTATTTTATCAGATTTTTAAAAAAATGTTTAACCCTTGACCACGGAGGTTAAAGTTTTCCATTTAAAATACATGGGATTTTTCCGCATTTGCAGTCACTATTTTACTGTGGGCCTAAATATTTTTGTAAAATTTTGAAATTCTCACAAATTAGTTCACAGGCATGCTGCTACATGGAAAAAAATTCCCAAACCCCTACCCTCAAAATGTTGTATAACATCACCATGATAATTATAATTTTTTTTTTTTTCATTTATTTTGCTTCCTCGTTTTTTTTTTATACGTGTATTTAGAATAGAATAATTTTCTAAATGAGTTACAAATTCTTAAGTATTGTCTCCTTTTTTGCGTCTGGATTATTTTTTCGATATTCACTTACAATTTGTAAAATGAACTGTTTTTGTTGTTCGTTCCGTGTGAGTATTTCATTGTAATCGGTGAACAGACGAACACCTCTTTCCGCGGCGTCGTTAATCACTGTTAATTGTTTTGTGATTTTCAAACCGATTGCGTAATTTTCATTTTGACTCCAAACAGATGGATCAGTCTTTAGAAACTCGTGATCAATTCCAAACCTTCGGAAAAAGTTGAGCGTTTGAGGGGTTACGAAATGATCCATTTCTTTGTCATAGTAACCACCAATATCTTTCAAATTGACCTGGATTCGTTTGGGGAACAATTCATCGATTTCTTCGTGTGGATTCAATTCCAAAACCATCTTGCGCCGGAAATATGAATTATTTTCCGACCGATAGTGAGATTGCACCGTGAGTAAAGTCCGTGATAACTAATAAAAAACCGACTTCAAAAATATTTTTTTCAATTACTTTGATTTAAAAACCAAACCGATTTTGATGAAATTTCTATGGGACCAATCTGAAAGTATATCCTTTCAAATGAAAAAAGAATTTTCCAAATCGGTCCATAAATGACGGAGTTCTGAGATAACAAACATTAAAAATAAAAGATTAAAAAAAAAAAAAAAAAAATTATAATTATCATGGTGATGTTATGCAACATTTTGAGGGTAGGGGTTTGGGAAATTTTTTCCATGTAGCAGCATGCCTGTAAACTAATTTGTGAGAATTTCAAGATTTTACAAAAATATTTAGGCCCACAGTAAAATAGTGACTGCAAATGCGGAAAAATCCCATGTATTTTAAATGGAAAACTTTAACCTCCGTGGTCAAGGGTTAAACATTTTTTTAAAAATCTGATAAAATTACAGCGTTACTTTTTACGTATTTCGAACCGATTTAGGGGGCGGAAAGGGTAAAATTAATTTTGACCCCAAATAACGACCACCCTAATGTATATATCTACGTTTACTACGTCAGTGCGTCGGAGTTACATTTTTCTTGCACTTAAATATTGTAAAATTATTGTTCAATCATGCCGAAAACAAATGCTGATAAGTGTGTTGTATGTTTTTATGTAAAACAATGTCAATATTTTTTCTCTTGGTTATTAATTAGTGGAATATCAGGCCTATAGTTTAGTTTCCATTTGACTGGCCTATATTACAAAGTAAACATTGTAACCGTTAACTTTGTAACTACAGTCAAACCTCGGCACCTGCTCCCTAAGTCCCTATCCAGCTTCAATCCCTGTCCGCCGTTCTAGTGCCGTATTTAAAAAAGATTTATAGAAAATTTTCATCGTTTTGTGACGCATTTGTGCCCGGGGGCTTAACTTTAATAGGGCGAGACGTTTTGCTTTTTACATGTATACATTTTAGTTGGTTAAAAATCAAATAGTCAAAAAATAGTTGATATAAAAAAATGAGATTTTCAATAATTACATAAAATTATGATACAACATAGTTATAATTCAAGAAGGAATTATATTTACGCCTAGCTTTGAAGCGTATCTATGCCCATTTTTTCAGGGAAAAAATGTTCCAATTTACACATTTTTACTAATTACTTAATATGTATAAGCTGGAAAAAAAATCAATTTATAGGAAACATTTTCATCTGGACAGGGGTTGGATTAACGACAAAGTTTTTTGGGTTAATTTATCAAAACTTTGTTTTGCGTTTTCTTAAACACAATAAAGATTTTTATTTTGGAAGAATCCCGGCCACGCGGAACCTCATTCTATATTGTGTTTAAAAAAAACCTAGTTTTGTGTTTTCTGAAACACAAAATGGTTTTTTTTTTTTTCAGGAATGAAATTGGACCCGACCACGTCGTATGAAATTCCACGTAACCAGGATCCATGCAGCTAGGATTCTTACTAAAAAAAAAATCCCTCGTTGAATTCATACTATTATTACTTTGAAATTTTTCTAATTTTTTTTGTCCCTATCAATGTATCGCATCAAGTATTTTCAGGATTTTTAACTACTACCACGGTTTTTGAGAAAAAAATTAGGCATAGATAAGCTTTTAAAAACAGGCTTTTATATATGTTGTAACGGAACGGAAAATAGAACAATTTTCCACCGACAAGAATCTCGAATCATCACTCTCGTCGAATGTCGGAATTCCTCGAAGGACCAAAATAGAACTTGATCCTTCGAGGAATTGTGATACGTCACGAGCGTGTTAGGTACGAGAGCACCGAAAAGCGGTGAAAATGCCCTACCACGGATCCATCGGCCAATGAAATCGCGGCGCCGATGGATCGTGATAACGTATTTAAGATCAAGACGAGCAAGACTCGTCCTCAGTTCGAAAAATATATCGGTGAGCAGTACACGTGGCAGACACCCAGCTGCCAAATTCTCGTGCTCGCACGTTCCCGTTGCGAACTTACACTATCCACCATAACTCGAAGCCAGGGGAGACCCGACGCCTCAACCCGGACTTCGAGGCCAAGCCGACAACAACGCATTCAACTTCGCATCTCAACACTCGACTCGTCTTTTTCAAGACGGACCGAGACATCTCCGTCGAATCGTCTTTTTCAAGGCGATTCATACATAACGTAACCGATTCGTCTTTCTCAAGACGAATCGATCGACAACTCTTTTTTTTTAATAAAGATTTCCAGGTACTAGGGAACCCGTCTCAGGTGAAGCCCTGGGCATTGCGCCCAGAAGTTGGATCTTGAGACGGGTGATCGTCTCAGTAACCCTCTCACATCTAGGTAGGGCCCCTCAAACCGCGTGAAGCCCCAGCTATCGCTGCTGGAAGTTGGATCGCGGCGCGAGGTACATTTTGCTGGAAAACCCTTTATCTCAACTCGTAAGCGGACTCTTCGAGTCCGCCCAGACTTAAACAGTATCATAACACGTGGCGACGTGAACCGACGCAAAGGCGACGACAAAACTCGATGGATCACTCATTGCACACGACGTGACGACACGATTACGTGACGAATCGAGCCAACAAAACCGGACTATCCTGTTCCCCGAAATTAATCGTGGAAACAATCCAATAATATTCTTAACTGGTTAACTTAGCTTCATTTCCTTCATTAATTTCCCCCGGTGAAACAATCCTCTAGGCTTCCCCTTTTGGTGATTATTTCAGGTCGTATTGCAAAGCGACAATTAATAAAAAAAAAAAAAAAAAATAAAAAGTAAAATTTGACTCCTGGTATTTTACTATCGCTTCCCGATAGTAAAATAAATATCTTAATTTCGCCTCACGAATTAAGACGATAACTTGGACCCCCGATCCAGTATAAATGGCCAATGATGAAGGGTCAACCAACGCGTAGCTTGATAGCTCACAGTCGTGGTTAGTACTCTGAGGCCATCACTAAAAACACCTAAATTGATTGGGGCTCCTGCCTGCTTAACATTAGATAAAATCCACTTATTCCCGGCTTCTCCTTCCGAGTCCAGTACTCGAACTCTGCTTTCGGTCACTGACCGAAAACGTAAACAAACAAAAGTAAAAATAAATTCGTCACTCGCTTCTCGAGTGACAACAAACGAGAGAGATATTCGTGATAGCGTGTCTCAACGCCGACATATTCGCTGCTCGAATTCTCGAACGTTTCATTGGCGCCCGAACAGGGACTCGATAGCGAAGCTGGATAGGAGGTATAAATCTCGAGTGTATCGACGAAGCGAGTCGCTAACCAGCGATTCGTCACGTGATACCTCGAACGACGAACCATCGAAAACAATGACCGACAAAAACAATACGATCGACCTCGACGAAATAGAGCGAGACGAGACCTCGAACGCGAACCACGTTTTCGCAAACGTACAGATTAATAAAGACGTTACCAACGCCCAGATGGACGAAGAAACGAGGAAGACGCAAAATAAGAGTATGCCAAACCCAAATCTCCCAACGGAGGCGAAAGAAAGAGAAAAGGAGCGTTCGCGGGATGATGTCTCGGGAGGAAACATCTCCTTACAAACCGTAGTAGACATGATTTCACAACTAGGTAGACAAAGGCAAGCGGATCGAGAGGCAGTGAAAGAGGATATGTGCCTGCTCAATAGGAGCATTTCCCGACGCTTCGAGGCCATGCAAGAATATGTGGCCTCGTCAGTGAACGCATGCCACGAGGACCAGCTCGAGTCAGGAAGGGCAGGAGCAGACAGGTGGGGGGAAGTGATATCGCAGGGACCCAGCGACGCAGGCAGACGCATAGGCCCCCCCGATAATTATGACCGCGCCCACACGCATCAACCACGGGACACGGGAAACCTCGTACGTGACGATCGTGGAAATACGAGACCCGATGAATCGATAGAGCGAAACCCCCTCCCGGGAGGACCCTCGAACCTCACCAGCACATGCAATACGCTGAAACTCGAGGCCCCGATATACCGAGGAAAACAGGAGGAGCTGCCCATGCAGTTCCTCGTGGACTTACGAGCATACCGGGACATACACGTGCCTCGGTATAATTTCAAGGTAGTGATCACCCAGTGCTTCCAAGGCTTAGCGTTGCAATGGTGGAAAATTAGCCGAGACTCCGTGAGAGACTGGGGGGATTTCGAAAGACAATACACCCGTAGATTTTGGAGTGAGGAGCGACAAGACGCCGTAAGAAGCAAACTAGAGTTCGAATGGTACGAACCCGGTAAGAGACAATCCCGCCTCGGTTACGCGATTGCCATGATAGGACTAGCTCGCGACCTCAGACCCGCTCTGACCGAGAAGGAAATCGTGAACAAATTAAAGAAACACTTCCCGGAGGAAGTACGTGTAACGATTCGGACGCTCGGGATTACCGATACCACGCGACTCTTAGACCTTCTTTCTTCATACGATGAGGAAGGGCCGAGCAACCGCGATCGCAACAAACTCGAATCTCGTGACAAACACAACGCCGGAAAGAGAAGTTACGAACACAAAAATGAACCACCCCCTCGCGCTGAAGACCAGAAGTACCCAGGGGAGAAAAAAGACAACCCGTCTCGAAACGACAACTACCCCCGATTCAAACCACGCGACGAGGGACATATACCAGCGAGAACACGCGAAAACACTAGGAACATACGATCGATTGAACGCGAAGACGAAAAAGAAGAATCCCTCTCACTGGACAATGACATCGAGGAAGAGGGAAACGAGCCAGCGTCGCCTCAGGAGATTTCGTAATCAGTGAGGTGACGCTCGGCTTCGGAAACGATACGCGTGAAGGGCTTTTAGAAGAAAACGAGGAAACACCGCGAACGCGCGCCCATTGCCCCCTCCTAGCGATCCATATACAAGGCATCAGAGCGGACGCACTCGTGGACACGGGAAGCGAAATCAGCGTGATATCTGACGAATTTTACGTGGCCAACGAAGCGATATTTCGCGATTGCCCATCGTTGCCCCTCGCCGGGGTCTCGGTGCGCGGAGCAACCTCGGGAAGGGCGGTACGGGTCACGCGGCAAATACTCGCGGAAATAGCGATCGACGGGCACCTGGACAAAAACACGTTGATAATAGTTCCCCGGCTAACTAACACCTGCATTCTCGGAGTAGACTTCCTAACGAAGATCCGAACAAAAATAGATCTGGGAAATTACCACATGACATTTACACTTCCGGACGAAACCGGGAAACCACACACGCTACCATTCCTGCCTTCAGGAACTGAAAAAGAAAAAATAGATCTATCCATTAACTCCCTCGGGAACACCGGAGATGAGATAACTGATACCGAGGTAAACAATAAGGTGGAGGCCACGACAGGGCTTCAAATTGAGCAAAAAAATCGCTTCCTAGCACTGATAAAAAAATATCGCGAAGTATTTCGTAAACGCCCGGGAATCCTGAACTCGTACGAGCACGAGCTCAAAGTTTTACCACACAGCCCTTACAAAGCCATGAGTTACCCCGTTCCCCTCGCGTACCGTGAGGACGTAGATAGGGAGCTCGAAACTCTACTCGCTCAAGGAGTGATACGGCGATCCACGAGCCCGTACAGCAGCCCTCTGATCGTCACTCCTAAAAAGGACGGGGGGGTGCGACTGTGCCTCGATGCACGACGTATCAACGAGTTGCTCATACCCGACCACGAACGGATGGAAGCAGCCGAAGACTTGTTCGCCGAGTGCCGGAGTGCCAAATTCATGTCAACACTGGACATGCGAGCAAGTTTCTGGCAGATCCCTTTAACCCCCGAATCAAAAAAATACACCGCGTTTATACACCGGGGAAAATGTTACGAATTTAACGTGACTCCTTTTGGTTTACGTACCAGCACGGCCAGCCTCGTGCGAGGATTAGAGCCGGTGCTTCGAGGCCTTGGAAACACCTTAAATTTCGTCGACGATCTCTTATGCACCTCAGAATCCTTTGAGGAACACATGAGTGACCTCGAGGAACTGTTCAAACGATTTGTGAATCATGGGCTCACGCTTAACTTAGACAAATCGCACTTCTTTCGAGCCGAAGCCCGATTCATCGGGCACATTCTCACCCGAGACGGGATCAAGCCCGATCCCGACAAGATCCGTGCAATACAGGATTTCCCGGAACCTAAGAACCTTAAACAACTCCGGGGATTCCTGGGACTCGTAAATTATTACAGCAAATTTACGCGAGAACATGGAAGGGCTACAGTACCTCTCCTCCACTTGATGCGGAAAGGAACCGTCTGGCACTGGGGAGAAGAGGAAGTCAGAGCGTTCAACGCGATAAAGACGAAATTTTGCGAAAGTGTGCTACTATACTACCCCTTAAAAAACCGGGCGTTCTATCTGCAAACCGACGCGAGCGACGGGGCTATAGGAGCCGTACTGTTTCAAAGGAATGATGAGGGGGAAGATCTGGTACTGCACTTCGCTAGTCGAACGCTAAAGAGCGCCGAGTTGCGCTATAGTACGACGGAAAAAGAGCTCCTCGCGATAGTATGGGCGCTGGGGAAATTTCGAACGTACCTTTATGGGGGACGATTGAAAGTCGTCACCGACCACGCGGCCCTAACTTTTCTAAACCAATGCAAATTGGCCCACGCACGTCTAACTCGCTGGGCACTCGCCATCCAAGATTACCACCCAGAGATCGAACATTGCCCAGGCAAACTCAACACTGTAGCGGATATCCTAAGTCGACCGGAAAAAGAACGACCCGCGAACGACATTGTCATAGCTCCTCTCGCATGCGAAATATCAGAGGAATTCAAAGAGACCTTAGACAATATTATCGAGGGCCAAAACAACGACCCCCTTTGTCGACAGATAAAGGAGACTCTCGAGAGCAACCCCCACCGGAACGGATACCTAATCCGACAAGGTATCTTGTACCGGGACCAGAAGGGGGAGAAAAAAATCGTGGTTCCATCCTCGAGCCTCCACGTAATCATCCGATCTTGCCACGAGATATACGGGCATGCCGGGGCGCGAAAATGCTATCTAATCCTACGCGAAGACTTCTACCACCGGAATCTATACAAGCACGCGCGAAAACTACTCGCGGGATGCGACGCCTGCCAGCGCAACAAAGTCTACACGAAAGGAAGCTTCGCGGAGCAAAAAGTCATCGTACCCGATCAACCGGGAGAACTTATCTCGTTGGACTTCTATGGCCCACTTCCCCCCGGACAATTCGGGCACAAATACATCCTCGCGGTAATAGATGTGTTCTCGAAACTCACGCAACTCTATGGGCTACGGAAGGCTACGACCGAGAATACTTGGCGCTGCCTTCTCGATAGCTATTTCTCCCAATGGGGGAAGCCTAAAGCCATCCTCTCCGACCAGGGAACACAGTTCACGTCAAAAAAATGGGCACTACTCCTCCAGGGGAGGGATATCAGACCAATCCTGACCTCGATCAGGCATCCCCAGGCAAACCCGGTGGAAAGAACCAACCGAGAACTGGCTCGATTCTTTCGCACCCTGACGACAGGACAACATCACGCCTGGTACAAGTGGCTGAGAGTAATTGAAGATTGCATAAATTTCACTCACCATGAATCCACGGGTTTTACACCGATAGAACTCCATACGGGGAAACCGGCCTCCCGACCGTGGGAGGGCCGGGCAAGAACGCAAGGAAAAGAGCCAATGGCCCACGATAACCTGATCATCATGGCAAGGGGAAATATGCAGAAGTTACGCGGGAAAAGCGCGGAAAAATTTAACCAGCGGCATAAACTAACGCAATACCAGGTAGGGGAACACGTACTCGCAAGAGCTCTCTCTGTATCAAACCCCTCCCTGAAAATTGTAGCGAAATTCTTGCCACTCTACGAAGGCCCCTACGTAATCAAAAAGAAAATAAGCAACACAACGTATATTCTCGAGCACATCGACAGACAGGAGGAGAGGGGAATGTTCCATGGCCAGGATCTCCGACCCTACGTTTCACAGCAAGACAACGACCAACCAGGCGACACAAATGCGGCCAGCTGAACCCCCACTCCCTCTCGGAAGGAAAACACGCTTTGAAGCAATTAGTCACGCGGCGATCAGTCGAAGCCTGTCGCCGATATGTCACGCAACCAAGGAACGCAGACGGGTGGACAATACACCGGAATACTCATACAGCCTCGCGAATATACAATACGGCCGTCCGCCCACAGACACGCTAGCAAGGCACCTAAAGGGCTCAGCAAGCAATGCGAAACCGAAAGCCGATACTTCGACTATCTGGAACAGGACGAGCTACGACAGAGGGAAGTCCTGGGAATCAGCGAACGGGAGCCCGCGGTCTACCTGGGCACGACCACGAAAATTAAACTCAAATTCGTACCATCGAGAATTCCGACCTGTACCGAGAAAACTCCCGCAAAGCAAGGCAGGATACCCAAGCGGAACGGAGCCCGGGCAGTCCGTCGCCCCGAAGGACTAGTCTTGGTCCTAGACGAGGAGTATGCACGCCAGTCACGAAGAGGATCTGAACTGCGCCCACCCGACGAGATCTGTGAGGCGACCATCCGCAAGCGACTGCGTCTTAAAGTACCCACCGGGTGCCCACGACCCCCAGTGAATCAAAACCGTAACACAATGTAAAATAAGAAAAAAGAAATAAAGGGATATACATGATTCTTTCTGTTAATATCATTATTCAAGGCAAAACGGAAAAAGTTCTCGCTATATCCGACGTAGCAAAAAAAAAAAAAAAAAAAAAAAAAAAAAAAAAAAAAAAGTCGAAAAAAAACCGACAACCTTTGGAAGGGCGTTGTAACGGAACGGAAAATAGAACAATTTTCCACCGACAAGAATCTCGAATCATCACTCTCGTCGAATGTCGGAATTCCTCGAAGGACCAAAATAGAACTTGATCCTTCGAGGAATTGTGATACGTCACGAGCGTGTTAGGTACGAGAGCACCGAAAAGCGGTGAAAATGCCCTACCACGGATCCATCGGCCAATGAAATCGCGGCGCCGATGGATCGTGATAACGTATTTAAGATCAAGACGAGCAAGACTCGTCCTCAGTTCGAAAAATATATCGGTGAGCAGTACACGTGGCAGACACCCAGCTGCCAAATTCTCGTGCTCGCACGTTCCCGTTGCGAACTTACACTATCCACCATAACTCGAAGCCAGGGGAGACCCGACGCCTCAACCCGGACTTCGAGGCCAAGCCGACAACAACGCATTCAACTTCGCATCTCAACACTCGACTCGTCTTTTTCAAGACGGACCGAGACATCTCCGTCGAATCGTCTTTTTCAAGGCGATTCATACATAACGTAACCGATTCGTCTTTCTCAAGACGAATCGATCGACAACTCTTTTTTTTTAATAAAGATTTCCAGGTACTAGGGAACCCGTCTCAGGTGAAGCCCTGGGCATTGCGCCCAGAAGTTGGATCTTGAGACGGGTGATCGTCTCAGTAACCCTCTCACATCTAGGTAGGGCCCCTCAAACCGCGTGAAGCCCCAGCTATCGCTGCTGGAAGTTGGATCGCGGCGCGAGGTACATTTTGCTGGAAAACCCTTTATCTCAACTCGTAAGCGGACTCTTCGAGTCCGCCCAGACTTAAACAGTATCATAACACGTGGCGACGTGAACCGACGCAAAGGCGACGACAAAACTCGATGGATCACTCATTGCACACGACGTGACGACACGATTACGTGACGAATCGAGCCAACAAAACCGGACTATCCTGTTCCCCGAAATTAATCGTGGAAACAATCCAATAATATTCTTAACTGGTTAACTTAGCTTCATTTCCTTCATTAATTTCCCCCGGTGAAACAATCCTCTAGGCTTCCCCTTTTGGTGATTATTTCAGGTCGTATTGCAAAGCGACAATTAATAAAAAAAAAAAAAAAAAATAAAAAGTAAAATTTGACTCCTGGTATTTTACTATCGCTTCCCGATAGTAAAATAAATATCTTAATTTCGCCTCACGAATTAAGACGATAACTTGGACCCCCGATCCAGTATAAATGGCCAATGATGAAGGGTCAACCAACGCGTAGCTTGATAGCTCACAGTCGTGGTTAGTACTCTGAGGCCATCACTAAAAACACCTAAATTGATTGGGGCTCCTGCCTGCTTAACATTAGATAAAATCCACTTATTCCCGGCTTCTCCTTCCGAGTCCAGTACTCGAACTCTGCTTTCGGTCACTGACCGAAAACGTAAACAAACAAAAGTAAAAATAAATTCGTCACTCGCTTCTCGAGTGACAACAAACGAGAGAGATATTCGTGATAGCGTGTCTCAACGCCGACATATTCGCTGCTCGAATTCTCGAACGTTTCAATGTATATAGGAAAATCAGCTTTTAGAACCGATAGTTTTCGATTGTTTATGTCAGATAGAGATGCACGAAGTCAATGAGAAAATATCTACTGGATTCAGTGCATATTTAAGATTATTACGTGATCGACAAGAACAAGTTTTTCTGCATAATATTTAAGCATAACAACTAGTGTGCTCGCGCTGTATAATAAATCTATGGAATCTCTCTTTCGCACGCTGCCTGCCCGGCAACCCGCGCACCGCCTCGCGGACCTGGACCTTTCCGGACTCTTTTTCAAGCCGATGAGAGCTCGAGAAAACAGAAAACTTTGGCAGCTATATCAAATCCATGCACAAGTCACCGAACCGATCGATATATGAAAGTGTGTGTGTGCGTGTGCGTAGATATAGATATAGCAAATACATAGTGTGAGAGCTGCTTGTGGGCCAGCGAAGATCCGAACAAAACGGAACGAGCGATAACTCCTATTTATAGATGAAATAAGAACATATAGTCGACAGATATTGTAGATATAATAATAGCGAAATAAAAAAAACATCTCGAAAGCGACTACGAGTTACCAAAAATCCTCTTATGGGTAGTCTCATCTTGTCAAAAAGAACGTTTTTCTTTTTCTTCGCAATTCTTAACATAAAATGAATATAATAATATTACATACTTGTTACGATTTAGGGAAGACGGACCTAAGAATGGCTTAGAATAATTCTAGAAATAAGTCGTACGTCATTTTATCGACGTACCATATGTATAGTGAAATAACAGTTCAATCTGTTGGATAAAATATATGTGCATTCAATGGTAAGACAGTGCACCAGCAAATCAACTACTACGAACATTTACCATCCGGAATGAATCTTCCGCTCCGGTATGCCAGCATGATTTAGTGAATTTCGGTCGGTAATGTCAATATCGTTTGCACCCCCGTGCCCACTCGAGCCCACTTGCTCGGCACACAAAATAACCCAGGGTGAACCGTCTTTATATATCTTCAGTCAACGACTCTACTAAGGGTGCATTCCGAATTGAGCTGGCAGTGCTACAGCGTGATATGCTACGCTTTCCCAGGGGCCTTATTCTACGAGTTTATCACAGTCATCACAGTCACAGTGTATCACCAGAGACTAGTAGAGAGATCGCCAACGGTCGCCCTGCGGGTGTAAAGCTGGTCAGGGGGGATTAGTCGTGGAGGGGGTAGTTCGCGTGGACATTGACTCGGGCGGTGTGGCAGATTTTCAGTCAGCTGTGTGCACATTGGCCTCCCGGGTAATGCAGGTTGACTGAGCGTGGCGTGCACATGGTATCGAGCGAAAACGCAGATATATGGACACGGACCACGGACTGTGAACCGTTTTGGCCGTTTCGAACCGCGATTCACGCGTTTGTTGTAGAAGACAAAAAATGTGAGAGCTGCCCTTTATTTATACACTAGATTATGTCTTGATGACAAAAGACGAGTCTTTATCTCAAAATTTAGTTATAATAAGCATTCATTTAAGTATATATCACAAAAATTGTCGTGCCTGTATTGCGGAAAAATATGCTCATCGATACGTTACTGCGTCAGAGACGACTTTTTCATTCTAGCATGCACGTTTTGGCAATATTATTGTTTATATCATATCTAACTCGACCAAAGTGACATAAAATTAAATTAATTGGCGGTTTAGCCTCCTGTAGATGAACATAATCCGGTAACCAACAGCATATGTGTACACAGGTCGTGGCAGTGGTCATTGCGTCCGTGGCTGCTATCCTGTCGGTCTTAGAATCGAAACCACGAGGCGCATTTTTTTTCGGAATTGACATATTTTTATTTTGTATATTAAGTAATACGATGTTTTTTTTTTTTTAGTAAATAAATGGTATATATACTGTTATTATGACGAATCTTTGCTACAGGAAAAATATTTGATTTGATTACTCTGTATTCTTCAAATATTCCTGTCAAATATTTCTCAAAGAGGCATCCCAAAAAATAGGCCTATTTATTTTATATCCTAAACATAAGGAATCTTTTACCAAATCTTTAACCCCGCAGATTTACGGAGTAAAATATACGGCATAAATGGTAATCTCAAGAAAATTACCGTGATTAAATTTTTTAGACCAATAATAATTGGATCCGCTAAGTATAAAGTCTATTTATTTATCTATTTATTTATATTATTTATTCATTTATTTATTTATTTCTCGGATAAAAACCCTTTTACGAGCGTAAATGGACTTTTTTACAAATTAAAATATTTACAGTAGAACCTCGATTATCCGAACTCCCACTATCCGAACCCTCCGTTATCCGAACGTATACTTGCTTTATGCGAACGTTCTATTATCCGAACCATGGCGCGATATTTTTTTTCTTACAATAAAAATGCCTTTTTTTAAATTTGTTTTTCGTTCGAAATGCTGCTTGTCCGATGTTTTCGACGTTCGCTCGACAGAAGTACTCTCAAACGAAAAAAAAAACGAGCTTCGTTATGCTCGAAGACAAATTAATTTCGCAAGGGGTCATTAAGAATTGCTACAAAGATACGTATCGTTGATAAAATTTTAAATTCACACGGAATAAAACTTGGCTGAATAATTTATAAAAATTTGCTATTAGAGATAAATACAATGGCATCGTCGTGTTCCATGCAAGACTTCTGATTCTTGTTTTTTTTCCTTCTGTTCAATAATAATTTATCCAAGCGACTTTGTCGTTAAAAAGTGAATACTACGAATATTACCCGAGAGCGTTACAAACGTATGAAAAAATATATATTTTAGATTGGTTGAAGAAAAAATAAAATAAACGTGATTCCGAGATAATTTGTTGTACGTCCGTAATATCAATCTTTTTTTGAACGAATAAACCGCGAAAAAACGCGTAGCTTCCATACGGCAGCCAAAGATTCAGCAATTTATGATAAAAAAAGCCTGAAATTAAACACTAAATTTTTATGAAGGCATACATTACTGTTTTGTTTTAAATATATAATTGAAATACACAAGCATAACGTTAAATTGCTCAAAATATCTGCCCGTTTTTCTTATTTTTCCCATATGCAATATGTAAGACCGCTATCTACGACAACGCATTTCTATTATCCGAACTATCGATAATCCGAACTAGGCCCGGTCCCGACGGGTTCGGATAATCGAGGCTCTACTGTATATGATAAAAAAGAAGTACACATCGAAACGAGCGTCAAATCGTATATCAGAGGAATGAATATCTAAACAATACAGAGTAATTAAATAAATATATTTCCTGTAGCAAAAAGATTCATCAAAATAACAGTAGGTGCCGTTTATTTACTAAAATTGAAATATTGTTACTACAAAATACAAAAAAAAAATAAATATTGAAAAACATATTAATTAAGAAAAAAATTGCGCGTGGTGTTTGCATAAATGTAAATAAATAAATAAATAGACTTTTTATACTTCGAGGACCCAATTATTATTGGTCTAAAAAATTTAATGGCGGTAATTTTCTCGAGATTACCATTTATACCGTATATTTTACTCCGTACATCTGCGGGGTGTGGGGTTAAAGATTTGGTAAAAGCTTCCTTATGTTTAGGATATAAAATAAATAGGCCTATTTTTCGGGATGCCAATGTGTGCAAACTCCTTGAGGAATATTTGACAGGAATATTTGAAGAATACAGAGTAATAAAATAAAAATATTTCCTGTAGCAAAGATTCGTTATAATAACAGTATATACCATTTATTTACTAAAATTAAAACATCGTTATTACTAAATACAAAAAAAATAAATATTAGAAAAATATTAATTCCGAAAAAAAATGCGAGTAGTAGTTTCGATCCCAAGACCGACAGGGTAGCAGACTGTGCTCGCGGTTCACAGTCCGTGGTCCGTGTAACATATATATCTGCAGAGACTAGTAGAGAGATCGCCAACGGAGGTGCTCGAGGGGGTTTCGACTGGCCGAGGTAGTGGGGGTAGTTCGCGTGGACATTGACTCGGGCGGTGTGGCAGATTTTGAGTCAGCTGTGTGCACATTGGCCTCCCGGGTAATGCAGGTTGACTGAGCGTGGCGTGCACATGTTATCGAGCGAAAACGCAGATATATATGTTACACGGACCACGGACTGTGAACCGCGAGCACAGTCTGCTACCCTGTCGGTCTTGGGATCGAAACTACTACTCGCATTTTTTTTCGGAATTAATATTTTTCTAATATTTATTTTTTTTGTATTTAGTAATAACGATGTTTTAATTTTAGTAAATAAATGGTATATACTGTTATTATAACGAATCTTTGCTACAGGAAATATTTTTATTTTATTACTCTGTATTCTTCAAATATTCCTGTCAAATATTCCTCAAGGAGTTTGCACACATTGGCATCCCGAAAAATAGGCCTATTTATTTTATATCCTAAACATAAGGAAGCTTTTACCAAATCTTTAACCCCACACCCCGCAGATGTACGGAGTAAAATATACGGTATAAATGGTAATCTCGAGAAAATTACCGCCATTAAATTTTTTAGACCAATAATAATTGGGTCCTCGAAGTATAAAAAGTCTATTTATTTATTTATTTACATTTATGCAAACACCACGCGCAATTTTTTTCTTAATTAATATGTTTTTCAATATTTATTTTTTTTTTGTATTTTGTAGTAACAATATTTCAATTTTAGTAAATAAACGGCACCTACTGTTATTTTGATGAATCTTTTTGCTACAGGAAATATATTTATTTAATTACTCTGTATTGTTTAGATATTCATTCCTCTGATATACGATTTGACGCTCGTTTCGATGTGTACTTCTTTTTTATCATATACAGTAGAGCCTCGATTATCCGAACCCGTCGGGACCGGGCCTAGTTCGGATTATCGATAGTTCGGATAATAGAAATGCGTTGTCGTAGATAGCGGTCTTACATATTGCATATGGGAAAAATAAGAAAAACGGGCAGATATTTTGAGCAATTTAACGTTATGCTTGTGTATTTCAATTATATATTTAAAACAAAACAGTAATGTATGCCTTCATAAAAATTTAGTGTTTAATTTCAGGCTTTTTTTATCATAAATTGCTGAATCTTTGGCTGCCGTATGGAAGCTACGCGTTTTTTCGCGGTTTATTCGTTCAAAAAAAGATTGATATTACGGACGTACAACAAATTATCTCGGAATCACGTTTATTTTATTTTTTCTTCAACCAATCTAAAATATATATTTTTTCATACGTTTGTAACGCTCTCGGGTAATATTCGTAGTATTCACTTTTTAACGACAAAGTCGCTTGGATAAATTATTATTGAACAGAAGGAAAAAAAACAAGAATCAGAAGTCTTGCATGGAACACGACGATGCCATTGTATTTATCTCTAATAGCAAATTTTTATAAATTATTCAGCCAAGTTTTATTCCGTGTGAATTTAAAATTTTATCAACGATACGTATCTTTGTAGCAATTCTTAATGACCCCTTGCGAAATTAATTTGTCTTCGAGCATAACGAAGCTCGTTTTTTTTTTCGTTTGAGAGTACTTCTGTCGAGCGAACGTCGAAAACATCGGACAAGCAGCATTTCGAACGAAAAACAAATTTAAAAAAAGGCATTTTTATTGTAAGAAAAAAAATATCGCGCCATGGTTCGGATAATAGAACGTTCGCATAAAGCAAGTATACGTTCGGATAACGGAGGGTTCGGATAGTGGGAGTTCGGATAATCGAGGTTCTACTGTAAATATTTTAATTTGTAAAAAAGTCCATTTACGCTCGTAAAAGGGTTTTTATCCGAGAAATAAATAAATAAATGAATAAATAATATAAATAAATAGATAAATAAATAGACTTTATACTTAGCGGATCCAATTATTATTGGTCTAAAAAATTTAATCACGGTAATTTTCTTGAGATTACCATTTATGCCGTATATTTTACTCCGTAAATCTGCGGGGTTAAAGATTTGGTAAAAGATTCCTTATGTTTAGGATATAAAATAAATAGGCCTATTTTTTGGGATGCCTCTTTGAGAAATATTTGACAGGAATATTTGAAGAATACAGAGTAATCAAATCAAATATTTTTCCTGTAGCAAAGATTCGTCATAATAACAGTATATATACCATTTATTTACTAAAAAAAAAAAACATCGTATTACTTAATATACAAAATAAAAATATGTCAATTCCGAAAAAAAATGCGCCTCGTGGTTTCGATTCTAAGACCGACAGGATAGCAGCCACGGACGCAATGACCACTGCCACGACCTGTGTACACATATGCTGTTGGTTACCGGATTATGTTCATCTACAGGAGGCTAAACCGCCAATTAATTTAATTTTATGTCACTTTGGTCGAGTTAGATATGATATAAACAATAATATTGCCAAAACGTGCATGCTAGAATGAAAAAGTCGTCTCTGACGCAGTAACGTATCGATGAGCATATTTTTCCGCAATACAGGCACGACAATTTTTGTGATATATACTTAAATGAATGCTTATTATAACTAAATTTTGAGATAAAGACTCGTCTTTTGTCATCAAGACATAATCTAGTGTATAAATAAAGGGCAGCTCTCACATTTTTTGTCTTCTACAACAAACGCGTGAATCGCGGTTCGAAACGGCCAAAACGGTTCACAGTCCGTGGTCCGTGTCCATATATCTGCGTTTTCGCTCGATACCATGTGCACGCCACGCTCAGTCAACCTGCATTACCCGGGAGGCCAATGTGCACACAGCTGACTGAAAATCTGCCACACCGCCCGAGTCAATGTCCACGCGAACTACCCCCTCCACGACTAATCCCCCCTGACCAGCTTTACACCCGCAGGGCGACCGTTGGCGATCTCTCTACTAGTCTCTGATATCTGCGTTTTCGCTCGATAACATGTGCACGCCACGCTCAGTCAACCTGCATTACCCGGGAGGCCAATGTGCACACAGCTGACTCAAAATCTGCCACACCGCCCGAGTCAATGTCCACGCGAACTACCCCCACTACCTCGGCCAGTCGAAACCCCCTCGAGCACCTCCGTTGGCGATCTCTCTACTAGTCTCTGCACCGTGATTAGTTCACAGAACGCGAAAGGGTAGGATAAACGTGTGATATACTGTCTATCACGGTATATCACGTTATATCTATGTATTCATAAAAAACGGTGCTAAATATAGCGTGGTAAGAGCGGATAAGGATAAAAGTGATAAAAGTGACTGGCGTTTGAAATAAATAACGACCTAATTTGGTTTCCGTATTAATAGTATGGTTATTGATTATAAGATAGTTGAACGCTTATTAACTGATGTTGTCGAATATGACCATAATGCACAAATTATATAGGAATATTGTGGCGCTTTCAAGTTTTGTACATTGAAAGGAAAAAAAACACAATTTGGATATGAAAATGAGTAAAAAATTTTATTTTTAATGGGAATATACGAGTGAACAAAAATTATTAGTATTTTTCTTACGGTTCATTTTTTATTTTCATTTTTTAATTTTTTATTCTCGACTATTACACGTTTCTCGTGAATCACTGGCGAGATACTAAATCACAGCAAACTGCCCTCGCTCAGCGCTCACATATCGCACACAATATATCTCGCCGAACCTGTTTTTCTTTGCTTCATTTTTTTTTTCTACAGATTATTTTCTTTTTTTTTTGTTTCCAACTATGAGTGACAGTAGGCGAACAATAACAACTTTGCGATGGATGATAATTCGATAATAAATAAATAACTTAATGATTTTTTCCTTCAAGGATTAAGTTTCGTTTTTTTTTTCTTCCTCTCCATAATTATGTTTTTCTTTTCTTTTAAATTTGTGCACGCTCTAATTTTTGCAAATATGAGGCTATCGAGCCTCAAATCGTGTAAATTTATAGATAAATCAGAAAAAAAAGCGTGCAAATTAGAAATTTGAACATTTTTCCCTTTATGCGGTAGCAAAAATTAAAAAGCCTCCTTGTCCGTAGAGGAAAGCTTTGCGAGTAAGATGAGATAATGAGGAAGCGATGTGCAAATTTATAATTTGCACGCTTTTTTTCCTAACCATGCCATTCTTCGGGTGTCGGGCAAAAAAAAATCTGATAAATAGGCAAGAGAATGCTTGATATGGAATCGAGTTTAAAAAAATCATGAACATCAGAAACTTGCACATTGTTTACTCATTTTTTTTTTCGTTCCTACAGCTTTATCCATATGAAAGATAAAAAAATTGAAAATTTCTCACTGGAGGAAGATTTCTGAATGAAAAAAAATTAAAAAAAAAAAAATAAATACAAATAGAACAAGGTAAAAAAAAAAATGACAATGCTATGTGAATTTTATTTTTGTTCTTCGGGTTATTCAATATTTACCTGTGCAATCTTGAGCGACGTGCACAGCCAAATTGTCGAATTCGTTATGATCTACGGCGGCATTTTTCACAGCTTGACTGAGCAAATGCGTGACCGATGCCGGTCCGTACCAGTCATCGGCCCGTTTGCCCGACGATACACCGAGCTTCTGGAGTTTTCCTTCAGCAGCATCAAGAACAGGTGTAAGAAGAACGGCGTAGGTGTATAACCACTATGTCACCTAGATAAATACGAGTTATTATACTACTTGGATCGTCCTTGCCACGAAAAAATTTATTTGATTTAATTCTACGATGATTTGCCGCTTAGTCCGAATATACAGTGATGATTAGGTGTTTACTTTTTTATTAACATGGCCAAGCGCAGAGACCACAATAGGGCTATTGTTATAGTTTACGCAAAAAACTAAAAATCTTTTGCGGGGAATGTTGAGGCAAACCATTTCAGTTAACAATCAGTTTTTTTAATAATTTATTTTCAATGCGCGTTTGTTTTCAAGAAATAAGTTAGGCCATTAGAGTCCGAGAACCAAGAGCCAAGTTTTCAGGACGGTTCGTAATTTTACTTTTATCATGCCCAGTCACAGCCATCACGTATCACCTATATCACGTGATATGTGATATGTGTAGAAATCTCAAGGTTTCATGGAACTTAACAACAGAAACTGAAAAACGGAAAACAAAACAAAAACATCATAATTTCTTACTCAACTCATCAATTTAATCATCATTTTTGTTTTAAGTTTAGTACAAAATTGTGATGTTTTTGATGAGTTAAGTAAGAAATTATGATGTTTTTGTTTTGTTTTCCGTTTTTCAGTTTCTGTTGTTAAGTTCCATGAAACCTTGAGATGTTTTGTTTCAAGTTTAGTACAAAATTGTGATGTTTTTGTTGAGTTTAGTACAAAATTATGATGTTTTTGTTTTGTTTTCCGTTTTTCAGTTTCTGTTGTTAAGTTTCATGAAACCTTGAGATGTTTTGTTTCAAGTTTAGTACAAAATTGTGATGTTTTTGTTGAGTTTAGTACAAAATTATGATGTTTTTGTTTTTCTTTCCGTTGTTTATGTTATTAAGACTCCACCATGTCGACGCAAAACTTGCCATTTTTATGACTGTTATCTCCTTTACACGCGGCACACCTGATAGAGGCGAGTTTCGAGTACGCAACGGGAGCGCAAACCAAAATCGGAAAATGGCCATAGCTCTGTATGGGTACATTTCCGGACATGGGTTCCAATACTCAAAATCCTTGTTTTTGGGTCCTCTACCCACCCTGTAATTTTTGCCAAAGTTATCGTGAACACCCTGTATCCAAAATTGATGACTTTATCAGCTATTTTTATATTCCTCCCGTACATCCTTATCAAATTCTGAATACAACATGTATTGAAGGCGGAAAAAAAAACATTCGGCAATTGTTTGGAAAATGTACTAAAAATTTCTGGAACTTCACACACTATTGCAAGAAGACTTGCACTATTGTCAGACCCTTTCGGTAGTAATATACACGGTATTGTTGTAGTTTCTCGAATGATTTTTAAGTAATATTAACTTTTAGCAATAATAATAATCGCTCTTGTGCTTTTTACTTCTGCAACGTGTGTTGTACCGTGTGCTCATGTGTATCGAATTATATCATTTTCGACTTTGCCATATCGTTTGCAAAATTTTCATCAGTGCGCGCGTACTTTTGCAATAATCGTTTTTTAATCTCAATGGAAGTGCCAAGAATAATGAACACTTCGTATGCCACGTTGAAAACAGCAAGAATAATGAACACTTCGTATGCCACGTTGAAAACAGCAAGGTTAGTAAGAAATTTTGCATTGATATTACTTGAAAGTATAAAATATTGTAACTTTTCAAAAGTGAAATTTCCTAACCTCGATATGCCAATGTACATCTTTTTTTCGTGTGAAAATCATTTTGGATCTGTTTCGTATAATTCTTGCCAAAGAAATTATTGTATCGCTTGTTATAACGTATAAGTATTACGAAGCAAACTTGTCCCTCTACTTGCTTCTTTGAGGTATAAACATCTAATCGTGCATGCATACTCATTATTAAGTATATTTTGTGAAAAGTATTTTGGTCTTTGACAGGATTTGGATTTTGATACGTTTCGAATATACCAGTGGTAGAAGTACAAAGAATCGCATCCATTCATAGCGACAGGATCTGAACTACGCTTTAAATATGGCCTGCAACATCTAACATAGCGAGCTCGTTAGCTGAATTTTTTTTTTTTTTTTTAACAAAGCTACAACATCCTTTTCTCATAACGACAAAAACCGTATGCAAGGTTAGTAGTAAAAATATACCGCTTCGTGAACGAATAGCAATGGAAAAACTTTTGGCTCAAGGTTGAAACTGAGAGGCACGCTCCTCCAAATATTCTGACGAGGTGTGTCTAAAATGAAAACAGAGAGATCCGCTATACGCTATGCGTTAGTTCATCTAAAAAAGTAGCGCAAAGATAAAGTAGCGCAAAGTAGTTATGTTACTTTGCGCTACTCCATCGCTACGCTATACGCTATGCGTTAGTTCATCTAAAAAAGTAGCGCAAAGTAGTTATGCTACTTTGCGCTACTTTATCGCTGCGCTATATGTTATGTGCCATACGCTACTTTAGTTTCCCCAAGAGAGATGCACTACGCACTACGTTATACACTAGTTCATCAATACGCCATACGCTAGTTTTCTCCACAGAGTCTATAGACTCAATGGAGGACTAGGATTTCTTTACTTCTTATTTTGCAAAACCTTTTTTTCCGTGGAGACTTCTACGGAGAATATGGATTTTTAAAACTTATTTTGTATAATTTTTTCCTGCATAGGGTCTTCAGACTCTACTGAGGACTAGGATTTTTTTTATATCATTCTGAAAAAATGTAATCTCCACAGCGTGTTGCGAAAAAAATTATTACAAATAATGGAAAAAACCCAGTTCTTCGCAGGAGTCTGAAGACATTACGAAAAAAAGATGATTCAATAAATTTTTTTTTAAATCTTGTTCTCCGTAAAGTCTGAAGACTGTACGGAAAACTGCGGCTTTTTAAAAAATTATTTTGCAAACTTATTTCTCCATACAGTCTTCAAAATCTACGGAGAACGGATTTTCTTTTTATTATTTGAATAATTGTTTCTGCGTAGAGTCTTGAGACTATGGATATAACTGGGATTTTTTTCTTTACTTCATTGCATAATTTTTTTCTGTGGAAAGTTTTCAGACTCTAGGGATAAGTGGGATTATTTTTTAAATTATTTTCAAATAATGTTTTCCTTCGTACAATCTTTCGACTCAACAGAGATCTGGGTATTTTCTCCATACAGTTTTGAAGCTGTTTTTTTTTCTCCAAGCCACAACCGAAGGATTCCGCGTCGATGAACACTGATCCTGAAAGGCTATTGCGTGAAGCTCTACCAACGAGTTCCCCGTTGTCGGAGAACAACGAAGTTAACGAACTATTCAGCTGTGCGATGAGCGTGTGAATAGTGACGAAAGCAACAACAGTACCGGTACAAGGAGGATTGAAGCACCCAGTGCTACCGAAAAAGATTGAAAAAAATATCCGTTTCCCATTATTTAGAATTGTTTTTAAATACACAATGTCAAAAAAGTTCGCAAATAATTAAAAAAAAAAAAAAAACGTGCCACTGTAGCTCACAGTAAATAAAATTTTGTTAAATGTACTGAATTGTTGAAAACTTTCGGAATTTACCAAAATATTATTTTTCTTTTTAAATTTTTCGAAACTAAAAACAAATCTAAAGGTTAAATCTAATTAATCTAAAGTTAGTTAATCTTAAGTAATTATATAAGGTTAGTTTAATCTAAAGATTAAAATTTGAAAAAATTAGGAGGAAATCTTCCAGAATTATAAGAATTGTATAGAAAATATAGTGAACAAAATTCTAAAGGTGCTTAGGTTCGAAAGTATTGTAAATTAACAACCCAACTTTGAATTTTATTTTAAAAACGATATTGTTTGTATAGTTTCTTTTGATAATTGTAATGAAAAAAAATTGTAAAAGTGTTTGGGTTCGAAAATATTGTAAATTAACAACCCAACTTTAAATGTAATTTTAAAAAAATTATTTGCATCATTTTTTTCGATAATTGAAATAAAAAAAATTGTATAGGTGGTTGGGTCTTCGTAAAAATCATCATTATTTTTTGGCGCACAAACTGTCATTCGTTTGAAATCGATTCTTCATATACATGCACCCGCGCCGCACTTAACCTGAAACTGCCTGAAACCTCGAAATATTTATCTCTCAATCGAAGAGTTCGCATTCGAACTTGTATTTCGAAGGCTCCAAGACCATTCGAAGCATCTCCTTCGAAATGTTCGAACGTAAACGTCGATTGAAATTTCGAGAATACCAAATCTAGGGTTTCGTTCGAACCCGTGGGGAATTTTAGGGAGTTCGAACGAAATGGACTTCGAACGAAACTTGAGAATTGGGCCCCTGACGTCGCACTCGCATCGCGCTACCTACAGTTTCGGAACGCCGCGGAGGAAGCTATTAGCGCTGCGAGCTCAATTCGGAATGCACCCTAATACTGGAACGTGCGCTGACGCTGGTAGACCGTATCGAGAGAGATAGCCACGAACGACGCTTGTTGGTATCCTGGTCTCTGTCTGTACAGTACAGTCAAAAAGTTTATTCCTCGATTTCAGATCTTGCTTATATCGGAGCGTCACCGAGGTATACATATCTACTTCCAATTATTAATCGTCAAGTCTTGAATTCCTCGTGCGTCATTATAATTATATTAAGAGAAAAAAAAGAGCATTGCTTCTCAGTTTGCAGTACACTCGCGATAGAGTAATAGAATTCAGTGGGGTAAACTTTTTGAAGCGCCTATACAACACCTTCAAGTGCGCGTGCGTCACACGATTAGACAGAGAGAAAGATAGTTTGCGAGCTATCTCTCTCGATACGCTCCTTCTCTATGTGCAGTATAGCCAGCGCACGTTCCAGTATTATTAGAGTTCAGTGGTTACCTCATATCATGCCCGTCTTATTAATATTTATTAATGAAAAAACAAAACAAAAATGGTTAAAAAATCGATTATTTTCGCATCAAGTTTAAACGAATAACCGAAGAACGTTTATCATTAATCCAATAAGCGATTTGCCAAAAATAAAAAAATATATATATATTAAAAAATTAATATCGTTCGGGCAGCTTCATTGAGTTCCTTTTACAGCTACAATTATTGGCCACCTACTCATCTCTGTGGCCACCATCCGTGGGCACGGTCTTGGTGGTGGGGGTTGACTCGCTTATATAGCAATTCACGGCCCGGCCGCTAGAGTCGCTGTGATCAGATAGGGTCGTTTGTGCGACAGAGATCGAGAGAGATTTTTTCTGTAGTGGCGCAGGCGCACTGTAATCTAACCTTCATTAGCCAAAATTATTATATATTGATGGATCTGAAATAAAAAGCCGTCAATGCTGAAGATAAAGAAAATTACTTGCAAAAATACAATATTTTAGGAAATATACATTGTGATTCGGATTAGTACACCATAAACCTGTTTTTGGTGTTCAAGCGGGCACGATAAGCATCAATAAATTCATGACATCATTGCCTTAAGAAATGGTTGGACGAGTTGGTTAACGCTGGCCTGCTAGGCGAGCATTTTGAGTTCGATTCCACTTAGCATTGTTTTTTTTCGCAAAATTTTATTTTAAAAAATCTTCAATAAATACGAGAGGTGGTTTTATCTGCAAATAAAAAACAACACAGTATACGTACTAACCAATAAAGACGAATGTGACAGGGACATCCGAACGTCTCTTATCAATCGTGTAAAAAAATGTATTTACTCAAAGTCGCGAAATATTACTGGATAAGGATTCTTTTTTGTTCTTTAAAAAAAATATATTTATTAAGGTGTATAAGGGGTAGGGAAAAAATAGCACTCAGAAATTATGACCAATATATAGCTTTATTAATGATTAGTTAACTTCGATTTTTTTTTCATGGTCACAAATTTAGACGCTAATTTTTTATTTTCCTGTTGAGCACATTGTCTCATCCTCAACCGAACGTAATAAATTAAAGAATACGATAAAATATCGGAAGCATGCTCTTTGCACGGAAACGTGAAATCGTAAGTCGCAAGAACTTCATCTAACGTTAAATTGAATACGCCCGCGTCAGATGCATATTTTGCAAAACATGCTTCGACGTAGCGGATTAGCTCGAAAAATTTGAGATTGGCGTGAATTAATCCGCCTCGAGATTTTATATCGACGAGTTTCGTCAATGAAGATTTGAAAGATGAATCAGTTCTCACGGCTTGTACAAAAGTGGCGCAGGACTTATAAACCTTCAAAACTTGCTTGCATAAATAACCTGAAATCATAAAGTAATGTTATAATGTAGCAAAATGTTAAATGCTTAGGATCACTACAGAGGAGCGGAAAACCACACGTGTTACCACTATTGGCGATCGACACTACCGATGGTGGCGCTCGCGTCACTCGGAAATATGGCGCTATTGGAGTGCAGTTTGTGACAGTTGGCATAGAAAACATGGGACGTTTATACTTGCAACTGCGATAAATTTACGATTTCGTAAAAGGAGACCTAAATAACCGAAATATAACTGAAGGGGATGAAGTTCTGAAGTTCGGGCAAATGGTGGTAGTTGGATGTACTGAAAAAAACGAAACAAAACGCGAAATATTAGGGCCAGTACACTCTGATTGAAGACTTCGGGTCGCATCGAGAGATTTTGAGCACTCTTATCCACATTTTCCGTCGATCTATCATTTCACGCACGCCGAATAAATTTGTCCGAGATACTTTACCGGCGTTTTTTACGGAAAACCGGTGAAATGTCACGTCTCGATCCGTCAACGGACGAGAATGACATTCGAACACGCAACAATAAACTCTAGTGTTAGATTTAACTTTTGGGCTGAATTCGACAGTCTCCATTCCGATATCCAATAATATAAAAATTTGAACTTCAGTTTTTTTGTTAATTTGAACAGGTACAGAAATGTCAAAACTAATTTACACGCTGCATCGTGTGCGTCGCGTGTACAGATAAAGTATTTTGCACTCCAATAGCAGCTCGCCAAAAACCCGCTAGGAGTCACATGCTTAGTGTCGATCGCCGATTCTAATGTTACTAATATTCTAATTTTTCAGTTGAAATGGCACAATAAGCAGTGTTAGTATATTTCTAAGTATTCGTGCAGTTAGTTAGGTGGAAAGCGGTGCATGAAAGAGTTAGACGAAGGAACCTGTGACGTAATAAATTATGCAATCAACGATGGGAGAAAGGGCATAATCGTGATCGCATTTATATTCAATGACGTCGTCAGCCTCCCAATCCTCCTGTTTTAGGGTAGCGTCCAACTTGTCCTGAATATTTCGCACTCTTCCCTTCGCTGTTTGTTGCGTACACAGCTTTCAGCTCGCTTAAAGTCACGAGAATCCGTGGCGATGTCTCTTCTGTAACTGTACAGTTGCCGTATTTTGGTGGCTTTATTACGCTGTATACAGACAGTAATTTGTAAAGCTGCAAGAACGTTGGACAATTTGGATGATCATTGCATCCCGCAGCCTGGCGAACGGTCCCAAAAAATTTCTAGAACAAGCAATAAAAGCACGATGGCGAATTTTTAAAAATTATTTTGTTCAGTACAACTTTGCGGCACTTTGTAAACGGCAAGCGTGGTTTCATCGCAAATCCACTATTACCTCCAAATTATCTTGATTAATCTTTCCAGTGAGCAAATACTGGAATCCAAAGTTGTCGATAATGTAACGACACAAATCAATTGTAGACTGGATGGATACCCTTAATCCTTGTGCCTTGTGCCGTCTCTCTTGTTAAAAATTCATCCTGCGTTATTTCACCTTTTCGTACAGCGAGTTCCCATCAGTTAAGCCATTGCAACGAATCTTCCAACACCTATGAATGATGGTTATAAAAATTACATTGGCATCAACTCGAAATCACATAATAACAAAAATAATATTATGTTAGTATATATTTATATTATATTTATATATACGCATTTCAATCGTTCATGTAATTGCGTCTGCGTATTTCTCATTATGCAATCGTACGTTATATTCAGCATTGTAATTACCTTAAAGTCTTTGCTCTCCGGTGTAAGCCCTTGATTAGGAGATTTACGATTTAGGGCGTCGAATAAATCGTTCATTCGCTTGCAAAATGCGATCGTCTCTTCGCACCCGTTCACCTCCGGGCAATTTTGCGATAAGTAAAATTGCAAGCCGTTGGCAACAGAGTTACTGAAAATCTATAACAAAGAAATAGTTAAGTGAACGATGACAATTATGTAATTCAACATGTATATCTAGGTAGTTGCTTGATACAAGATTATGTTGAATAAGTTTTTTGGGTGAAAATACCTGAATCGCAAGGCGAACGCGCATTTTTGAAGCATTATCGAGAACCACGTGTCTTTTTGTTATTTTCGGGCATAACCTCGCATTTGCCGCGTGTTGAGTATCTAGTTCGAACAACGCTTAAAAATATTTCCACTCGATATACTCGCTCGTGGAATCCAGCTGCGAAACAATTGGCAGTATTAAATTGCATTAACGAATTTTAATAAAGATATGAATCAATTTATTATTATTATTATTATTATTATTAATATTATTACTATTCAGAAAATTTCATAAATTTTTTGTTTCGGGTATCGTCGCAGTAAGGTATCACATAATTCATACTGATTTATTACTTTTGTTAGATATCGTCGCAGGAGAGTAAGCATCTGATAATTAATCATTAAAACTTTTTCCCGTCAGGTTTCGTAGCGGTAAGGTAAGTATTTCACAATCAATTCCCGTATATCATTCATTTTTTTTCAGGTTCATCGCAATGGGAAAAGTAGCTATAATTAATCATTATTTATTTTTTCTTTCAGGTTTCGTCGTGCTAGGGTAAGTACGTTATAATTGATTATCATTCATCATTCTTTTTTTTTTCAGGTCCCGACGCGGCAGGGTAAGTATCTCAGAATTACCTAAGATTATTTTTTTTTATTTAGTTTTCATTGCAGTAAGGTATCTCATAGTTTATGACAACTGATTTCTTCTTTCAGGTTTCCGCGCGGCCGGTTACTATTTCGTAACTCAAAACGATTAAGTTTATTTCAGCCTCTCAAACAAATGAGACTTTTTTTTTCAACACTTTACAAGTGCACAGTGCAAAAATTCATAAATAAATATTATTTATTTTAGAACATACCCGCAATCTTCTTTTATTATATAGACAGTTTCGAGCAGTTTTCCACAGATGCGGAGAATCAGAAAATACGAATACTTTTCGTTCACTGTCCAGAGGGTGGTTGAACCACGTCTTCGTGTCATCGATGGAGGCCGTGATACCTAATAACGATCACATCTTTCTGTTCGTGGACGCACCATCAGCAATGACTCCGTGAATTTTAGCCCCGCACTCTTCGAGGTACGCAATAACTTTAACCACTAATTTGGCAAATTCCTCCCCTTTCACAGAATTTTTGGACGCGAAAACAGCAATAGATTGTGTGTACTTGTCTGCAAGCGGTTGAAACATGATTACTAAACCATGATCCGCTTGATCCTCGATGTTTGTAGACTTAGGCCCGTCATCGCCAAAATCAGTCAAGCCAGTGTAAGTGAGATTTCTTGAGCATACTGCGATAGATTTTCTCAATTGAATCTCGTCCAATAGAAGTACGCCATGCCGTTGCAGAGGCGATTTACGCTCAAAATTCTTCTTAAGAAGTTCGGCAAAGTTTTCATCGAAACCACACTTCATATTAATCAAAGAAAAATAGCCTCGAATCGTTCGTGTGCAGTGTAAAGGCAGAACGTTATTTTTGCGCAAAAACTCGTAAAACCCGGGCGATCGGATGTTCATTAGTACGCATAACATTGTCCAATCCTCCGTGTAGCGTCGACCCTTCGCATCTTTCTTCGACGCAGCCTCGATGATTTCTTTCAGCACGATTTTTTGAGGGGGGGGGGGGGGGGGAGATGTCCAATTTAGAACACTTTTCCTCCAAACTTTGATCAATAATCTTTGATATTTCTTCTCTTTTTTCTCTTAACGATTTATCGTAACAACATCACTCGTGTTTTTGCGCGGTTCTTCATGCGTCTAATGCGATCGTTTTTTTCCGCAATGCTATCAATTTATATCTCTCCACTGGGTTTGAAGAACTGGAGATACGATCGAACATTTTGGCTTTCTTGAACCTGGCTTCCCTTTGCAATTGTGCTCTCCTTAGTTTCAAGCAATTGTTGCACCTCTTCGTTTTTGAGATTAGAGAACAATCGTTATGGTGCCACTGATCAAGGTAGTCTTGGAATACTTGCTCAGAGCGCAAGTGGTAAACACTGACGGCGCCTATTCCACAACATATGTCCATTTTTTCGAACTTGTCCAAAATATTTGCCAGCTCTTCAGTACCGTCCAATAATTGAACAAGATTTGCTTCCTCTGCATTAACGGGATGTCTATAAATGTGATAGCGCAACAGCTTATCACTCTCGAGAGTCACACACTTCTGAAGTATTGGCGCATATACCCCGTTCTTTGTTATGGCTTTAAGATACGAAAATACAAGACTTTTCCCGGCTCCTTTCGATATTTCCACGACGCTCCAAGATTTAGGTATCATGACCGAATAGTTTATTTGGCTCTCAATATTATCCACTTCTCTTTTTGTACCTACAACAATTTTCATTAAATATAGGAAATAATTCAACCAACGATATCGCATTAAATTATTAATCAGAATCATAAAATAGATGGGGCCGATCGTTGGCATATAGCATCTCGTAATTTAAGATAATTTTTTTATTTCAGGTTTTGTCGTCATAGGGTAGATATCTGAAAATATTTGGTGAACCATTTTTAATATTGGGTTTATCACGGTGAGATAAGTATCTCGTAATTTTACACGATTTCTTTTGATTTCAGGTTTAGTCGCCATAGTAATTGCGATAAGGTAAGTATCCCATAATTGATCATGATTAATTTTCAATTGAAGTTTCATCATGATAAGAGACGTATCCCATAATTTATAATGATTAATTTGAACAGCATCGTTCGCCACGGTACGGTATCACGTTATTTCTTACAATTAATTTTTACTACAGGTTCCGTCACGGTGGGATGAGTATCTTAATATATTATGGTCACTTATTTTTTTTAGGTTTCATCTCGACACTGAGAAAAACATTTGGTTGGATCCCCAACGCCTGCGTTTACGGAAGTTCAAACGAATTTTTAGTCAGTACAACAAAAATTTCGGTTGCCTCAAACATATTTCGATCATCTGAAGCAAATTATTGTTGAGCAAACTAATTTTTTTACTAAACCAACCCGAAATTCGTTTGAACGTCCGTTGAGGCAGGCGTTGGGAATCCAACTAAATTTATTTTCTCGGTGGATAACCCCATAATTTATCAGCATTAATTTTTTCCAGGTTTTTTCGCCGTAAGGTAAATATCTCATAATTTATGGCGATTCAGTTTTATTTCAGGTTTCATCGCAACAATGTGTCCCATAATTTATCATGATGAATTTTTATTGTAAGTTTTACAATACACTTTTATTTCAGGTTTCATCGCGATGTGATAATACAATTATGCTCCATTATGTCAGTTTTTATCAAATGGTTTTTTTGTCGCTCACGTTGTTAGTTATGCTGTGAGCATTCTGCCCATGTCCGCTGTAATTTATCACATTTTATTAACAGCTCAAATCACGTTGACGATTTATATAACTATCTGAAATTTAGTCGAGATAGGTTCGAAAAAAGTGTTTGTAATCTATTTTGGTGTGCATGCCTAAAAATTTATTTCGGAAAAGTAAGATATAATGATAATGTATCATAAATAATTTCTTTCTTTTCCAAAAGAAATTTTTAGGCATCTACACAAAATAGATTGCAATCACTTTTTCCGAGCCTATCTCAGCTAAATTTTAGATAGCCATATAAATCGAAAACGTCACTCGAGCTGTTAATAACATGTGACAAATTACAGCAGGCTTGAGTACAATACTCACAACGTAACTAACGTGATTGACTAAGAAAACTATTTAATCAAAACTGAAATATGGAACATTTTCATCAATGCAATATTTTTTGCAGCCCAATTTATCCATGCAAAAATTGTGTCGGAAATATTTATTTAAATTACTGATATTGCAGAGATAGATATTTTTTTTATCACTATTACATTTCATGAAAATTTATTAGTAGTACATTTTGCTACTGGGGAGGAAAGTGCGTCATTTTCGCCGAGCGCGAGGTTTGCTGCCCTCGCTTTGCTCGGGCAGCACAAGCACGAGGTGAAAATCTGCTCCTCCCGTGTAGCACATAATACTTTTTACCTGACTGATAAAATGACCATGTTTCATCGCTGCAGCGCGTGCGGAAAGTAACCAATTTTTCTTCCCTCTGGTCAAAAATTGATTACATTCCGCCTGCGTTGTAGGGATGGAATATGGTCATTTTATCATAGTCGGATAAAAAATGAATTATCTCTGCAAGAGATCGGAATGAAACTTTTTGTACCGACACTAGAAAGAATCTTCTTCCAAAGACAATGGAATTTTGCGAAGCCTACATCCAATTCGTTGGTATAAACAAAAGTATACCGAAAATTCAAAATGAAAAAAATAATGATACCGTTGAATCATGCTACCAAAAATTACTTCCATTAGGAAATTCAATATTTCGTGTTTTTCAAGGAGCTTTTTTTTACAAAGCTCCAGGATGTGATTTTTACAATTACACTATACGTACATTTTTATGATTTTTAGGTGAAAATAACTTTAAAAATTTTTAACTCACGTTCGGTCATTATGACGGTCGGAACCTCGTACTGTGGTTCGATTTGAGTCGGTGTCAATACTGAGCCATCGGTAATTGCGACGGCTGAGGATTGAGACGGTGAATCAATTTGAACCATTTGACTCGAATCACCATAGCTCCAGCATGTTGTATCGATTGATTCCAACTCTTGATTAACTTTATCGGAGGTAATCGGTTCTGTGACCGATTGCTCGAAGGTATCGTCAAAGATGGTCGGAACCGCAGAACAATCTAATCGAGGATGGTGGAATGGAACCTGAAGAGTAAAAAGTATTTATAGAAATATAAATAATGAATGGACGCATAAGAACGAATGAAAACAAACAGCAAATGGAAATAAAGACTGGCTGCATGTAGCTAAAAAAATTATGATGGAAAAACTTACGTTTGCAATAACTTTTCCGTTAGCATCGTGTTTAATATATTCCCTGATTATATATTTTGTTTCGAAATGCTTTTCACAAACACAATGAGACGGTTTTAACTTCGCGATACCGGGAATCGCGCGTTCCCATTTTTCCAATAATCCCACGTCAGTCGGCACTTTGAAAATTGATTTTTTTAATTTTACGCTTTTGTATCCCGATTTACATTTTGGGACGATACACGACCTCCCCATTTTTGCTAATATTTAGCAAAATTGGAAAATATTTGTTGCACACAGTCTGATAAATTTTTTTTTGTAAATACACTACGACCTCGATTTAACGGCCAGTGGCGGGACCGGCTCCGCATCGCACCTTGTTAAATCGAGGTAGCGTATGCCCGCCCATGCTGTATCTGCGCATCGGCACTCCGTGCTACGGGCCTGATCGGGGAGACTTTAAGCGTCCCCCACCATCTCCCACCACGCGAAAAATCGATCGATAAGTGCGACATGGTGGGGACTGTCTATTCAATCGAGGACCATTAAATCGAGGTCCTAGTGTAATTGAGGCACGTCGCACACGTTGTTATAGCAACGAAGTCAGACGTACATAGAAGCCCAGTTCCTATGCCCTATGCTTTTCGTGTGCAAAATCCCCCGGCGTAGTTCGGTCCCCCCAGTTGACGAGGGCGCTCGCGACACTGCATGGTTGTTGTACACAGACGGCTCACCGATGCCACGCATACTACTCTGCCGCGAGCAGAGCCAATGGCAGAGCATACGTTCCGTCTCTTCTACTCTTACGGGCAAGATACACTGGGGGGAATCATGCGATCTCTCTTTCGCTCCATCTCTTTCGTTCCTACAGCCATCATACAGCGGGGGGGGGGGGGCCATGCGGTCTCTCTTTCTTTCGCTCCGTCTCTCCTACTCGTACAGTCGTAATGCAGTAGGGTACGCGTGCGATCTCTTTCTCGCTCTGTCTCTGCTACTCTTACAGGCATAATACACTGGGGGACTGGCGCGATCTCTCTCTTGCTCCGTCTCTCCTAGTCGTATATAGACGGAGAGCTAGCGACCAAATCGGTCATGTAGCTTTAGCTGTATTGAAACTCCGTTAGCTACTTCCTTGAACGACCTTTTACGATAATCTTCGTGCTGGCAGGCCGTGGGCGGTGGGTGTGGGTGTAGTGGGGTGGGGAAAAAAAAGAAAAAAAATGTAGGTTTAGCGACTTTAATTTTTTTTTCAAACAATTGCTCTGTACTCCCTGTGCACCCACAAAAATTTTTTAATCGATCGGGTGGTGGAAAGGGGTTGCCAGCGTTAATTGAAAGTACCAAAAAAATAATAATTTTCATGTGGGCTCAGCTGTAATGGCTTTTTTTCTGACGCGAGATTAATTAATATGTAAGCCCCAAAAAAATAGCCATGCAAAAATAGCGGTGGGAAGGTATCGAAAAAAATTATTGAAATCGTTTGATTTCGCTCGAAAATGAGCCGAGGGGAAGGCAAAAGCGGACGTGAAGGGGATTACTCTCTGTTAGCCGAACACAAACGACGCCCCGTGAGCGCGCTGACGCAGACGGCGGCTGATATCCCCTCCACGTCCGCTTTTGCCTTTCCCTCGGCGCCCTCGGCTCATTTTCGAGCGAAATCAAACGATTTCAATAATTTTTTTCGATACCTTCCCACCGCTATTTTTGCATGGCTATTTTTTTGGGGCTTACATATTAATTAATCTCGCGTCAGAAAAAAAGCCATTACAGCTGAGCCCACATGAAAATTATTATTTTTTTGGTACTTTCAATTAACGCTGGCAACCCCTTTCCACCACCCGATCGATTAAAAAATTTTTGTGGGTGCACAGGGAGTACAGAGCAATTGTTTGAAAAAAAAATTAAAGTCGCTAAACCTACATTTTTTTTCTTTTTTTTCCCCACCCCACTACACCCACACCCACCGCCCGCGGCCTGCCAGCACGAAGATTATCGTAAAAGGTCGTTCAAGGAAGTAGCTAACGGAGTTTCAATACAGCTAAAGCTACATGACCGATTTGGTCGCTAGCTCTTAGACTAATAGTGATAGTCGTAATGCACTGGGGAACGCGTGCGATCACGATCTATCTCTTGATACTATTAAATTATTTATTTACTATTTAATTATTAAATTGTTAATATTTAATAAAGATTTAATTATTTAATAAATTCCGCAATATTTAATAATAAACATTTTGGATAATAATAATGCTAAAAAGTTAATGAAAAATTGGTAAAAAATTTTTTTTTTTCAACTTATCGTCAGACTGTTTACTTTTGGATCGAATTATCTCGTTAACTTTCTTGAATATGTGTGCATTTTTTTTAATGTTGCCTTTTTTAAATTCCTATATTTGAATTTTTTCAAAGACTGTATGAATAAGACTATTCATTCAAGGAATAGTAGAGAAAAAAATTGGAAATAAATTACACTTATCCAAACAAATCAACAAATATTTAATATGATAAAATATAAATGTTATTGATGTTTTCGTAAATACTTTTTTGAAAAAATTTGTTAATAAATTTTTGGCGTTGTTATTATTCAAAATCAACCCAGATAGAAACATTTAGCTCATATTGGCATCATATGTAGATCATCTATGAGGCACAGGAAGGCTCACAGCTATGCGTCGCTTATGAGTGCTCACCTTCAAGTAATATTTGCATCACATGATGATTCACAATAACACATCCAAATGAAGCAAAGTTGTTCTCATTCGAGTATGCATGCAGTGAATTCATGAGCACTAGCAAAATCGGCCCACCAATATCCAACAATAAGTGAGTGCATATTAGGCTCATACGAGCATCACGGCGTGACGTAATATGTTGTGCTCATCTGGAGCTCATATGAACGTCACGGCGTGAGGAAATTGTAGTGCTCATATGGGGCTCATATTGGCGTCACGGCGTGACGCTAAAATAGGCGTTGGCCAGAACCTGGCCAGTTTTCCATCTTTCTGGGCAGTTTTTAATGCAAAATATAAACAAAAACGAAATACATCCATATTTTATCGTTGTTATCGGTCATAAAAGAGTTACACTGAAAAAAAAAAAAAATCCTGCGAGGACTTCTCGACAGAATTTTTTTCTCCCCGACGTGGGCTCGAACCTGCGACCTACCGAACTACCTACCTATCCTACCTATCTACCTAACACGCTACCCACTCGGCTATCGACTGTTTGTGAACTTTGGAAATTCATACGATGTATTTGACACGCCAGAGAACACTTGATCAGTTGTATGTTGGGGAGCTACCACTAGAAAAGAAAAGATAGTGAATTATAATGAAAATCGTGTCTAGAAAATTTAATTTTCAGGTGGTGAAGGTTCTCAGTCCCGAAAAACCGCGTCATAATAATAATAGCAATAATAATTACAATAATAAGAACCACAAAATATATAATGATAATAACAATAACAACAATAGCAAAAATAAGTCACAATATTATTATTACTGTTATTATTGTTATTATAATAATTATTATTGATGTTATTATTGTTAATGTTATTACTGTTATTATTGGTGTTTATTTTGTTATTCTTGCTACTATACGATTATTATTATTATTATGCCAATCGAATAATGTGTTGACAAGCGTACTTTGTCCAATTTTTTGTCGCCAAATAATTGTTTTTTCGGAATAGAAAGTATATATATATATTATATTTCATCGCGTTTACCGCGATGATGCGTGGACGCGATGATGCAAGAAAATGGGCGGGAATGGACAATGGACCGTGTGGACTCGTGGCGACACGTAAGACGGTGAAAAAGGCTACTGCAAAAGAACTCATATCGCCGTCATATGGCGCTCATGGGATGTATCACTGAAAAACAAGCATATCGCCGTCATATTGCTTGCATGGCATGTCTACTACCAGTGCTAACCCAGTGAATACACCAATAAAAATCATTGCATGACTTCTATATGACGTCAATCTGCAAATATTCATTGTCGAATTCAAATTTGCCGTCTCATGAGTTCATGTTGTAGTCAGCGGATGATGCATTTTGAAACGACAAATTTAAGTCACGGTGTATCTCAAATTCATGATACTAAATGAGCTCATGAAATGTCTTCATAAACGTACACGAAATTGCGTTCATGTTGAGTACAATTCATGAGTACAATTGATGCTACCATAGTGAATACACGCCAAAATGTCTACACATGACTTCAATATGACGTAAAATCTGCGGATATTATTTGCGGACACTTGAGCACAGCGATATGAGTTCGACGTGCTCTAAGCGTATGATGCATTTGTAAACGACATAGAGTACGTTTACACGACACTTCAATTCCGGTGTTACGAAAACCGGTGTAGCTAAATCAGGCGTTAAAGTGCGTGTAAACGGGTCCTAACACCCGCTTTACGAGGTAAAGCGGGTGTTAGGTACCGTGTAAACGCCTGGCTTAACTAAACCGGTTTTCGTAACACCGGATTTGGAGCGTCGTGTAAACGTACTCATATTGAGTACGTTTACACGACGCTCTTATTCCGGTGTTACGAAAACCGGCGTAGTTAAATCAGGCGTTAAAGTGCGTGTAAACGGGTTCTAACACCCGCTTTACGACGTAAAGCGGGTGTTAGGTACCGTGTAAACGCCTGGTTTAACTAAACCAGTTTTCGTAACACCTGATTTGGAGCGTCGTGTAAACGTACTCATTGAGATCAAAATGTTTTGTAAATTCACGATACTAAATGAGTCCATGGCTTTGCATCACAACATGTGGTCAATATGCTGTGAAATTTCCTTCATCGATTGTATGCACGACATGATAATCATGACTTTCTATCTGGGAATGGTGTATTCAGTATGGGGGCATTTCGAAGAACAATATATCCATGAATTTCACCAAAATTTCATCCCCCCACTATTGTTGGTTCTCGAGATAATGATTAATAAATTCTCAATTTTGTAAAAATCATAACTTCGTAACGGCTGATCGGATTTTAACGATTAAAAAAAAAAATCTTTTTTATTTTTTTCGCCCTTCTAGAAAAATATGCCCTCATCGGATAAAAGCTCATTAAACAGTTTTCAGGGTAAATTGACAAAAAACAATTTTTCCCTCTTCCATCATAAAATAATCCTGTGGAGTTGCGTGTCGCTCTCCTCTACCAGGAAAAAAAAAATAGTGAATGGAATTCCTGGTGGCCCTTTCGTAGAAAAAAAAACAAAAAATTCCCCCGAAAACTGTCCAATGAGCTTTTCTCCGATGACACAATATTTTTTTTTCGAAAACGGCGTAAAAAATAAAAAGGATTCTTTTTTTAATCGTTTCAATCCGATCGGCCGTTACGAAGTTATGATTTTTAAAAAATAGAGAATTTATTAATCATTATCTCGAGAACCAACAATAGTGGGGGGATAATATTCTTTTAGGTTTCATTGTCACGTAAAATTGTGTTCCCATAGCAAATTCGCGTTTCGTGTTATGCACATTGGAGACAATATATTTTGAAACACAATTAATTTTATTTGAATTTAAAATTAAAAAAAAAAAAAAACGTATTGCAACCGCTGGGAATCGAACCACCGACCGCGTGAACCACAACCGGGCGCGTTACCACGCGACTGTGTCGCGTAAGTGTAATTTATATACCCATCATATACATTTATTCGCACCTCGCGTCTCTCATTATGCCTCGGGTTCTCTTTTATTCCTATACTCTATGTATATTCCCTTCTATTCCTATGCTCTAAACAGAGACAGACGCTATATAGCTCTCTCTCTCTCTCTCTCTCTTCAGACGCCCCACTATTCCGTGACTGGGCGTACTCGATTATGAGTGACGTCACAGCCCGATCGTCGCTCCTCCAGTGGTCGTTTATACAAGCAAAAAAAATTGTCTTCACGCCAAGCATAGGAACTGGGCTTCTATGTACGTCTGACTTCGTTGGTTATAGGTAAAAGAAATGAGAAATGTTGAGGTTATGTCGATCAACCCCGCGCGATAGTAGCGACGTGTGGCAATGCCATAAACTACGAACGTCATCACTGTTCGAGTCACTTTTCCATAGGAAAGCGGCCGGAGTCGCAAGACCTGTATGTAAGACCAGTGTAGAGTGTAGAGCTTTTTTTCACATCGCTTTAAAAGTTTGAACCGTAATCACGATCGTAATCACGTTGTTTTCAAAAAGAGAGCTTATAATGAGAAAACATAAAATTACTTACCGTCTGTCGGTATACTTATAGTATCGCTTCTCTTCGTTTGGAGGCTCGAGTCGTCACGGCGAGTCCCCCTGGACAATTCAAAATTCGCTGCACAATCCACATTTCAGTATTACGGTTTTAAACCAGAAAATTCGTAACATTTTACGAAACAAAGACAAATATGTACAAATCAAATGAGAACAAGATAGTTCGAAAAAAAAAAACCAACGACAATTTCATACAGGGATGATAAGTGTAAAAGTTGCCACTTTGTCGTATATCGCTTCTACCGATTGGATTCTGCGAAAATCTTCATTTCCACTGATATATACTTTATTCGACAACATGAAGGAAACTGATGATTCAATCAATATATATAAATGAAATATTGGCATATTTCGTTGTATATTCCGTAATTTTAAATAAATTTCGATTATATAATTTACGTTATATTCACCTTCGATCGTCGTTAATTCATTATATATTCGTATTGTAAATACGTAAGCCGTTGAATAAAAATGACGACTGATGATCCTCGAGAAACCCCCGTGTAAGAGCAACGAAAATAATTCAAGGAAAAATCAATGTTCGGCTTTGCGAGGAGGAAAAAATATTTTATAGTAAAAAATTCGTTTTCCTTCAAGCTTTAATCGTAAAAAAAAATAGGGAACTTGCATTATTTTCAACTTTTAAACTATTCAAAAACATCATTTGCACAGATTTTTTTCGGTTACTCATAATTATTTAATTCATTTATCAGCGTGAAAATTGAGTTGCATTTCATACGTATATCACGTGTCAGTGACGTCACAACACCCCAGCGCAGTAGCGCCTCTAGCGGTAAAATTAAGAAACTCAAGCAGCTAATAATTCCTAACCAAAAAAAATCTTCGTAATTCGTAAATACGTAGTCTGTAAATGGGATTAAAAACATGACCTGAACAAACGAAGAAAGCGTACGAATATTGTTTTGTACCAAAGAGCTTATATGTGTTTTTGGGGACATCTCCAAATCTATTCCTGGAAAATTTGAAGATGTCGCTTTCATGTATACTTGATTCATTTTTTTTTTTCAAGTTACAGTATATGCTGTAACGTATATTATACACACTAGTGCACTAATGATTCATTACTTTTGCGAATTTTTTCACCGACGGATAACGTTACCCAACCGATATCCTATGCGTTTAACATACGTTATCCGGAAGATAACCTTAGGTAGAAAAATCTGGGCATAACCTTATACCCTAGTACCGGGAAGGGTGTTGTGACGTCACTCGGCCGGCAGAGCGCGTAAATTTTTTTACAATTTTTACACCTTATGCCATAATTTACTTGCTTAAAAAAATTAATGCAATCATTAACTAAATATTTAACTGTGGCAGAATGATTAAAAAAAAAGGAGAAAATCGTTTATATGCAAGTTCTCTATTCATCAGCTCAAGAAAGAAAAAAAAATATATATATATATATATTAAGGTAAAAACGGCCCAGATAGTGAACGCATTCGATTTAACCCTGGAACCGAAGACTATTTTTCGGCACCTTCGTCTAACGGAATACATGGGCCATTCGTGTCCGCAACATATTTAACAATCTTGAATATTACAAAAAATTTTGAAAAAAATCACAAATGTTCATTCAAGTTTCAGTTATAAGTTTGATCATTAATATCATAAAATTAGGTTTGAAATTGTTAATTTGATCGTTGAAAAAAAAAAAAAAATACAGGAAATGCACCGTAATGTTGGAAAAATTCATAATTTTTGTCAAGTAACTTCGTTTGAAAAATCCTTCCAAGGTAATTTTACTTGAGCTGATGTACATTCAGAAAAAAAAATTATGGGTGGCTTCAGGAATTAAAAAAGGGTATTTATTTCAAGGGTTGAAACCCTATTTTTGAAATGCCGAAGATGCGAACGTGACCCATGTCTTCGGTTCCAGGGTTAATGATACCCGCAAATAAAGGTTCAGTTTTCAAATTTCCGACTAGAAAAAGTTCAGAGTATTCACTATTTTCAATATATTATGAATTTAGCTTGAAAATTTGAAAAATTTAAAATCGTCACTTCAATCTATTCCGTCATTAATTGGGACAACGAATTTAGAACGTGTCCAAATTGTTGATTGGTGTTCCGTCAAACAGTTTGCAGTTTTTTTCAATCCCCTTAGAAATTCTGGGCAATGTATTGAATTTTTTTTCATTCATTATCAAATAAATGTATATGGAACTGAGTAAACATGCTTAGTTTATCCTGATTTTTCAATGTTTTTACAAAAAAAAAAAATCAATATTACATTCCGCATGAACCAAATTGTCGATATGAACCCAAAGTTTTTGGGATTTAGTGCTCGGATATGATTGAAAAATGTGAAAAAGAATGTGGATCCTCCGTTAAATGTTCACTATGCGGAACATTCATCTTGGCACCAATTTGTCAGAAGAAAAAAAAATCACGAAGTATTCAATAACGAAGGTTTTCTTTTTTCTCATGGTTGTTACGCATTATTGACACAGAAATTCCCTGACTTTTCCAAATAAAATATTCCAGGGAGATTAGGGTCAAATAAAATAAATGTTAAATATTAAAATAAAAAAAAAAAAAAAAAAAAAAAAAAAAAAAAACTGAAATACAAAAAATAATTCAAGGACTGTAAAGTAAAAAATAAATACATTAAGGAGGTTCTTAACATCAATTTGGTGCGGCAAGAGGACCGTGATGGCGCGGCGCAGGTTATTTACAAGTATATTTCACAATCGGAACGGTGAAAAACTTTCTTTATGGGCAAATTATATCTATTAAGGTCTAATCTGTCGTTTAAGGTAGTTCTAACATGACCGGTAGAGGGGATTAGCGGAAACGTAGAGGCGGCGGAGCACGCGGTAAACGGGGGCATGCATGAAACAAGAGAGAGTCGGTACCCGTGGCTCAAAACAATATTTTTTAAATTTACTGTAGGTTTGAAAATTTGCAATAAAATATATGTTATTCTTCATATACTAAACTACTTTTGTGCCAAATTTTAAGAATTTATCATTACTCGTTCATAAATTTCGGTGACTGAATATCCGGAAAGTGCTCATTTCGTAGCGTACAAGCCATTGCTCGTATGCAAAATTCGCAATTTTTGATAAACGATATCTTGAAAACGGTATGTTGAAACAGTCTCAAATTTAGCAGAAGTATTCTTCAATATTTGTTTTTTAATTTTTCACAAAAATTCATTAAATTGGCATTACTTTCGATCCGTGTTAGAACTACCTTGAGCGGTTCTTCGGGGGAAATGTTACCGTTTCTTCACTCTTAAAATAATCTCCAATAATAACTTCGAATACTTCTCCCGTAAGAGCCCATGTATAAGCGGCATATTAAATGTTTTTTTTCTCCTCAACTACGCGGATCAAAAAATCTAAAATAATTACGGTGTATTCCCAGTACCGGCACGAACCTCCTCTCAAATTTTAGAATCATTCTTACCGTTTTTCTCTGGATCAAGAACCTCCTTAAAATCAAATACCGAGCCTGTTCTTTATTATAAACGCAAATATTCATGTCAGTGCCGATAAATGAAAAATAAATATAAACACTTGTCTACAATAATAATTGTGCAGTTGCGTATCGAAAAATCGAATGCAGAAGCGCAGAGCTTTTACGGCTTTGGAGTAAATTATTTTTTGAAATTTTCATTGTTTGGCACTGACGTAACTTTTGTCGTATATAATAAAGAATAATATAAATATTGAAAATATTTATTTTTATACTTTTCAGTTTGTTTGTTTTCTTTTTTTTTTCCAAGTTGGTTTCATTTTTCGTAATTCCGGGGCAAAAAGTAAATTCTGTAAAAATTCCAGAGAATTTTCTCAATTCCCTCACTCCCCGATTATTCCAGGAGGAAAGAAATTCCCCCCCGAGTCTACCATTATGCGTAACCATGAAATTTCTTAAATCGAAGAGTGAGCTTTTTTTTTGTCGCCGAATTCAGGAACGAGAAAAAAAAAACGAAAGGACGAAACGATTTTATATTTCAAGCCGATACGCACACTGCCCGGAGATGTCGAAATAAACGAACGAGAAGAATCACGAGAGGAAGAGGAAGAGAGCGAGAGACGAGCGTCTCGATGTTCCAAAATCGAAAAAAAAAAAAAAATCTCCGATAAAATTTGTTTCCTTTTTTTTCCACAAAAGTGACCAATATTCACGCAACTCGACAGCAATGTGAAAGATCATTCGTTTTCCACTAAATTCCCCAAAAAACCAAGGGAAAAAAGTAAATATCAAGATTGCTCGATTATTTTTTGTTTTAAAATTTATTTTTCTTCCATGAGATACAAAAGAAAAATCAATCACATTGCGGGACAAGCATACGCAAATATCGCAAGTCACTTTCATTAAATAATTAATAATAATTAAAAACGAAAAGAAAAGAAAATGAAGAAAAAAATCCCCCCTCCCCCACAAAGTTAAATGAGTCTACAAATCTCTCGAAAGAACCCGTGCACGAATGATGAGGTTTTTTTTTCTTTTTGTTTCTTTCAAATGTTTTTCTCGAGTATCGCAGATATAGGATTTATTATTTCCGTATAATAATTAGAAAATATAATTAAGCCGAGCTAAATTATGTTGCCGTTGTTCTTCTTAACGATCCCTACAAACAGAAAGAGATCCGACGAAGCGTCAATTCTTCATCGTCGCTCGTCCCCCCCTCCCCCCCTCGCGACAATTTTTTCGCAAAGAATTTCGCAGGAAAAGAGAACTTGGGAGGGTGGGGGGGAAAAAAAAATCGTAATTTTTTTCCCCCCTTTTCCAAGTTCATTCCTTTCCTGCGAAATTCTTTGCGATGGAAAAATTGTCGCAACGCACGTTTCGAATTATGCAAAAGACGCGCGACAATGAATAACGGCGCTTCGTTGATCTTTCCGCGCGAAGGAATCGCGAGGCATATTTCCTCATCGTCGGCCTCGTATCTTCCATCGCTATCGAATAACGATCGACGATACTTTGTTTTTCGCTGACGCTGCCGTTGCTGATGTAATCTCGCAAAAACGGGAGTACCCGTTACGGGCAAATGCGACAACGCCGGTGAGGATAACGACGAGGACGACGAGGCTCTCAGTTCTCTCATTTTCCTGATTTTCATTATTTTTTTTTTCCCGTACGTATGGCGCAAAGAGAGAATACAAATTACACTTGCCAATATACGTCGGTAACGATCCGGCGACGTATGATGTTGTTTTTGTTGTTGTTGTTGTTGTTTTTGTTGTTGTTGTTGTTGTTGTTGTTGTTGTTGTTGTTGCTGCCGCCGCCGCTGCCCCGGTGGCTCGTCGATTCCCCAAAAATTGATTTTATTTCTTTTTCTGGGCCTTCTCGCCGGCCTTGGTGACCTTGCCGGACGCGTCCTTGAAATTAACATCCTTGATAACGCCGACCGCTACGGTCTGACGCATGTCGCGCACCGCGAAACGTCCGAGAGGCGGAAATTCCTGAAAAGCCTCGACGCACATTGGTTTGCTCGGCACGAGTACGACTATCGCAGCGTCGCCGGATTTTATCGCTTTTGGATTTTCCTCGGTCGTTTTGCCGGTACGACGATCGCATTTTTCCTTTATCTCGGCGAATTTACAGGCGATGTGAGCCGTGTGACAATCCAATACGGGCGTGTAACCGTTGCTTATCTGGCCCGGATGATTCAGCACGATAACCTTGATAATTAGTAAAAACAAATTATAATCCATTTTTTTTTTTTTTTTTTTTTTTTTTTTTTTTTCATTATCGTTTTTATTTGGCAAGGGATGAGATTTTGGGGGGTGTTTTATTTTTCTCTTTTCTTTCTTTTCTATAAGTTTGACACTCAGACACCTTCGGCCGTCAATGAATCTTTCGATTCTCCGGTGGAAACCGCGAATGAAGTTTAGTCGTTATAATCATCGTGTCAAACTCCGTTGCATTTTTCTATTTCGAATTTTAAGGGTATTTTTGTGAGACATGATTCGTGAACTAAAATTGCTCGATTGCGCGGGAATTGGAAAATTTTCTTAATTTCTTATTCCAAACTGCCTTTGACCCTTTTGCGCGTGCCCAACTTACTTTCTGGGTGATTTTGAACAAGGCCAGGACTGGATACGCGAAAGATGGGGGGGGGGGGGGGGTCCCCGGATGCGGGGAATAAAAAATATTTCATAATTTTACCTCTGAACAACCCTTGTGCGTGAAAAAACTACCCCTTGGGAATATAAAATTTAGTTTTTTTCGGTATGCGCGCGCTCGTAAATCGTGAAATGAAAGTAAAATAAATAATAGTCATGTAAAATCATCGGAACCACCCCATCGTAAAAAACCACCCCCACCCCGAAGTGCCCATGATCAGTCAATTTTCATCCAATTCAGAATTTTTTCGTTATTTCACATCAAAATTATTCCAAGTTACGTAAAAAAGTGGCACAAGTATTTCTTTGAGGAATTCTCACAAAAAAAAAACTCCTAAGCAGCGAGTTTCATGCAGATCAGTTCAAATTTTGCAAATTCTGTCCGCCATTTCGAATTTTGGAATTCCGACTCCAGATTCAAAATCAGCGAGTCCAAAAACCCCCCCAAGATACCGAAGTTCAATGCAAATCAGCTTTAATTTTGCAATTTCTGTTCACCATATTGGGATCGTTTATCTTGAATTCTCAAATTTTTACTTTAGACTCGGCATCAGCGACCCCAAAAAACCCCCAAGATACGAAATTAATGGCGAATCAGCTCAAATTCTGAAATTTCCGGTCCGCCGTCATGGATTTTTTGGAAATTCCGAAATATGACACAATATTCTCATTACTGGCACGATAGACAATCAATTCCAGCACAAATGAATATTAAAAAAAAAAAAAATAAATAAATAAAATAAAAAAAAAATCACCCTCAAAATTATACAAATTTATTCAAATTTTGTCATTTTTGACGATTTTTTGAGAAAGTGTGCACGGGAAGAGGTAGCGGGGGGGGTTTTCGAAGTTAGTCCCAACTATTATCTTTAAAACAATCCCTTAACGAAAACTCTGCGTTAATTTTTTTTTTCAAAGTTACGAATTTTCAAAAGTAGCGGTACACTTGTGTGCACCATTGGGGCACGAAATGATTAAACCGGGCTCCGACTCGTAAAGCATGAGTTAATTTCATGGATCGATACAATTTCCCTCATGAAAAACGCGAGATTTATAGAATGAACGTACGAATGTACATTTTTCGGAAAAAATCTTAAGAGATCCGGAACACGAATGGATTTGATAATTATTGTAGAAGTAGAATTGTAAAAAAAAAAAAAAATTTAACCATCGGAGCTGCGGACGGATAAAGAAAAACTTTGTTCGGTAAGCAATTTTTCGTTCGTTCTTGTACCCGGAGAATTGAAAAAAGAAAAAAAAAAAGAAAAAAAAAAAAAAAAAAAAAGATATTTGTTCAAAAATTCAGAAGCTCTCGTGGATAATTCAAAAAAATTTCGACTCGCGCCTCATTCAGGCTCAAGCAACGTGACTTTCCTTTTCTCAAACTTTAAAAAAAAAAAAAAAAAAAAAAAAAAAAAAAAAAAAAAAAAAAAAAATTCAGAAAATTCCCGTAAAGCTACAATTTGTAAATTACATTGAAGTTATTCAAAAGTCCCGAGGATAAGTGTGATTTGGGGGGTAAAAGATTGGTAAAAGGTAAGGTTTTTTCTTTTTTTTTACCTGCGCGGTAAAATCAGCAGCGCCCTTGGGCGGATTGTTCTTGGAGTCGCCGGCGACGTAGCCGCGGCGCAATTCCTTGACCGATACGTTCTTTACGTTGAAGCCAACGTTGTCGCCGGGTACCGCCTCGACGAGGGCTTCGTGGTGCATCTCGACGGACTTGACCTCGGTGGTAAGGCCGGCAGGCGCGAAAGTCACGACGGTACCGGGCTTTAGGACACCGGTCTCGACACGGCCGACCGGTACCGTTCCGATACCACCGATCTTGTAAACATCCTGGAAAATTTGAGAAAAAAAAAAAAAATCCCCCCATTAGTTAAAAATTCCCGGTTAAAAAAATATGAAAATTTCGTTTTTTTTTTTTTGTTTGCCAAAGAATCAGACACCTTCTGCCATCACCGAATCCGCGAGGATTCTCCGGTGGAAACCGCGAATGAAGTTCAAGTGTTATCATCATTTAATGATTTTTTTCGTCGATCCGACGGATCGGCCGAGTTCGGGAAAATTAAAAAGTTGAATCGGCGCGGAAAAACGAAATTCTCCAAGAAAAATGACGAATTTTCATTCGAGATGAACGAAAATAAAAAAAAATGGACGAATTTTCTTTCAAAAATTTCAAACGTACAAAAATCCACGCAAAGGCATAATCTGCTCCTTTGAACGAAAGTACAAAAAATTTCTTTTAAGATCGACAAATCCGCCGAGTTCAAGAATATAAAAAATTTAATGTAATCGGTGCGATCGGGTGAGAAAAATTCCAATGAATTTCCGTTCGGAGGGTCATTTGAGATTAAAAAAAAAAAAAAAAAAAAAAAAAAAAAAAAAAAAAAAAAAAAAAAAAAAAAAGACGAATTTTTCTTTTAAAAATTTTGTTGATAAGATTTTCCTTTTTCTAAAATTTTCAGCGTAGTTAAAAAAAAAAAACCGCTATAATTTCGATAATCGTTTTGCAAACGCGAAACGATTAAAGACCGGAAATTTTTTCGTACGCAAAGATTGCGTCGGAAAAAAAAAAAAAAAAAAAAAAGTGAATTTCACCTGAAGGGGAAGACGAAGGGCCTTGTCGGTGGGTCTCGAAGGCGGTAGAATAGCGTCGAGGGCCTCGATGAGGCATTTTCCCTCCGCCTTGCCTTCCTTACGCTCGACCGCCCATCCCTTGAACCAGGGCATTTTGGACGACGGTTCGAGCATATTATCGCCGTGCCATCCCGAGATCGGTACGAACGGCACCGCCGCCGGATTATAACCGATTTTCTTGATGTACGACGAGACCTCCTTCTTAATTTCCTCGAAACGAGTGTCGGAGTACGGCGGAGCGGTGGAATCCATCTTATTGACGCCGACGATGAGCTGTTTGACACCGAGCGTGAATGCCAAAAGGGCATGCTCGCGAGTCTGTCCGTTCTTGGAGATACCGGCCTCGAATTCGCCGGTACCCGCGGCAACGATCAATACGGCGCAATCGGCCTGCGAAGTTCCCGTTATCATGTTCTTAATGAAGTCTCTGTGTCCCGGCGCGTCGATTATCGTAACGTAATATCTCGCCGTCTCGAATTTCCACAGAGCTATGTCAATGGTGATACCGCGCTCGCGCTCAGCCTTGAGCTTGTCCAATACCCAGGCGTACTTGAAGGAACCTTTGCCCATCTATTTGAATGAATTTGAAAAAAAAAAATAATAATAATAATAATAATAATAAAATGAAATACAATAAATGGATAAATTATTTTATTACGTTGTCAAGGATTTTTCCCGGGGCAATTATTATTTTTTTGCTTTTTTTTTGAAAATTCATTTTTGAGACGCTTCGGAAGCGAAAAACTTTCGCCAGAGCGCGGGACACGACTCTTTGCGGCGAAAATCGCGAATGTATTTCAAATTTTGTCGACGCGATTAAAATTTTGTAGGAAAAAACGTAAAATTTTTTGCAGGAACGAACTTTTGCTCAATAAATATTTTTTTAAAAATAATAATACAATAAATAAATAATTATTTCTTTGTCAGGGATTTTCCAGGGCAATTCTTTCAGGTTATCGATTATTTTTTCTTTGAAAATTAATTTTTGAGACGCTTCGAACGCGAAAAACTTTTGCCAGAGCGCGGGACACGACTTTGCGGCGAAAACCGCGAATGTATTTCAAATTTTGTCGACGCGATTAAAATTTTGATGGAAAAAACGTAAAATTTTTTGTAGGAACGAACTTTTGCTCAATAAATATTGAAAAAAAAAAAAAAATAATACAATAATTGATGCAGGAATCAATGAATAATTTCAACGATTTTCCAGGGCAATTGTTATCAATTATTTTTTCTTTGCAAATGAATTTTCGAGACACTTCGAACGCGAAAAACTTTCGCTAGAGCGCAGGACGACTTTGCGGCGAAAAGCTCGAAATTTTTTGTCGGAACGAACTTTTGCTCAATAAATATAAAAAATAAAAAAAATAATACAATAAATTATGCAGGAATATATGAATAATTATTTCATTGTCAAGGATTTTCCAGGGCAATTGTTATCAATCATTTTTTATTTGAAAATTAATTTTTGAAACGCTTCGACTGCGAAAAACTTTCGCTAGAGCGCGGGACACGACTTTGCGGAGAAAACCGCAAAATTTTTTGTCGGAACGAACTTTTGCTCGATAAATAATAATTTAAAAAAAAAATAATAATACGATAAATGAATAAATAAATTATCATTACATTGTCAAGGATTTTACGGGGCAATTATTATTTTTTGCTTTTCTTTGAAAATTAATTTTCAAGACGCTTCGTACGCGTAAAACTTTTGCCGGAGCGCGGGACACGACTTTGCGGCGAAAACCGCGAATGTATTTCAAATTTTGTCGACGCGATCAAAGTTTTGTAGGAACAAACTTTTGCCCGTCTAACAAATAAATTTTAAAAATTTAATAAATGCAGGAATAATCAAATAATCATTTCATTGTCAGGGATTTTCCAGGCAATTATTATCAATTATTTTTCTTTGCAAATAAATTTTCGAGACACTTCGGAAGCGTAAAACTTTCGATAGATCATGGGACGGCTTTGCGGCGGAAACCGCAAATGTACTTCAAATTTTGTCGACGCGATTGAAATTTTGTAGGAAAAAAAAAAAAAAAAAAACCCCCCCCAACGAATAGCCATGAGGGGAAAAAAAACAAAAACAAAAAAAAAAAAAAAAAAAAGAAGACGAGGAAGATAAATTATTGCACGCACCTCCTGAGCCTCCTTTTCGAACTTCTCGATGGTACGTTTGTCGATGCCGCCGCATTTGTAGATCAAATGTCCAGTGGTTGTGGACTTGCCGGAATCTACGTGTCCAATTACGACGATGTTAATATGAACCTTCTCTTTACCCATGATGTTTCGTTTTTCGTATCAATCTGGTAAAAAAAAAACCTGCAACAGGAAAAAAACAAAAAAAAAAAAACGGATATTGGAATTCATCGTTGGAAATACGCGCGAGAAAGACAATCCAATTTATATTTTCTTTCGAGGTTAAAAATTTCGCGATGTTGCAATGAAATGAATTCGGAGTGCAACGAAAATAGGTTATTTTTTTAAATTCATTTCCGGTATTGTTTCGAAGTCGAAAATAGTTTGAACGTATTTTTTTTTACCGCGACCCGAGGCCTACCTAAATATGCCGGAAATATCGACTTTTTTTTTTTTTTTTTTTTTTCAATTTTCAAAAAACATTTCCGTTGCATTTTCAGTTTCTCATATTCGTGATATTTTTTTCTTCAATTCATACCCGACGCTCTTTTTACGCGTATTTCGCGTGTCTCCCCCCAACCCCGACGGCTAATTTCGATGAAAAATAATTTGAAAAGATAAAATAATCCAAGATTTACGAAGAGGCTTCACTCGCTTTGTTCGCTCCCGTCCACGTGGCGGCCTCGTGAACTTTCGCGAAGAGAACGGGTCTGGTGATGCCGCTACTGTCGGGAGGGCGCAATGTCAGCCATTTTGTACATGACCGTGCGCGAGTGACTCCTCTCGAGGGGGCAGCCCGACCATCTTCTCTCCCCCCCCCCTCTCTCGCGGTTATTCGATAATTATACCGGGGACGCGTTTTACGATCCAAGGAATTTCCGTTTTAAAATTTAAAGAAAAAAAAAAATCTGGCTTCATGAACCCCGAAAAGTTTCCCTCGTACGGATATATTCGAGCGAGAAAAAAAAAAGAAGCAGCTTCTGAACGAAAGATCGATTTATTGGCAATGCACATGTGTAAATGCAAGCTCATCCGCGATGTAACGAGTGTGTACGTGACAGATTGTTGCGGAATATTGCGAAATGCGTGGGGGGAAAAAAAAATCCCCGATCGCGCGATATGAAAAAGCAGATCCATACGGAATCCCAGATTCCTGACACTGTTTATAATTTTGTGAATTTGCACTCGTCCGTTCGAATATATTAAATTTCAATGTACGGACGAGACCGTCTATCTATCTCTCTCTCGCTCAATCTCTCCGTGGGAGGTGATATATAGTATAGCGGCACGAAGGGAGCCCGGTATCCATTTATCGAGCGGCTCTTTCGCGTTCACCCTTCATATATCTATATATATACTTTTTTTTTTAATTTCGCCATGATTACGGTGTAATTAACCGGTTTTTGGGATTTCTGTTTCGCCGAAGAACGAAAACGCAGCACAATTATAATGGATTTCACGATGGGACGTCGGTCTAGGGCCACGCCGAACTTCATCACGATGAGTTTGACCGGAACAATAGATTTGTCTCTCGCGTACCGAATTATATTAGCTTGGATTTTTTTTTTCAGTTGCACACATATGACACGATCGAGAGATATTTCACTTGTTTCGGACACAATAAACGTCCATGCTGTAAAATAGTGTCGGAAACAAGGGAAAGTTTAGAGTATGAGTGCGACGAGAAAAAAAACGGCAACGAGAGTTTATAGTTAACTCTTTTTTTTTTTTTTTTTTTTTTACGAAAGCTTAACACTGGTTTGAAAACTAAAACGGTAAAAAATCCACGGGTTGAATCCTGACAAGTCAGCCATACTACATCCGGTTTGAGTTCACCGGAATTTTTCATTCCGACGAAATCATGTTCGCGGGGCGGGGGAAGGGGGCCACCACGTCGTCGCCGAAACAGTATGCCGCTGCTGGTCATCCATTTTTTTATCTCTCTCTCTCTCTCGCTTTAATTATTCACGTAATAATAAATTTAAAAAAAAGCCTCGAAACAATAAGAATTTCCTCACAGCCCTGTAGCGTTGAACCTCGTGTGCCACGAGAACACGATACACGAGGCAAAAACCTTAAACCGGCAAAAAATATATTTACTCCGGCCTCTCTCTCGGCCACACGCGCGCGCGCGCCCTACGCGAACTTTTCCGTTTTTTTTTCTTCCCCTTATCTTCACCACGTACGTTGGATTCCTTTCACCCCCGGTAAATATCGCAATAATCGCAAAACTATTGTCACAACACATTTGCGGATTTAAAAACGCTGATTTATTTTTATTACCTTACGGCCGATCGTAGCGACGATGTATCGTAATATTTGGATTATCTTTCACGCGAACGAACGAACGTATGAGAGACGATATTTTTCGGCCGAACAACCGCGCACAACCACTCACCTCCAGATGCCACGACAGAAAGAGATCGCCCAAATGATGTGACATGCGCATACGGCTTCGCGTGGTTCGTAGCCTCGTAACCAGCGACACTCTTATATCGATCATTCCAGCTACACGGCTGTTTTAGCCCCCCTTCTCGACACAACCGCGACATCTAGGCTCACAAAAATGTCGCATGCAATAAGCCTTGCGTTAATTTTCACATTTTTTTTTGCATCAAATACACGTCACATCGACGAACGATGTTACGATAATTTTTCTTCTTTTTTTTCAATACAATTGTTTTACGTTATATCGAGAAATACAAGATTTTATCGGTTGGACAAGTCTCGTCGTGACGCCTGGTTTCGAGGCTACCTTTACGCCAGCAACACAAAGGCGTGACCGTGTACCTTTCGTGTATATATATATACATATGTATGCGCTATATGAATGTATATACATGCAGTATCGCTTAACTTTGTGTTGGAGTTGAGTCTCATGTGCACTTGTGCACACCAGAGGGCGACATGCGTATATTTCAGTGGCCGTAGAGAAGCAACGTTTTGCATCTGAGAACGTGTTTGTGTGTGTGTGTGTGAGAGAGAGAGTGGAAGGGAGAGAGAGAGAGTGACAAAGGATAGAGGATTCACTGATGAAAAAAAATCAGCATCAGGGTTCAATGGTATGACCCTGAATTTATCGAATTGCAAGTACGAAAAAAAATGAAAGCACGATCGATTTATCCGAATTTTTATTTTTCCAATTAAATTCATGTTTGAGATGTATTTTTTTTGCATGACGCCGAAGTCGTGCACCTGTTTAATACTTTTTTTTACGAGGTTTTTTTTTCTGGGAAAATTTAGTTAGGTTAGAATCTCCCGGTTGGTTCAATGCGTTTGCAATTAAAAAGGCTTAAGTCTGTATATATACTTATTTTGTTATTTTAGGCCTACGTGTACCCTTTCACAATTTTCAACTATCCTACCCGAAAGTTCTCAATTATTCCTATACGAGCCAAAACTATAGTGCATACTCATACTCTTTTGTAATGATTTTTATTGGCGCGTAAATTTTTGTTTAAATAAAAAATTACGATTAACTGATTATGAATAATTGTGAATAATTCGTACAATGTATAATTAACAGTTTTTCACATAACAATGTACATATTATATACATAACAATGTACGTATTATATACATAACAATGTACCTGTTATATGTATAACAATGTAAATTTTATATACATAAAAATGTATATTTCAGTTTTATTTTTTGGGAAAATCCAGCATTATTTGAGTTCAGCGAGGAAAAAACGAAAATAATTAAAATTAAACTGTTCTATGCATCTTAGCGAGATATGAAGAAATTTTCCTTTTGACAAGAGTCTCCGTGTTATTTAAAATGTTTTGCGCTTGCATTCTTTAAAAAAAATTGAGAAATAAATGTTTTCAATGAAAAAAAATCCTAAAAAGTTATTAATAAGAAGTAAAAAAGAAAACAAGTTAACTAGATATTCAGGAAAATTATTTTTCTTCTTCATAAATTTCGACAATTTATCTTCTTTGTTCTGAATTATTTTTTCCATCAATTTGCCTCAATCGTTTATTTTTTGATGATTGAAAATGTTTAATCTCATCATGATAGAATTTTTTTGTTTCATACTGCAATGAAGTCCTTTCAGTTTGAAGAAATTTGAACAATTTTTGTAATTTACATTGAATAAAAAATTCGACAATAATAATATTCTAATAATAAATATTATAATTATAATAAATGAATATTATAATTTCATGCCCGGCGGTGTAAACAACAAATTTTAATCGCAGAGGAATTTTTGTTTAAACAAAAAAAAATCATAATTTAAGGAAAATTTAAAATTGCATTTTTTTCAATGGTAGTTCCATGAATCAAACATTATCCATGCCCGATGAACGATGCTCTGTAATAATCAAATATTTATGCTGCAATTATAGAAAAAAAATCAAAAATACTAATTATCGTAATTTTGAATCTGAAATGATTCAAATTGATATATATATATATGGTGTTCCAATAATTGCTTGGAGAATTTAAAAAATCGTCAGGAAACTCAAAATTGAGTAGGATTTCCTACAAGACTATAAACGCAGATAACACGAGCGTGGGAATCATTAGAGAGAACTTTTTTTTTTCAATAAAAGAGTTCCATAGTTCAATGCTACGCGTTCGTAGGACGAAAAATTTTCTCTACCGACTATGGTTTTGTGGCAGGGAGAAGCGTGGGTCAGAGAGAGAGAGAGAGAGAGAGAGAGAGAGAGAGAGAGAGAGAGAGAGAGAGAGAGAGAGAGAGGAGAGAGAGAGAGAGAGGAGAGAGAGAGAGAGAGAGAGAGAGAGAGGAGAGAGAGAGAGAGAGAGAGAGAGAGAGAGAGAGAGAGAGAGAGAGAGAGAGAGAGAGAGAGAGAGAGAGAGAGAGAGAGAGAGAGAGAGAGAGAGAGAGAGAGAGAGAGAGAGAGAGAGGAGAGAGAGAGAGAGAGAGAGATAGAGAGAAAGAGAGAAAAAGAGATTGGTTATAAAGGCTTTGGGTGATTTAACGGTATCCATGTATACACATTTATGTCCTTCTACTTTCTACGCGGTCATCGCTTCACCGCACATCCCGAAGCTCTGATACCCGGCAACAGGCAATTGATCTAGCTAGGTACAAAAACAATTCAGGCGCATATATACTCGTTGGGATTGCAACGAATCGCGCCAAGATTTGTCCGGAAAAAGTACACGAAGGGCAAATGAGAGCCCCACGAGAGACACCGTTTGGTTAATCGATAGTAGGGATTTGCATTATCGGAGCTCACTGAAGCAGGGATCTTCGAAAAATTTGATAAGAGAGAAAACAATTAGAGAAAACAATCGTTATGCAAATGATCCCAATCAATGAAATGTTTTCAGTGATCCCAATGTAAGAAAGTTATATACTTATATGCAATTTTACTACGCCGGAAATTCCAATTGTTCGATTTGCCCCTACGTAATTGTCTGAATTTTTTTCTCATTGAGTAAAATGAAAGTTTCCTTCAATTCGACGAAGCTCCCCCTGCTCTCATCTTGTCGCATTCTCGTGTTGACTTTGTCGTTGATAGATGGCGTTGCAGCTTTCCGTTTTGATGCTCATCCGGAAATAGCTATCGAGATGATACTTTTTTTTGTTTTAGCCAAAAACTTTTAGTATCGTCACATAAAGTGGGGTAAGATTTGTTTTTCTGTCTCGAGAAGGTTTCCTTGGTGGGCTGAATTATCTATTCTTTTTTTCTTTTTACAATATCAAGAAGGTTGGGGGAAATTATTTTGCTTTGCTCTCGTGTCTCGCTGCGATTAGGTAGGGGGATTATTTTTGCGCTGACACCTGACACAAAGAAGAGCTGTGTGAAGTTAGCCATGAAATTTTAATTTTAATTATTTTTTCTTCTACCAATCGTTTATTGGTATAATGAGAAAATAAAAATGTTTGCGGGTCAATGATTCAATTGAAATAATTGAAAACAGAAACGAACCGTGAAAATTAACCCGACAATTAAAAAATTTATTTTTTATTTGCTCCAACTTGGGATAAATTGTATTATTTGATTTGGAATCGTTTGCTGGTCACTTGTTTGACAATAAAATATATAAATCTATGCACGTAAGATTATAACAGCGCGGGAAAGGTATAATCGTTCATGTTCACATGATGATTTGCAGGTTAATTCCATCGATGGCTAGATGACGCCACAAGGGTTTTTTTCCGTCAACCGCGCGAGTTAAGGTGGCTCATCAGTGAATTAAAAAACCGGCGATACGAATTAAACTTCGGGAGATGAATGAAGAAGATGCAATGAACGCTCTCTCAAAATTTCAGGGTATGTTGCCAGGCAAATTATTGCGAACGAGTAATTTAAAATTACCTAATTTAGCATGGGTCTTATGGCAGTTGATTCCATTTTCACCGGAAGTGACATGATACCTTTTGATAAAGACGAGAGTTCTTATTCAAATTTTGAGTATTGAAAGATGAAATCGTGAACTTTCCAATGGTATTTAAAAAATTGTCTTTTCAGGGATTTTCCCGAGAAATTTAATCGCGAAAGTCATCGTGTGTGCAAATCTCGGATACAATATATATGTCTGTCATTCTGCACGCGAGGAAACATATGAATATCAGCTATCGTTTTTGACTTGATCGCTCTGACAGCGTTAAATACTTTTGTCAGTTGAGACTTTATTTATAATATTATTTATAATAAATTATGAATAAAATATCACGGGAAACGTCATCGAAATTCATAAATTTTATTTAGACAGAGTATTTCGAAAATATTATGATAGGTTTATGATTTTTTTTCACGTCACGATTTTTGACTAGTGTTGTCACTGATGGGCCGCCTTAAACGTTAAACTTGATTTTCAAATTTTTGGGAATGGAAATAAAGGCCCCTGATCGAAAGAGCACAAGAAGAATTGGTACAGATGTTGGGTTTAAAAGAATGAAATAATTAAGGATATATACCGGGCTTTTTCGTGGAAATGCGCCAGCTCGGGGCCAGGTAGACAGGCAACCGCACATACAATGTCGCCGAGCTGGCGTATTTCCACGAATAAGGCCAGTATAACATCATAATGATTTTTATTAATGATTTTTAATTATTAATAAAAATCATTATTGTATCGTAAATATTTCGATCTGTTTCATTCGTTTCGCGTCTAATATTTATTATGAAAATTTTCTCGACCTTCTTCACACGGGAGTTTGTTAATTTTTATGCTAACCATTATGCCATATTAGTAAAATTTTTCGCGAGAAACTATAGTGGAATAAATGGTGGAGGATAGAACTTGAAAAATAATTGCTAACGAGTGCACTTTTATTGAGCCTCGACAAGCCTTTCAAAAATATTACAAAAAATCATGACGAAATATTGTTATATCGCTCATCGCTCCATCGCTGTCACTCAGTCTTGGATCTTGGATTGTCCTGTGCTCTGCGCTGGTGTATGCAATTTTTTGAAAGAAAATATTAATAATCAAACAACTTTAAATAAAAAATTATTAATACGCATATTAATATTAATAATTAATATTAATGTCAATAATAATTATTAATATAAATTGTTTGATATTTTAAAACGCACGAATCAGTAGTGGTGAGAGAGTGAGAGAGAAAGAGAGAGAGAGAGAGAGAGAGTGTGTGAGTGGGCAGCTGTGTTTTCATCGCCAGCTTTGCAGCCCAGTCAATAGGTAGTTTTGAGGTGAAAAAAATAAGGAACATGGGATATTTTCAGGACTGGTAGGGGGGTGTCTCCTGAGTATAAATCCAGATTGGCGACCTCTTATCGCTATCAGGGTCGCCGCCATCTTAGAAAACGCGTTTCGCTCTATACCTCGCGAACCGTCCACTTTACGACGAAATGTGTCCATACATTTTTTATACATAATTAAATTCCCCATCTTTTTTGCCAATAACTTTTTTACGTCACATCAATATTTTCCAAGTTATAACACTTACAAAACTATTTCTCCGAATATCTCCCTGAGCATTTATTATTTCGCGAAAGAACTTATTATCAAACTTGTAGAGCCTCAAATTCTCTACATTTTTTAATTTAACCTTTTTTTCCTATCATTAATACCTTCAAAGATATACCGCCTTTATTGCGCGAGGCGCCGCGAAATCTCCACAAAACGCGCACAATAACGGTCGACGCAGGTACCCATTGTACACGTTATATTGCGGCAATATAACATGGAAGTTACAGGTAATGTCACAATGTTATTCTTGTGATACATAGCTGTTATATAACGTGGAAGTAACATGTTATGTACCATATGTAATATGCTGGTTACATAACTGGTATGTAACGTTTTGACGTTACAGTAATGTAATAGAGTTTTGTAGCCGTTACGTAACATGTTTGTAACAATGTGAGTGTACCTTTGGTGATATTTATGTAACGTTAATGGGGTGTAACGTAGTAACGTTACAGTGATGTAACATGACTCTGTAACGTTTACATAACATGCTTGTAACAATGTGAGTGTATCTTTGGTGATATTTATGTAACGTTAATGGGGTATAACGTAGAAACATTCCAGTAATGTAACATGACTCTGTAACGTTTACATAACATGCTTATAACAATGTCAGTGTACCTTTGGTCATATTTATGTAACGTTAATGGGGTGTAACGTAGTAACATTACAGTAATGTAACATGACTTTGTAACGCTTAAGTAACATGCTTATAATAATGTGACCCTGGAGAAAATAGAGTGTGCAAAGACAATAATACAAAATACAATAATACAATAATACAAATGACAATAATACGGCGGTCTTCATTCAGGTAAATGCTGTAATGAATGATTATACTTTCTCACTATTTTTTATATTAACGTTAAATGATATCCATTGCTTATAGAGCGCGTTTTGTGAAGATTTTGCAGCGCCTCGCGCAATAAACGCGGTATATCTTTGAAGGTATTAATGATAGGAAAAAAAGGTTAAATTAAAAAATGTAGAGAATTTGAGGCTCTACAAGTTTGATAATAAGTTTTTTCGCGAAATAATAAATGCTCAGGGAGATATTCGGAGAAATAGTTTTGTAAGTGTTATAACTTGGAAAATATTGATGTGACGTAAAAAAGTTATTGGCAAAAAAGATGGGGAATTTAATTATGTATAAAAAATGTATGGACACATTTCGTCGTAAAGTGGACGGTTCGCGAGATATAGAGCGAAACGCGTTTTCTAAGATGGCGGCGACCCTGATAGCGATAAGAGGTCGCCAATCTGGATTTATACTCAGGAGACACCCCCCTACCAGTCCTGAAAATATCCCATGTTCCTTATTTTTTTCACCTCAAAACTACCTATTGACTGGGCTGTATATCTGCGTTTTCGCTCGATACCATGTGCACGCCACGCATAGTCAACCTGCATTACCCGGGAGGCCAATGTGCACACAGCTGACTCAAAATCTGCCACACCGCCTGAGTCAATGTCCACGCGAATTACCCCCACTACCTCGGCCAGTCGAAACCCTCTCGAGCACCTGCGTTGGCGATCGCTCTACTAGTCTCTGTGTACAGTCAGCGTCAGCAGTCAGACCTCGGGCCTCGGGCACTGACTGAGACTGAGCTTGAGCACAGGAGCCTCGGACACTGACCGAAAGACCTAACTTTCTTACTAACCAATGAGAATAAAGCACCAGGCCCGTATCATACGTATATCGGTACCCTCCGCTCCTTGAAATTATAAATTTTTTTGTTCATGGGGGTTCTATATTGTAGCGCCACTGTGGATTCCGCAGTGCCCGAGTCAGCTGACGTCAGTGCTCGGGGTCAGTCAGTGCCCGAGTAGTCAGTTAGTGCCCGAGGTTTGACTGTACTATGAGCGTCGAATTTTCATACTATGAGCGTCGAATTGTTCTTTTTTTTTGTTAAATTTACTAAAATTGATTTTGTAAGCTTGACTCGTTTTATTCATAATTGATTATTAAAAATTCCGGAAGAAGAGAATTTTAGGAAACAAAAAAACCTCGTCAAAGTAGTATTCAATTTTGCCTGAAAGTTGAAAAAAAAAATAAATATATCCTGAGATGAAAATTGTTGACTTACCTGAGATATGGACCATTTGATTCGTCCAGCAGGCATTTTGGAAATATTCTCGTTTCACACAAAGACAGCTTATTGTTTTTCATTTGAAAAAATGTATATACATATATCTAGGAATTTAGTTTGATCTTATAATTTTTTTATAATATCACTTTATTAAATTTTTTTTTATAGGGGAATATCTCTTTAATGGATACACAAAATTCAGAGATGAAAAACCAGTTTTTGTCTTTGTTTTCAATTACATTTTAATAATTGCCATTTTTTTTTAATTTCTCGCTAATCGATATAGAATTATAAAAATCAGATTCCTGTGATTTTTTTTTTCGTGACAGTAGCAAACGAGCATTGAAATGACAAATGATTAAAAAAAAAAAAACAAATAGTAATTTGATAATAAAAATTTTAGTTTGTAATAATGATTGAAAGAAAAAATTCTAATTTCGTTCATCTCTGAAATGCAATATCTTCGTTTCTAGAAAAAGTAAAAAAAAAAAATTATTCTATTTTAGGATAAATCATACGATTGTTCATTGATTTTCATTTTTTTTTAAATCTTTATTTTTATTTTTTTTTTTATATATGGGTATTATCATTCATATTTACAAAAGGTCGTTCATTAATCTTCAATATTTCAATATCGTAAATCGTTAATGTATCGTAACTTTATTCCTGAGTGACCATTCATCATAGAGAATCTCGTTTTTTTTTGAGTTCTCTTCCTTCCTTTTTCCTTCTTTGAAAATTCGAGAATACGACTCCTCTGACTCACGTTTCCGAAATTCACTCTGCGATCGCAGCAGGATCGTTTCTAGTAGCTTTACAGGAAAGGGCTCGAGGGTAGAAGTGTGAAAAAATCCACAAATACACCAAAGCTCGTAACGAAGAATTGAAAAAAAAAAAAAATGCAAATCTTGCTCGTACAGTGGATAAAATTAAAAACTTTTGCCTCCTTTTTGCTTTTTTTTTCCTTTCTATAATCCTTTTTCTCTAATTTCGTATTTTTCTCACCTCTAAATTCTCAATCTTTGTATTATATATATATATATATATTTTTTTTTTCTCTTCTCACGAATAACAATCTAATTGAACAATCTCGTATATTAAGGTCATCAATCGCGAATGCAAGTATTTGGCGGGTAATAAATATACGAAGTATCTTCGAAGCTAGTATTATCGAAGGCTTTTTTTTAAGTGTTTTTTTTTTACTTTTTTCGTCAAAATGAATAATTATCACAAGTACATGAGCTTTTTTAAAATGAAAAATTGTCTTTACGAGTTACACAAGCTACACGATAATTGTGTTAATAAATCGTTCCTTTGTCGTATTCGAGGAAGTAGATTTTTTTTTCCATTTCTTTTTTATTTTTGAATACGTTCTTTTTTTTCCCAAAGTTTAATTTTAATCAATAATCGGTATGATAAAACTATAATATGGGTATGATAAGTCGTTACAGGTATTGGTAGTGGATGAGCCAACATGACTACATGACTATATCTATACGGTTCTTGATATGAAATGCGTTAGTAATGTTTGTTTGTTTGTTTGTTGTTTTTTTTTCTTCTTTTTTTTTTTTTATAAACGAATACTTAATGGATAAAATTTCTACAACGATCATAATTCGATGCTGCGATGATAAGACTATTATTTTTCTTTCATTTTCGTCTTTGTTTGTTTGTTTGTTTTTTTTTTTTTTTTTTCGTTCGCGTACTACACATGTGGATGTTTCAATGAGTCATTTCTTCGTTTTTTTTTTTTTTTTCGTTTATCAGTATTTTTTCTCATTATTTTTCATCCTTCACTCCGATTAGTGAATTATTCGTGTTGCAATTGAAAGATGCGTTTTTTTTTTTTTTCGGCCCAAATAACTTTTTATCGTGCGATTGAACGAGACGTGTGTTTACCTTTTTTTATGAGGTGGAATTTTTTCAATTCTCCTTTCAGTGAGTCTGCAATTATTCTGGGGCGTGGGAGTGATGTGAAGAAAAAAAAAACAGTGATAAAAATAAAATTTTACGATCTGCTGCTGAGGTGGGTTGTCATCGAGTACTTGTCGCGTCTCGATAAGTGATCTTTTTGTTTTTTTTTTCTTCTTTTTCATCGTTTTGGGATCGTCTTCGAGGCAATGGAAAATTATACTTAGGCATTACATATATATATTTGTGTATGTATATATATATCAATCGAGACACATTCATACTTCGCTTTTCGGTACTAGAAAAAAAAAAAACAAGATGATTAATTATTCGCACTGGTACATCGCTCGCTGCAATAATTATTTACAAACTTTCGTAATCGTTATGATTTTTTTTTTCGGTGATTTTTCGTTTTGACGTTACGAGTATACGCGGGATCAATCATTAATATTATACGGTACGGTGTATTGTTTTTTTTTAACATTAATAAAATTTATCAATAAAATCAATATCACATAATTAATATTAGTAATATATATATATATGCATGTCTATGTATATAGATGAAAATCGCTTTAATGGAGACAAAATGTCAATTTCGAATGTTAAAACACCATTTCAATTGCTGCAGGATCTTTTTTCTGCAAAATTTCGAAAAAAAAAGTGTTTTTTTTTTTTTTTTAAGAGTGGAACATTACGAAATACGACATCAATAGGAATAATAAATCTTTTTTGTTTTGTTTCTAGCACAAGATAATCATCGCTCGGTAACCACAATTTTCAAATAATTCAATAATTCATGAAAAAAAGGAATTTTGTTTTTCTCCAAAAACGATTTTGTTATTTTTGACGAAATTCGAAAGGAGCAAGAATGAGGGTGGTTGAATTGCCACGTTACAATATGACTTTTATGAAATCTTGTATGGGTAACGTCGAGAGACTCTGAAATAATTTTTTTTTTTTTTTTTATTTTGTCATCCTAATATTCGGAATTGCATTTTTTTTTTAATTTTTCAAAACACACAATATATTTTTATTTCGTAAACAAGGCTTAATTAGCCAAATCCGAGTGGTAACAAAACTGCAAATTTCTTCTCCATAATTTTCAACGCTCTTTATAATAAATAATAATTTTAAAAAATCACAAAATTCTCAAAAATTATCGAAAAATAATGAAAATTCACAACTTTTTGTCATTTTTTCCGAGATAAATTGTAAAAAAAAAAAAAATTCAAACGCAATGATAATTGTTAAAATCATGACAATTCAAATTTCGCCAAGTCATTGAAAAAGAAAATAAAAAGAATCGCGTGCGGGGGGCACTGTGTGATTTTTGTCCCATGCGTTTCTCTCGTCCGATATTTCATTTTTTCTTTGTCTCGTACTATACGTTATTTAGGAAGAATTATCATCTATCTAATTGGTTTTTCTTTTTTTTTTTTCACCTAATGATCGAACAATTGTTTAATGAAAATTCATGAAAAATTTATAATTACGAATAATCGAATGAAAAAAATTAATAATATTACGTCATCAACGTGATAAAAATTCACGGATCGTCACGCTGCTCGAGATGAATTATTCGTTAAAATTTTCCGAATGGGATTCGCGAGTTATTAATTATGTAGGCTTCAATTAAATTTTACATGTACAATTATAGAGACCATTCACATTACTTTTTGTTATTTTGTTTTTTTCTTTCTTTAGTGTATGCATTAAAAATTTAATCCTCTGTACGCAGACAGATCTCTACGTATAAGGCTGATTAATCACGTACGCACTCGCACCCAGAGAAAAAAAAAACATATACACTGTTTTTTTGGTTTTTTTTTTCCCCACATTGGGACTTTTTTTCCTCCACATCGTTGAGTCTTCGGTGATTTGATTTTCAAAGATTTTTTCCTCGGTGCAACGATATACACGGAAATTATCCAACCGAAACCGTGATAAATTTGTCATCTTGATGGTTACTTTTTTTTTTTAATTAAAAATTTTGTCCCCATGCGATGAAAAAAAGATTTTTTTTTTTCGTTTTCGCGTAATGCGCAATTATTTACAAACTGTTTTTTTTTTTCTGCAACGGAGCACTTTAATGGCAATGCGACGTATTCGGTGAATTCGAATTTTAGTTATTGCAAATAACTATGGTCTTGCACGAGGACAGTCCTTAAATTAAGGTGGCAGTAGAGTAACGTTTGACGTACCTCGGTGTAAAAGCGCAACAACTCATACAATGATTACAATCGTTGATAAATGGAACATTGATATTCAATTTATATGTACAGGATCATTCTGGGATAGTTATGGGATAGTTATGGTTTTCATGGCTTTCTCAAGCTTTCAGCACTCGGATCGAAATTTTCTATAAATTTTATTCCAATTGCATCGGCCAGCATGAATATCACGCAAAACTTTTGCCGATGCATAAAATCCCAGTTTCGTCACAAGTGACGCCTCGAAATTTCAAAAAAAAAAAAAAAAATCACACACACACACACGCACGCAAATACATTGCTCTATGGAGTAATGTATAATATCGATTGAATGAATTCTCCCAAACGAGTCTCAAATTCTCTTCGCTAAAATTCAAATTTATTCCCTTCTCAAATGCCACAACTTCTCCTTGCTCCTCCTCTCCTGTTGTTCTTTCGTTCAAAAAAGAAAACAATTATCACGATTCGCGGATTGGTTTTATGGGATTGTAAAATACGATAAAAATGACGAAATTTTTTTATTTGGATCGAAGACATGGTATCAAGGTTGTGCATTAGGGTGTGTCGAAAATGGACTTCTTTTTTTCGTCGCTCCTACCACTCAAAACTTTAGGCTTCAACATTAAAGAGGTCCTCGTTCAAGGAGGGCGGTTAAGCTTGAAGATTAGAGGCCTCTCAACGAGGATTTAGGTTTCCCATCTAATTAACACGTAGAAAATAATGTTTTTCGTTCAAAATGATGTCAGGCAACCAAAAAATTGGCGATGTCTGTGTGTTTCTTGGCTTTTTCGAAAGCTCGACTCGTCCCCTAAACGATGATAGGTCGTTTTTCGACTTATACCTTGTTCCAATTTTTTTTTTACGCCACTTTTCGACCACAATAGTCACTTTTTCAAGTTTACAAAGTCTCCGAGGTATCAATGAGTCCGAAATAAATTGCTGCAAGTATTGATTGTTGATTCGAATATAAATAACCGATTCCAAAAATTCGTAAAACATATAAAATTTCTTAAAATAAACATGGTTTTTTTAATAAAATTAAAGATACGGAAATACGGAATTCAATTTTATTAAAAAAAAAACTATGTTTATTTCGAGAAATTTTGTATGTTTTACCAATTTTTGGAATTGGTTATTTATATTCGAATCAACGATCAATACTTGTAGCAATTCATTTCGGACTCGTTGATCCCTCGGAGACTTTGTAAACTTGAAAAAGTGACTATTGCGGTTGAAAAGTGGCGTGAAAAAAAAATTGGAACAAGGTAAGTCGAAAAACGACCAATTTTTTGGTTACCTGACCTCATTTGGCAATTTTTTGGTTGTCTGACATCACTTTGAATGAAAAACAATATTTTTTTACGTGTTAATTAGATGGGAAACCTAAATCCTCGTTGAGATACCTCTAAACTTCAAGCTACAGCGCCCTCCTTGAACGAGGGCTTCTTTAAGGGGTAACACCACTGTAAAAATCTAAAAATGCACAATTTTTTTTTGGGATGTAAGAAAAGGTAATAAGATAATAATATTTGAGGAAGTTATTAGGCATATATTTAAGTCTAATATAAAAAATTATTATCAAAACATATTCAAAAATGGCAACACTGGAGCCATTCTCGCGAGACATGCGGCACGCAGTGTGACTGTCACAAATTTGAATTTGAAAAAAAAGCACTCAATCTATAGATATATTAATAGCTACAGAAATACGTAGGAGATTTTCGAGAAGTTAATTTAAACATTATTTATTAACAAATAAGTGCCCTCTCTTTTGTCGAAAATTCAAAATTTTTATTCAAATACTCGCCAATGACACAAAAATCAATATTTTTAAAATCCCCTACGTATTTCTCTAGCTATAGACATGTAGATTAAGTAGTTTTTTTCTAGATTTAAATTTGCATATGAAATTCTGCAGCACTGCGTGCCGCAGAACTCATTCAGTTTCACGAGAATGGCTCCAGTGTCGCCATTTTTAAATATTTTTTGATAATAAATTTCTGTATTATACTTAAATATATGCCTAATAACTTCCTTAAATATTATTATCCTATTACCATTTCGTCCATCTAAAAAGAAATGGTGAAAACAGCGCTTTTCGTTTGTTTTTACAGTGGTGTTACCCCTTAATGTCAAAACCTAAAGTTTTGAGTGGTAGGAGCGAAGAAAAAAAAGTCCATTTTCGACACACCCTATTGTGCATCTGATCCCCCGGATTTATCCTATCATATACATTATTATTACTCCGCACGATAAAATTGTTTTTATTTTTTCAAAATTACACGACGCTGAGAATTTTCTTTCTTTTCTTATTTTAATTTATTTTTTTTCGCGAAGCACGATAAAATTGCGGGAAATTTATTGGATCGAAGATATTCGAATTTGGCTGTGATCCCCTCGATTTTATTTCGTTTTTTTTTTTTTCTTCAAATATATATTCTCATTCGCGTTCAATGAAAATTTCATTAGCTGTAGAGTTTTCGTCGACGTGAGTTCAATCGTTTTACTCCAATCCTTAAATTATCATGTATTATTTTAATCTCAATGCGATTTGTCGTTGATCGCCGAGGCTTATATATTTGTAATTAACGTCCGTACGATCTGTGTAATTTGTGTGTGTGTGTGTGTGTGTGTGTGTGTGTGTGTGTGTGTGTGTGTGTGTGTGTGTGTGTGTGTGTGTGTGTGCGCGTGCGTGCGTGCGTGCGTGCGTGCGTGTGTGTGTGTGTGTGTGTGTGTGTGTGTGTGTGTGTGTGTGTGTGTGTGTGTGTGTGTGTGTGTGTGTGTGTGTGTGTGTGTGTGTGTGTGTGTGTGTGTGTGTGTGTGTGTGTGTGTGTGTGTGTGTGTGTATGTGTGAAAAGCGAAGAGTCGGAAGCAATGATGTCGGATGGTGGTTTAACTTGGTCCCGAACATGAGTCAGAGTCTTGCTTTTTTCCCCTTCAAATTCATTCAATTTTTCTCAAAGCAAAAGAAAAAAAAATAAGAAAAAAACGCAAAAGAAAAATTAAAGTTATTCATCGTGTGATTTTCGTTTTTGTACAGGGAACGTTTTTTATTTTTTATTTTTCTTCTTGTTTTTCTCGTTCTATGCTTCTCTCGTCGTCTCATCGACTATAATGGCAACTTCCACTCGTTAATCCCATTGTTTTTAATTAAATTACCTTTAGCTAGCTACTAAAAACTACGACGTTATAGCTATAATTATGCTATCAACAATCGTGCGAAACATCCGGGATTTTTTTCTGTTTTTTTTTTGTTTTTAGTTCTTGGCATTTTTCGTGTTTTTTCTTTCCCCTCTTCTACTCTTCTCTCGTTATGGCAGTATTTACAGTTTGCGAATTTTCGCCACGCGGTCTCTCAAAGTCCATTAAGATTTCACGCTAGCCAACGATCGTCGAAATTAGCAATTTAGAAAAAAAAAAAATTGTTGGAATCGATCGTTGAATATTATCGTTTAGGAATACTTGGGATTTTGAAAAAGAAAATCTTTTAGCACCATTATGGTGTTTTTTTCCTTTCTTTCTTTCATTTCGCAATAAACTCGACCGTGGTTCGTTTCGACTATATATATACTTATTGTATATTCGTATCCTAAGGCGCTATTGTATAACTATATATTCAATTAATTTCACCATATTAAATATTTACATTATAAGCACGATCATTTAATTGAATTAACTAGCGTTCGAGACTTGACGATTTGAAAAAAAAAAATTCTCGTCGAAACTTTCACTCGGCACTTTGTTTTTTTTCTATTATTACTCCCCCCCCCTCCCCGGTATATCACTCGTTATACGAGATTCGTTGATTTTGAAATACGAGTCGACACATTGAGGGGACAAATCCGGCAAATTGATCGTAAAAATTGTATCGTTTCTTCTTTTTCATTATAAAACAACAACAACAAAAAAAACAACTACGAAATGCAATATTTTCAATAAATTCCTTCAACTCGGAAGCGATTTGCTAATTTACAAAATTTCTTTGACAATGCGATAAACAAATGTGCATACTCGGCCTTAATCGAGCTCTGACCAAATTATCACAAATCGTTGAAAAATTATTTTATTATTTTATTACTTTTGGACATTGAGAATATGCTTCACGCATAATATTCCCGGGCAATCGTGAGATTTGATGAGAGTTTTAGGCGCACTTGATAATGAAATTAAAATATGAAATTAAAAAAAAAAAGCATAAACCATTTCAAAGATATTGGAAAAAATTTAAAAAACTGATTTAAAAAAAAGATGTTCAACGAATCATGAGAATTTTCTTTTTCTTTCTGGATCAAATGAGTTCGTTGATTTTTTTTTCGAAGTTTCCCATTTTTTATTTCAAATTACGGTTTTCGAATTTTTCCAAAGCTGTACGTATGAAATTATTCATTCAATGACCCGGAAATATTTTCCGTGCGATATGAAACCTTTCTACGAGAACATATCCAAGAAATTTACGACTTTTCACCAACTTCTCAAAAACTCAAAAGCAAAAAAAAAAAAAAAAATTTCAAAAAGTGAGAAACTTCTGAAAAGATTCACGCGTCTTAAAAAAAAATCAACAAATTCGTTTTGTGTTTCAAAAAATGATATTTCACTGATGCAGTGCTAAACAATTATTTTAAAACAAATTTATCAATTAATTTTTGTTCGATGACGTTGAATTTTTTTTCAAATTTTTCTCACCCAGCGGGAATAACTGAAATTCTGATCGGATGAAACTTTTGGTTGGTGTACGCGAAGGATCCTTAAAGAAAGTTGTTTTTGTCACTGAATCTTTTCAAATTATTCAAATTAAAAATTACGGTTTCGTTGCAACGACCCACGATACGAAATAAAAATATTTTTATCGCGGTTCTGGACTCGTTGTCAGTGGGGGAGGAGGATTGTTTTTTGTAGGGGGCTGGCTGATCGAGAATCCACACTGAGAGAAATATGAACAGTTATAGCATCTAAAAGATCACAGCTATGAAAATTTAGTGCAGGCAAATATTAGATTTAGCAATATCGAGAATTTCATTGTTACCGAGACTAAAGTAAAATTGATTGTGTTGACCTTTTCGATGTAGACCATCGCCATTGGCAATTGTAGCCATAAGAATATATTAAACGCGCTTTATCGTTACGAGGAGCTATATGGTGTTCTGATTCAGTTAGTTCCAGCAACGGCCGCTACGTCGCGCATTCGCTCGAGATCGTTCTCGCAATGGAAAGTCAGCCTCGAGCAGTATGTAACCGAACGAGCGAACCGAGCTTGTAGTACTCTGGCTTCGTTGAAAAATCATATTTTGATATAATCGCGAAGCTCCGAGGTCTATTTTTTTTACATCTTCTGCTTTTCCGCGGTGCTTCTGGGGCTCTATTCTCGAGTCCATCCCAATGGTTCTCGTATGCGACTTTCAATTGAACGATCATTGCATTTTGTATATGCCAGATTCATAAAAGCGATTCGAGAATAGAGCCCCTGATTCGATATTGGCAAGCGAAAAAAATAAAGCTAGGAAAAATTTGCTCCGCAAAAAAAAAAAAAAAACACGAAAAGAAAAAAATCTACAAAACAAACACCGCGAGCAAACCAGGTCTCAATTGCATATATTTGAAAATTTCAACTATGTATAGCTCTCTAATTTTTTAACTCTCGCACCAGTTGATTGCAGTCAAGAGTAAACAGTCGAACGAAAATATAATAGAATCGCTGATACTGTATCATCGTGTTACCGTAACTATGCGCAATTTTTTCTGGCAATTTAAACAATGAAATTGAGGTCTTTCTTCAACCATCAATTTACCCTTCCTATGATCATTTATTCCCTCTAAGTGCGAGCTCAAATCATGAACGACCGATGAACTGAAAAAGGGTACAAGCAATTAGTCGATTTTTCGTATCCAAGAGCAGGAAGTGTTCGTCTCGTGTGCTTTGGTAAAAAATAAATACAAAAAAAGTGCACAAAATTGTCCCCCTCCGAGCAATCTCATGTTTCAAAATTGTTTGTCCGTGGGGTTTTTTTTTTTTTCAAATTTAATTTAATTTAATTTTTTTTTCCCCTCGTTATTTACAAAAGAAGAACGATCATGTAATTGAGATATTTCGTTCGCGGTTGTCCGTTGATCTTCGTTCCATTCTCATCGCCATTTTCACTCGCCGTGTCGTTCTTAGCCTCGACGATCGTTTCGAGACGATCGATCGAGCCATTGCCGGCCTCGCCGCTGTCACGATTGTTCGACGGATCGCTGTCGAACGTATCGTCGGAATCAACGTCGATCGACCGATTGTTAACGTGAATCTTGACGACAGCGTCGACATGAAACTTCGTACCGTCGCTCGACGACGATGTCGTCTGACACGAGCCATTCGTCTCGTGTCTCATTGCGTTCTCGCATTTACGACATATCGAGCCCTCGACGCTCGTTGTCTCTTCGTCGGCCGACATCTGACATCGAAAGCATATGAGATCGGCATCATCCTGATCGCTGGAAATGTTACAGTGCGCGCAACGCGAGAGGCAATTGTTGCCGTTGACAACGTTGCAAAGCGGACACGGCGGACTATTATTCTCCGATTCATCGTGATAATCACGCTCCTCGGATTCAGTCTCATCATGCTCGTGATTTACCGTCCAGACTCGATTGTCAGCCTCGCGTCGCGAACGATCGCAAATTTGTACGGGGCTCCTGTAATTTTTTTTTTTTTTTTTTTTCAATTCTACTGATATGCTCGCTTAGCATATGGACGGGAAACTTGTGCCGAGTCAGGAGGCCGAAAAAAAGCGATTTTACGAGAATTGTTTTTTGAAATAATCATAAGCGTATATGTGTGTTCGGTACGGAAGTTTCGTATTTGAGAGAGTAATATTTGATGAAGATTCTGCAATTTTTTTTCGTACAAAAATGCTCATTGACAAAAGGAAGTTAGAGCCGATGTTCGAGAAGCATTGAGAAGATATTCTCGATATCGACGATCGAGAAGATACAGAAGTCATTGAGCAAGATATCTCTCAGAAACGACTGCATCGATCTTTCTGAAATTTTTCGTGCTCCTTTTAGTCATGAAAATCTGGCTTTTGATCGATGGATTTCAATTTTCAATGTGTATACTTTCGATTTTATAAACGAAAACGATTTTGCAAAAAGTTTTGCAAAAAAATCAAGAAATCTGACTCCAAAACACACTCGCCATTGCGTTAAAACTTGATATTTCAAAAGTTCTATGGATCAATCGCAGGATAAACTCGTAAGAAATTTTTTTTGATTTTTTGATTTTGAATAACCCGATGCTGAATGGAAAAGCTCTTGCAAAAGTACTTTTCAAAAACGTGTGTGACGGGTATATCGGGCTGTGACTTGTTTGTAAATGAAAATTTTTACGATTCTCCTTTGAATGTTACTTTTTCAAATACAACATTTTTGTAAAAACGTGTGGCTGTAATTAAAGAAATTCCCAAAAATTCAATTTTTTTTTGGCTTCCTGACTTGGTGGCACGACAAGTCTATTAGCGATAATCGTCATCGTCTCGCGTGTATCAAAATAGTTTGATAATTATGGGAGAAACGACTAGAACTTCTAGCAACTGCGCGAACAGACCCTCGTGCAATTACTTTCCTGTTTACCCGAGTCTTTTGGCGATAATTGTATTTTTTTTTTTAATTAACAAAAAATCCTTTCTGTCGTAAAACCATTGATTTTATATCCTCTCTTTCTCTCTGGCGTTACGAATCGTCAGGAAAAATTTGTTTTGTCACTCTTCATTTCAAAAGTTGATTGCTCAGATATTCCTTGACTCCCAATAATTGAGAAAGACCAAAAAATTGTGTCAAGCCAGATAACAAATCAACAAGCTCGAATGGCTTTTCCCCCCAATACTCCCTGGTGTATCAATGATGCCTGAAGTGGAACGAAAATATAAGTTTGTTTAAAAAACAATGATTTTCAAGCTTTCATCGCACATTCAGATTCCAGATTCCTAAAAAGATCCCCAAATACGTTTTCATAATTTTTTACTACGAGGGACCACCCTTACGAGGGGATGAAATTTCGAAAAAATCGTATCTCGTGGTGCATGAGTTAGGTACCCGTCCACCCGCAGCAGAGAAGTCTCTGAATTATATCTTGCATTGGTGAGAGATCTTCCAGAAAGTTATATCCAAAATTTGTTCTGAAATTTCATTGAGAAACAAATAAGTCTCAAAGTACTCCCAATGACTTCGAATGCGTCGGTTTTTGATCTTTTTTTTTGGCAGCTCTGAAAATATTGATTTAAAACCGACTATCAGCGGACATTTGTAGATATTTACATAGTTTTGGGTTTGGGTTAGGAAATAAATTTATAGTGCCCAAATAGTAATATGGACAAATAAAAAGGTGCGTTTTTGTTTTGTTTGGAATAATACAATGTCAGCGATTTGGGAGTGTACACACGCTCAGTGGTGCTAGGATTAGTTCCGTCGTTGCTGACTTCTAGATGGCTTAAATGATACCGCTTCCCGCAAGAATTTCAATAGCATGTATTAAAAAACATGGAATCGTCATTCCGTGATCGGTTGGACCTTGAGCGAGTCACAGAACAAAAAATACGTAAACGTAGAATTTAAGAAATTCTGAAATAGATCGAATGTCGACGCATTCGAATTTTTTTGCCGAAAAAATTCGGACTTCATACTGAAATTGCGTCAAGAAAGCGCTCGATCATTTTTTTCGCAGTGCCATTCGAGATTGCTTTGCGTTATGAAGCTTTTGTTGCATGGGATAAGACCTGAAACAATTTTCGCGATCTAATTTGCCTTCAAATTTCATCAGAATGCTTAAAATCAGGCCTAGCCAACGAGATTCATCATCGAACAAAATAATTCCTCTCCAAAATCCCAATTCGTTCAATCCCCCCTCATTACCTGGAATCTTGATATCGTTCCTGAGTTCTCTTGACTTTTCCCTCGTTCGTATCATCATCCAGCTGTTCGATACGTCTGATACCACCGCGTTGCTCGACATCATGATATCTCGATGAGTTTCCCGGCAGCGGGCTCCTGTGAGCCATGCACGGACTTCTCGCCTGGTCGTGATGCCGCAAATCCAGATCACACTGATGCTCGCACGTTTTTCTCGTTCGTTCCTGTTCCGATTTTCGCGGTGAACCGCCCGAACCGCACGACAACGATCCCGCAATGCTTTTTGATCTTCTCTCGCCACGATCGTAATTCGTCTCATCGTGACAATAACGCGGCGAACCTTCAACCTTCATTGGACTCTTCATGATCGACGAAATTGTACTCGCTCGACGTTCCTGCTGATTTCTCGTTCCCACCGCAAGCCTCGTCGATGCTGCCTGACGCTCGATTCTCTCCTCCACGAATCTGCCACACTGACTTGGCGTTTGGGGTCTGTAGTTGCACGTCCTCGAGCGCGAATCGCACTCGCTGCACAACAATAAATTCGACTTGCTGCCGGGATGCGACGTATAACCGTTGCAGGTGCCACAATATTTTTCATCCTCGTTGTCGTCGCTCTCGAAAAAATGCTGACTCAGGCTACCGATTGACTTGGCATCGCTCGATCTACCGTCGATTCTTCCGGAGCTCAAGAAACTTTTCGTCTCGTCCTCATCGACCTTTCTTTGCTCGTCCAGCGGCGTTGTTCTTGCAATCGTCATTATCGCATCCGTCGTTCTCGCTCCAACATCGGCATCATCGTTCATCGACGATCCATCGTCATTCAGATAACCACGGACACGCTCCATTTTACTTTTGCCACGCTCAATGCGCGGCCTTATTTCTCGTTAAATGAAGCTCTCGCGGTTTCTCTCGTTGTCCTCGATACTCGATGTCGAACTAGCGCCGCATATCTGCAGCTCAATTTCCGCCAATCTGTGCTCGACCTCCCACTGTTGCTGATTCAATTTAACGCTCATCGTCGCATTCTCCGTTTCCAAGCAAACGAGACGCTCCCGCAAACGCTTGATCTCGGCCAATAATGCCTCGTGACTGCCCAACAGCGGTGTCGCACCCTCGGATACCAGCTGGGTCATGCTGTTGCACGTCATACCTGCGAATTGCGGGTAAACGAAAAATAATGATCAGTCCTTTGGGTATGGATTTTTATTTCTTTGTTGGATTGCAGATTTCGGATGAATGGGCTTTCTGCATTTTGTGCTCGATTCTTTATTAATCCCTTCATTGGTAAGGACGCACATATGCGTCCTAAACTGAAGTGGATATTTCTGTCAAGGACGCATATATATATATGCGTCCAGTGCCAAAAACGAGGATTCAGGATAGTTCTGGTGCGTGAACGACCGTCTATTAGGGGTTTCTTTGGGTCGCTGAACACGAATCTGGTGTAAAATTTTCAAAATTCCAAATGACTGATCCGAAATGGCCGACCGCAAAATTTTGGAAAATCTTAAAATTCGGGGAATTTAGATGAAATTGAATTGAAAGTTCAAAATGGCTGATCCAATATGGTGACCATAATTTCGAAAAATCTTAAAATCCGGCGAATTGTTATGAATTAATTTTGGTACTTGAGGGTGTTTTTGGTATTCGTGGGTGGTTTTGAGCAAGTGTAAAGTTATGACAAAACGTCTTTTAGAGTACATTTGTGAGCTCTTTCTCCGAATTTTTTTTCACTGCCAGAAATGTTCAACTAGGTCTGAGAATTGTCTGCCAGTGATGAAGGGGTTAATTTTATTGCTTCCTCGTAGAGGAAGCTTTGCTTAGTATAGTAGTCAGAATTAGTTGTAGACAGAAATGGCTGTCAGAATTTTGTTCAATAACTATTAAGATGTCTCTTTGGTAGCTTGAATTATTTTTTATTCACAAATTAATTTTGATTCTTCGTCATCCATCTGATATTTTTCGTTGAATCATATCATCTCGGCTAGCCTCAAAATTGTTGAAAGCTTTGTAACAAATATATCATACGAATAAATAATTCTTGATTTATTATGATAATCAGTATAAATTTATCACGTACGGAAAATAAAAGGGCGGACCGTTTGACATTGACAATTATTTACAATTAGCATGAATTACTGCAAGCACTCGTGGCAGAGGGCTCTGTCAGCTGATGCGTAAAACGATCGAGTCGTACTGATCATTGATTCGAATTGCCAAACATCCCGCGATCCTATTTTTTTAATTTATTTAAAAAAATGTAATCCCATCGAAAGCTCAAATTTCGTGAACAAATTGATTGTAAAATTAATCATTTCTCCGGTTCCTAATAAGTAGATTAATTTTTAATTGAGATTGCGGTGGGGTGATTCGTTTCGTACATATCCTATGGCTAAAATGGCAATTTCAAAGATAAAATGTCTTGCGGAAAAAATTGGCAATGTGATCTGAAACTTTACAGTCTCGAAAAAAAAGCGTTTAAGAATTATAATATTTCCAATTCGCAATATTCTCGAACAGCTGCCAAAGTGCGCAAGGACTATGCCTTAAAGCGATGATGTAGTTTGTCTGTTTCACGTCAGAATGAAAATTAGCATCGAGCTTGATGCTAATTTACTTCATTCTTGTGTTTATCGTAGCGCTAACGAGAGTCATTGATCGTCCGGAGAAAATGTTCGATCGACTTGGGACAGAGTTATAACGTTCCGCGATTAAATTGAAAAACTGAAATTTCAATCTTCATCCCCGAATTACCATTTTTTTTTTAAATTGCCATTTGAGTCTATACGAAAAATTTAATTTTTTAAATCCTTTGCTAAAAAAATTTACCTACCAACAAATTTGTTCAACGCAATTTGACGATCCACTAGAAATTTGAAATTGCAATTTGGAAAAAAAAAATCGATTTAGATATTTCTGGTTTGATCACGTTTTGTTGTTCTCGTTAATAAATCGCTCTCCCATCGAGCGAGCCTTGCTCGCTTGTAGTCTCTCGATTTCGTTTAATTACGGGAAATACCGATCGTTCGGGCGCACCGAGCTGTGTCGTATACAGGGACTTGGTGCGAATAGAACACAAATCTCACCTTTGAGAAACCATTAATATTCCATAAGAACACCCTCGGGTGCACACGTTTCCTCCTACAAGATTAAGGATACCGGCGATAACCGTTATTTTCGATCGAATCTATAGTATAAGGCTATCGTTTCGTTACAGAAGCTGTTGAAAATATCGTCGACAAGCCTTTTTTTTAATTTATTTACGAGAATGGATAAATAAATATACGAAAAAAATTAACAAACGCGGTGTTGTTTCTGCAACTTTTTACCCCACGTATCATCAGGGGGAATAAATATTTTCTTCGCTATAAAAGTAAAGTGACGCCAAAAGTCATTATTTTGATGATAAAATATTTCGATATTTACGATAAAAAATTACGATAATGACGAATGAAAAGAAAAATGTTGGATGAAAAATATATAGGATTATTCAGGAAATTGTTTGTCAACTGGATAATTAATTATCATCAATCAATATCCTCGAAAATCAATGATAATGGAATCATCATATCGAAATACCCACGAGCAAGAACAAAAAAAAAGTTTTTTTTGTCCTTTCTATCACTTTTGTCTGTTGAAATATATTTTCTCCTCCATTTTGCATATGAATAAGATGTAATCGACATTCTGTCGAATCATATGAAGCTTGATTCGAGCGTTATGATGCAAAAGGCGAGGCGGAGATGCGCTCGGGAGTCGTGGTTGAAAGAAAATTTTGAACGATCGCGAATACCGGAAACCGCCTTTCCCTACCGAACATATCTTCCATCCAGTCCGTCTCCTTTCATCGAATTAAAGCTATGCTTCGTTTTGCGAATACTTTATTGAAGAAAAAAGGAAAAAAAAATGTAACCCTCGCTTCCGCGATCTCCGCCGTATCCCGATCCTTCCCTTAGGATATGACCGCATTCATTCACCCAAGTCCCCAGCCTCGGCATCCCTCTGATGTCTCACGAAGAATCGCGAAAATCATGAGAAATCTCCGGCTGGTAATTATTTCATTTCCTCGGTTCGTTAAGATTTTGTACGAAGCCTTATCCTCTCTCAAGATATAAATATGAAATATAAGGCTGTATCCGCATATATACGAGTACAAGACCCTCTTGCCAGGTACATGGAGTTAATTATAAGACTGGTAATTAACAAGTTTGAGTTGTTGGCTGAGAAAAAAAGGATTTTGCCGGGACCGACGGAAAAAATTCAGCGGCATAAACCGCGAAAGAACGACGTAGTAGAAAATAATGAAAAATTTTATTTTCGAAAACGTTGCTAGCTCTTTGAGCGAAAAATCATGTCGAAGATTGATAGTTTGATTGGTGCGTGTGTTGTCAAGGCAGCGTAATAATGAATTCCATGGATCAGTGCAATTATGGAATACATTTCTTTGTCTTATTTTTGTCCAATTCTCATTTCTTTCTCATTCGTACGGATCAATACCTTTAATTTGCCAATTAGCCAGAGCTCTCTTCACATGTTCGATTTCCTTCTCTCTTCTCTCTTTCTCTCTCTCTCTCTCTTTCTCTTGCGTTCGCGTTTTTTTTTCTTCCCGAGCTCGTGTCTGCCTTGTGGTTCGAATTTCAAGAGCTCTTCGCCACGATTAATTAAACGGCCAGGAGACGAAAGCGTTGATTGCTCCGGATTAACTCGATGAGGGAAGAGGTCTTTGCACACCTAGTTTTGCTTTTCTTCTTAATTACCAATTGTGTCGAATTTTTTTCCCCGTTTTGGTATCGAAAAATCAACGACCGAGCAAGAGCGAGGAGAAAATTTCGACGATACTCGGTAAAAAGTGCATCAACAGCGCAAAGTTATATTCGGATTGTCGGATTTCTCGTTAAGAAAGATAAGTACTAAGGATGAATGGGCTTGAATTTGGCAGTGATGATAAAATAGCCTAAAATTAGTATCTTTTGCGACAGAGGACTGTGGTATATGTCGTCTTGATACTGATATTTTTCAATAGTTTGATTGTTGATAAACCATTTCTTTCTGTAATCGTGTATGAATAGCCTGTATGCGGTGTATAGAAATTTTGAGTTTTTTTCTGCAAACATTTATACGACAGTAGCCTGATGCAACAGATTCCAATCGTGCAAAAATCCAACTGTACACGTGCAACTCTAATCAGAAAATGCGGTTAAGCATCACCATAATCGTACAGAGAAAAACACGTTTCAGTTGTATAATACATTCCGACTGTACACCATCAAACTTTTAACACGCTTTATGCTACTGAAAACCCTTCGGCAATACACTTTACAACTGGAAACGTTCCAACTAAATATATCCCAACTGCACGCTATCTTATACCGACAACATTTCAACAAAAACACATTCTATAACTGTAAACGTTCCAACTAAACCGGTCCCGCCTGTACACTGTTTTACTAAAAACGTTTCAACAGCTAACGGTACAAGCGAACAAAGGTCTAACTGTACACTTTCCAATTGAACACGTTCAATTGGATTGCTTTTGCAATTGGATTACAATTGATCACGTTCCGACTGAATTCGTTCCAACTGAAGACTCTGTAACTGAACACCTTCCAACCAAACACCTTTCCACTAAACACCTTCCAATTGAACATATTCTACGTGATCACATGGCATAGATACGATGCACCCGTGTAGCAGTGATTGGTAAAAGTATTCTGCTTTGCCATGAGGATTGAAATTTTTTTATGTCAACTGGAATGTGTTGAGTTGGAATGTGTAGAATTGAAACGCGTACAGTTATTCCACGTTATTATAAACTTATTTGGTCGATCGCTCGTCCCTGATAGAAGGCACATCAACCTATCGCTCATTATAGTGCGTCTCATCAGTGAGTTTGATATGATATTTAAAACATGATACAATAAACTTTCTGCCTCGATTTTCATCGCTGTCACATATGTATTTAATTATAAAACTATTATCAAACTCCATATAATGAAATAAAGTCCGTAGAGCATCTCGTTAAAAGTTTTATTCTCCGCCGTGACTTGGACGATACGAATGTGCCTAATAGAAGAAGGAAATAAAAATCTAGCCGTTGGACGCGTGTTCGGTTCCCCTCCCCCCATTATCGCGAGATACTACGTCGGATCGCATAACGGTTTACGAGTGAAACGCAAGGGATTCCCCGTTGGTCATTATCCCATGTTTCGGTCCCTTCTGGAACCGCCTTGCTCTCATTTTTTCCCCGTTTTTTTTTTTCGTTTTTCGTTCGCGCTGATAAACATGACGTATAGCCGGTTTATCCGCAGAGCACCCAGTTCCTGCCTCTCTGGCGTTTTATCGCAAAAGTCCTTGCGCGTGTACGTCGGTCCTTGCAACGGTGCATTCGCGTTTGTCGACGTTGCCCTCGCGCGTTAAAGCTGGAATTACTCGAATCTCTTGCGACTGCACTGCAAATCCAAGTGTGTAAAAACTACACACTTGGATTTGCAGTGTGAATAATTCGGGGAAGGGGGCAAAAATTTTTGGAAGGCCGACAATGAGAATCGCAAGTTATCCGTTTGATTATATAATAATTCGAGGGAGTCGACTATTTTTCCATTCACCTAGTATATTGATTGTTGCAGGGGGTGAAAATTCTATTCTTATTCTATATGTTGTATTCTGTCTTGAACATTAATGTTATCGAAAAAAAAAGAATTTCGGGCAAGCCTCTTTTACAATCAGCTACTTATTTCAACCGAGTCAAAGAAGCTTCAGCCAAAAGTCTTTTAAGTCAATGGGATTCCCCCATCACGTTCATGAAATCCTTAATTCGCCGAACTCTTTGTTTAACTGGACATTTTAGGAGATTTGGAAAAATTTTTGTATCGCAAAAAATTTTACAATAACGTAATATCATATAAGGTACACATGAACGAATGAAAATAGAGTAGAACAAACGATATAGTGTGAGAGATTGTTAAAAAAGAAAGGTAACGTCATGCGTTGGTATCATGATAGATAAATCAACCCTTATAAACAATCATTCATACAGCACAGGTATATCGATCAAAAATATACAACAGTAGATGTGTAGCATGAATGAGGGCAAGGGCTGGTGGTGGTTTTGGGGGGTTATACGGTCTCTGTGTGTAGGGGTGGTTTTTTCGGGGATGATCGATAACACATCACAGAGAGAGAGAGAGAGAGAGAGAGAGAGAGAGAGAGAGAGAGAAGGTGATTGGGGGTCAATGTGGATCATGGATTTCAAGATAAATATACATATACAGACAGAATTATGGAGACGAGTGAGGGGGTAGTGGTGGTGGTGGTGGTGGTGGTGGTGGTTTTATGGTGGGGTCGAGTCTAAGCTTACCAGAATGGGTGGATTGTCGGCCAGTCGAGGGTTGCGTCGCAGCCGATTGTGCAGCTCTCGCTGTTGGATCCTCGCTGCTCTGACCACTGCTCGTTGCGCTCATCGGGCTGTCAACGCTCCTTCCCGTATTGTTGCTTATGCCGCTTGCATTTAAGCCCAGGCCGATGATACCCGTTGTTTGCTGACCATGAAAACCCCCGTGAGCCCGCGACGGAAGGGGACTCGGACTCGGCGAGAACAACGAGTGTCCAGTCGAATACGGATGCGGACCCCGTAGCTCGATCGGTGATATCCACATGTCTTCCAATGGTACTCTACCTCTTGACTCGACGAGACCCGGTGTGCTCTGACATCTTCCCATCGCCGCTGCGAATTCAATTTTCCAATTTTTCGTTTTCTCGGATCTTTCGGAGATTTTGATTAAGTTTTTTTTTTTTTTTTTTTTTTTTAGAAATTTCTTTCTGCGAACGATTTTTTTTTATCGTTCGAAAGGGAATGTCTTTGAGAAAAAGAGTAAACCCCCGCCACCACTCCCCGGTAAATTTATCTCAATCATGCTAGGGTTCAGTTCGATTATTTTTCTCAGATTTTCCGGAGATTTTGGCTTTTTTTTGGTGGATGATTTTTTTTTACGTTTTATCATTTTGGGCAATGTTTTTGAGAGAGAAAAGAGAGAGAGAGGGAGAGAGACTCCTGCCACTACTTCCCTGTAAATTGATATTGATCTTCCGAGGGTTTGATTGGATTTTCTATCGGTGATTTTTCTCTTTTGGGACAGCATTCGGTTTTCGTGGTATAGCTAAAAAATTATGTCGGCTTTAAAATGGGAATTGACGTATTGGGTCGGATTGTGGGTTGCGTATTGTGAATCGCCTCAATGGTGATCAATCAGGAAGGGAGATCAATTGTTGCTGTGAAATATTTACAATTGAATTTCGATAGCTACAGCTGGATAGCTTCAGTTCGATACTATATCGCTATAGTTACCTTTCGAATATTCGAATAATTCCAGTATTTCGTATATGTTTCGAATAATTATACTCATTATGATTAGATTTTTCTCTCAATTGATTTTTTTTTCTCATCCCTTTTGCTCTAGATTTCATAATCATACTTATGATTCTTTAATCAATGTTTGTTTTTGAGGAAAAAAATTATTGAAAAAAAGTCATAGTCACAAAAGCCATATGTTTCATCTGTGATATTTGTCACGACTGTGTGCAATGACACAATTGAATTATCTCGTGTGCGGATACAAGAAAATACCGCGAATAAAAACAAAAAAGAAAAGAAAGGGGGGAATAAAAAATGACGAAGCAAAAGTCCGTCAATGGCGGAACGATCGATGAGAAAATTTAATCAACGATTCTGTGTGTCCACGTGAGCTCGATCGTTTTATATATACGGGAAGTGTGTGTTGCGAATGAAATAAAGTTTTCATGGTGTGTGTGTGTGTGTGTGTGTGTGGTATGCACATAGTGTCCACGCGGATTTTCCTCGTGTCGTGAGGTACACGGAGTGGGTGTCAACCTACTCTAGTCCCTCAACCATCGACCTGAACGTTTTACAGGAGAGGCCGCACATAAACGCATACACGCGTTTCTTGGTCCAACGAAGAGACTCTTGAAAAATCAAAAGGGCCTAACTCACGGAAGTTCATGCGCGTGAAACATCTGATTTACGCCCTTTTGATTCCAAGCAGACGATGTATATATATATATCAAGATGCTCGGGATTGAAAACCTGATTTTTTTTTTAACCACAAACGTTCTCGGTTTCCCTGGTACAAACTGATGCTGAATTTCGACCTTTAGAAATATGTGCTCGTATAGCTATCCTATCGAATGCACAGAATTTATTACATACAAATCGAACGCGAAATACGATTGGCATCCTCGCAGCGAGAGGAATTTTTGAATTTTGGAAAATATCAAAAAACGATTCGAGAAAAAAAAAACGTGTCTGGACTTGTGTCCGTGCCTGTATAGGTATTGACAATTTTACGTGATTCAAAAAATTGATATCGCCGCAAAGCCCGAGAATTACTTGTGCCATCGAGCTGAAAATTGTGCACCCGATCGGAGCAGTTACGCCCCATTGTTTGGCGACTTTTTTTTGTTAGAAATTTATGACGCTATGTCCACTTCATAGGAGTTTCAATATTGGAGTCAAGAATCTATTGGATTTCATGAGATCTGGAATATTTATTTTTTTTTGAAAAATATACTATCGAGCTGGAGAAGAGGGAAAACGATGTAAACTTAAGCTCGTTCGTTGCGTCCTCGTTAATTTCGGTTGAATACAAAATTAAATATATGTTTTGCACTTTCGCGCCTGTTGGAGAATTTTGTGAATTGGAAATATTTTAGTCAAAATTTGGGATTTAGAATGGCCGTTTTAGAATAGGAATATATACGAAAATAATCAGCTCGCAGCAAGTTCAGTTGAATAATAAATGTAATACTTAAAGTTTGGAAAAACGATCCGGTTGATAATAATTTTTCTCACGAAATTGTGAGCTTTCGATAGATAAAAAAAACCCGGGATCACCGAATGTTTGGCAAATGAATTTTGAACTAATGCTGTCAGTTTACGATTTAACTGATCAAATGGCAGTCCTGCTGCTATACGAGTGTTGCAATAATTCATGCAAATTTTACGAATTTTTCGATGATAAATTATTGTTCACCCCTGCATACTTTCAATCTTGTTCATTTGTTTATTAATTTTTTTTCAGGGGTATCCCCTGAGTGTAAATTGAAGTTGGCAGGACGCGGAAGGGTCGAGAGCTTCAGCCGCCATCTTGGCAAACACGTTTTAACAAATATCTCGTGAGCCGTGCATCGTACGACAAAAAGTATAAGATTCTTTTTCGTAGATAATAACATTTTCTACAACTTTTATTTGAAACTTTTTTCTGTATAGAGCATGAATTTTTATTTATAGCGCGGCAAACTGTTCCAAACATGGTTATTGCTCAATATATATAGTTAACGGTGGTGTAACAGTAAAAATGGTTATGTTTGGAAAAGTTTGCCGAGCTATAAATAAAAAAACCGTACACTGCACAGGAAAAAGTTTTCATTAAAAGTTGTAAGGAATTTCATCATCTACAAGAAAGGTACTCACTATTTTTGTCGTACGATGCACGGTTCACGAGATATTTGATAAAACGTTTTTTCCAAGATGGCGGCTGAAGCTCGACTCCCCGCGTCCCGTCAACTTGAATTTACACTCAGGGGATATCCCTGAATCTTTTTCAAACGGAAAATCAATTCTGTAGAAGATTGCATTATGAACCTACTTTTTTGGCTAGAATGACTGGACTAACCTGTATTTTTTTCTCAATCTAGTTCTCTCTGCTAATGGAATTGTTAAAAAGCTCTTGCATAACGGGGAATCGGACGTTGTTCCCTAAATTATACATCTCGGTCATGTTTTTTTTGTTCCGGTTATTCTTGAAAGCGACGAAGAACCCGAATGGCCCGGTAAAGGGAGACGCGATCGGGATGATGTCAATGGGTCACGTGAATTGAATAAAGGGAACGAGGGTTTAGGGAGGATGAAAGGAAGTTTGAAGATGTTTTCAGAGATCCAGCTCGGGAGAGTCTCTTTCAGGGGCCACCATTAGAGGTTCCCTAATTCTGCATAACCATATACGTATATATGTATATGTGTACTGAATCGGGAGTTATATATACAGGAGTCTGAACCCTCGAGGTGAAACTTGAACATTGGAGAATGGGATCGATCGATTGGCAAAAGCCAATTAGAGTTAAGCCTCGCGAGTTGAGGGGAGAGAGTTGGCGTTACTCTATTCACGTTATTCCAGTGTCAATGTTTCACGAGTTACAGAGTTATGCCAATTAGTCACACTTCGGTGATGAAACAATTAAACGATCGTGCACACTTCGTCGAGAATCCGATATCTTCATTCATCGACTCGACTCAACACCGTGAGAAATGGCCGCGCCATATTATATTGCTTCGACAAAATTTGATCCAAGCTTCGAATTTTTAAACATCTCGTAAATATGCTTTGTTCTGCATTAGTCTTGTTGATTCGCAACAGTCGTATTTTTCTATTCAATTTGAAAGAATATTTTAGTTAAATTTTTTCTAATTATTATTATTATTATTTTAATATTAAGTTCGTTCTACACTGTCAAATGGCCGATTGGTTGGAAAAAAATTTCGAAATTTTCAGCGTTCATGAAGACTCATTAAAGATTAGAATGATATCGGAGCTTGAAATACATTTTTCATATTTTTACGAGTCGAATTTCCAGCCAAAATTAAAAATATAGGCAATAATGGGATAATGCGTATTCCAGGCTTATTCTAGCTAATTGCTAAGTGGTCGGTACGCACTGATTCGTTAAAAATTACAATTTTAGTTGAAAAAAAACGTTTCATCGATTCCACAAAAGTCAATTAGGTGCAAATTAATTAGTTGGCCAACTCGAGTGACGCAGCAAATTGACCGTGAACGTTTTAATTATTCATAAAGTGATTGTTAATTATTCCATATACCTGCAAATTATTACGATAATTTTCATTTTCCAAGTACATCATTCTCCGTCCTCTTTCCCTCGACATCGCAAGGCAGAGAGAGAAAGAGAGAGAGAGAGAGAGAGAGAGAGAGAGAGAGAGAGAGAGAGAGAGAGAGAGAGAGATAGTATGCAAGAGACCGTAAAGAACGAGATGGAGGACGGGAACGTGCCGCGAGAATTTAATTTGAGCTTCAAAGTTAAGAACTATTCAGTTCTGGCAAAGTTTTCGCGAGCAATGTAGAACCACCGAGGTGCACTCGCGGGCTCAAAGGGCGAGTCGAAGAAAAAAGGAATGAGGCAAAAAAAAAATTATAATACAGTGCAATGGGAAAGTGAATCCAGCGAAAGAGGACGATAATCATAATAATGAGACTTAATTAATGTAATTTTTTTTTTTTTTGACGTTGTCTGACACAACGAAGATTGAACGAAAAAACACTTCTATCAGAGAGTGCAAGAAGAATAATAATTAGTATAAAATTACACAATAAAAATAACAGAAAAAACAGAGATACAGAGATAAATATGGTCGATACATACTTTTTCGGTACAGCAAGAGAGAATTAACAATCGGACGGGGCAACGAATATTTTGCCAAGTGAATGTGCCTCTGCATATTTTTTTTTCCACACGAGATATGCGAAACCATAGGATACGTGCAGATATTACGATTTTTTTAAACGGAGGAAAAAAATAAAAATAAATTCCCACACGTGTGGAAAGTTCTCACGTTCAATAATGTACAAGGACACATGCACAGAAAAACAAAAAAACTGGCAAAGTGTACGAAATTGTAGCACATTTATAAATATTTATTAATATTTTTTTGAACACTCCACAGCGGAAAAAAAAATTTTTGCGAAAACGTAAAAGTTTTGTTTATATTAAAAAAAAATATATATATATACATCATACAGGCACAATTTTTCGTTCGGCCTACGTGTGACACATGAAATATAAATTTTTGTATGTCACAAGAACTTTTTATTTTCCGCGGAGGGACTTGCAACGAATAATGCTCAAAGTTAGGCTATACATTGCGTGTGAAAATACCTCATCGTCCCTGAAATTCCTCTGTATGAATAATCTTAACAGTACAGTATTTTTTACAAAGCTTTTGGCAAACGACATTAATGAAAAATCAATTTTTTTTAAATTCCAAAATGGAAATCTCCTTTGATTCGCTTACCAGAAACTTAGTATTCAACAAAAAAAAAATCAATAATAATTGTTAGCTCGTTTGCCTATTTATCGCGTCACCCAATACACAGACTCGATCCTTCCTAATAAATTCGTGAAACCCGCGGTAAATCGACTTGTCCGTACGTTTTACCCACACACGGTCGAGATTGAAGTCGAATTACGCGCAAGTCTCTTGGGAAACGTTGCCAATTAAAATTCGTCTTCGCAGTGTGTCAGAAGTTCGACGGAAGGACTTGAATTAACTTATCCAGCCATACGTTGCGACTTCGTGTGTAATCAGTACCGGATGATCCACTATGAGCCAACCAATATCTACCCGAAGAGCAGGCGTTACTGGATATGGCGACAGCCTGATACAATCTGAAACTTCTGATGCTTATAATTTGCGTATACGAATTTTGAGCAACTCCACGAGATTGGAAGGATAAGATTTTCACTGTGACAGCGATATTTTTAAAACTAGGTTACTCGTTTGGGTGATCGTTTGTCCCGAGGCTCTGGTATGTCCGCAGTCGATGCTTCTACTCTCATGAGAGAACCGAAGAATCGGAGGGGAAAAAAAGTACGGCCACGCGTATCGGCACGCTATTTTACCACACTTTCTCCGTGTCCTCGTGCTGAATGAGATGCCGTATAGGCTTAGCCGGTCGCAGGTCCAACAGGGGTGGGGATTGGCTCCGGGAAAAATGTCAAGATCGAAGAAAGAGTTAGGATTATGAGTATCCCTAATTGACCCGGGGACCGGTACCCCACAAAAAAAATCCTACACAACCCTGCCAAAAGAAAAATGGTCTGAAAAATGCATAGTTGAATTATAGCGATAATCAGAGGCAGCGATTGGGGTATGATGAACCGAGACATTAGGGACGTGTTGGCCAGTTCAACTTTGGGAAGATCCCGTGTAGAAATTTTTTCCGGGCGCTAACTGGGGCCAAGTTAATTTTCCTCGATATTATCTAGGCCCAAGTTTGGTCACCTGTATTGGGCCAACGGTGGCCTGTCCCGCTTAAGTATTTTGGCCCCTTACAGGCTTTCAAACTTGGGCCTATTTTGGTCGCCCCAATTGGCCCAAGTTTGGTCTTCAGTATTGGGCCATTGTTGGACCCAACAATTGGCCCAAGTTTGGTCACCTGTATTGGGCCAACAGTGGCTTGTCCCGCTTAAGTATTTTGGCCCCATACAGGCTTTCAAACTTGGGCCTATTTTGGTCGCCTGAATTGGCCCAAGTTTTACCGCGCATATGGGGCCAAATCAAATACGTGAGACAAGCCGAAATTGGCCCATTATTAGTTTATTATCGATAAATTAGCAATTAGGAATGATCGATGAATGAATTCAGTATTGTTATTTCATTATTTTTAAAAATCCTGTAAATTTTGCAAAAAAAAAAAAACATCACTGAGTGGGATTCGAACCCGCTATCCTCGAATCGGCGAGTTCAGCACTTTCTATCCTTAAATAATCATTTAAAAAAAAAATTAACGCGCTGGAGATTTTTTTTTTTTACGAATGTTTGCGGCTTCGTAGTCCGGACGTTATTTCGTCGAAATTAATTTCTATCCTACCTGAGATTTTAACTGAGAACTACCTAACGACCTACCTGACGACCGACACTCTACCACTACGCCATTGATATCTTATGACTCTAATGTATTAAAATGACATTAATCTACGAGTTCTAATTAAAAGCGCTGTCTCGCCGGGCTGGATGAACCAGCATGATATTCGGTAAAAAGGTGATATATAGTGAAAAAATATATTTAATTGTTAATTAACAAATGAGTTTTACTTGGATGCCTAAATAAACCCCGACTTGGCCCAACATTGGCACAGATTGGGGAAGCCTTAACAAAATTAACTTGGATGCCTAAATAAACCCCGACTTGGCCCAACATTGGCACAGATTGGGCACGCCTGAACAAAATTAACTTGGATGCCTAAATAAACCCCGACTTGGCCCAACTTTGGCACAGATTAGGCAAGCCTCAACAAAATTAACTTGGATGCCCAAATAAACCCCGACTTGGCCCAACATTGGCACAGATTGGGCAAGCCCAAACAAAATTAACTTCGATGCCTGAATAAACCCTGATTTGGCCCAACTTTGGCACAGATTGGGCAAGCCTTAACAAAATTAACTTGGATGCCTAAATAAACCCCGACTTGGCCCAACATTGGCACAGATTGGGCACGCCTGAACAAAATTAACTTGGATGCCTAAATCAACCCCGACTTGGCCCAACTTTGGCACAGATTAGGCAAGCCTCAACAAAATTAACTTGGATGCCCAAATAAACCCCGACTTGGCCCAACATTGGCACAGATTGGGCAAGCCTTAACAAAATTAACTTGGATGCCTAAATAAACCCTGACTTGGCCCAACATTGGCACAGATTGGGGAAGCCTTAACAAAATTAACTTGGATGCCTAAATAAACCCCGACTTGGCCCAACATTGGCACAGATTGGGCAAGCCTGAACAAAATTAACTTGGATGCCTAAATAAACCCCGACTTGGCCCAACATTGGCACAGATTGGGGAAGCCTTAACAAAATTAACTTGGATGCCTAAATAAACCCCGACTTGGCCCAACATTGGCACAGATTGGGCACGCCTGAACAAAATTAACTTGGATGCCTAAATCAACCCTGACTTGGCCCAACTTTGGCACAGATTGGGCAAGCCTTAACAAAATTAACTTGGATGCCTAAATAAACCCTGACTTGGCCCAACATTGGCACAGATCGGGCAAGCCTGAACAAAATTAACTTGGATGCCTAAATAAACCCCGACTTGGCCCAACTTTGGCACAGATTAGGCAAGCCTGAACAAAATTAACTTGGATGCCTAAATAAACCCTGACTTGGCCCAACTTTGGCACAGATTGGGCAAGCCTTAACAAAATTAACTTGGATGCCTAAATAAACCCCGACTTGGCCCAACTTTGGCACAGATTGGGCAAGCCCAAACAAAATTAACTTGGATGCCTGAATAAACCCTGATTTGGCCCAACTTTGGCACAGATTGGGCAAGCCTTAACAAAATTAACTTGGATGCCTAAATAAACCCCGACTTGGCCCAACATTGGCACAGATTGGGCACGCCTGAACAAAATTAACTTGGATGCCTAAATCAACCCCGACTTGGCCCAACTTTGGCACAGATTAGGCAAGCCTGAACAAAATTAACTTGGATGCCTAAATAAACCCTGACTTGGCCCCAGTTAGGCAACAGTGAGGAAGCCTCTATAGGGGATGCCCTGTTGATGCCCATAAGGGGCCTCTTTTTAAATTGGGACGCCCAAACAATTTTCTACACGGGATAAGGCAAACGTGGGGAGAGAGTCGGATAAGTTCACTGCATCAGCCGACACTTCTACGCAATGTCCGCTTAGAATGTAAGTTGGGGTATCTGCCTGAATGTTATTGCTATGCATATATAAAACTGAACCACCCAGGCACCGTCCTAAATTGCATCAAAGAGATCATTAATGTTCGCCATTAGCCTGGCCCAGAGGGCTCCATTTCTCCAGACTGCTCTGGCAACCCGAGGTCTCGGAAAATTATAGCTTCGAGACGGTTTATAATACCGTACCTATACACGCATCACAGGTCCATTGTACGCTACGATTATAACTCCACGTAATTTGGTATTTCTGGTTTCGGGAGATACCAATACCAAAACACTGCTAACTTTTGAGAAAATTGGGAATCTCTACCCTCGGTCGATTAATATTACCTTTAAAGGGGAGATGATTTACTCGAGGTAAGCATATCTAGAATGTGAATTTTCCTAAAAATGATAAATAGACAAGCCACTGTGAGTCTCGAACCCAACAAATTCTCACGAAATCGTTAAATTCTCCAAAATTACCGCAAAAATAATTGGACCAAGCAAATAATTGCTATCTTCATTTGTTTCAAATCGGATGTATCCGCGCTTAATTGACATTTATTTTGCCTCGGTGCTGGTGACGTTCAACGAAAGACCGTACGTAATTTTTCTCAAGTAAAGCGGATCATCAAGCAAAGATTAAATATATTTTATTAACTATTAACTATTGATAATAAAATGTTTTAATATTATCAATGATTTTTTTGGTCCGGCAAGAGAGTCAAATTCCGAATAAATTTTATACACTTGTCGTTTATGTTAATTTGCATAATAGACAAAATGCAAATTACTATTTTCTTTTCATCGTCGCACGTTTCTCTCCCGCTAATTACGATCGCAATTAAGTACGGGTACCGTCATATCCCCGGAGTGTTTGATTGACCGGTGTGGCATATCATTATCGGGGTTCGAAGAACATTTTTTGAAAAAATTTCGTCGAAATAGGCAACGCGGATAGATAGCCGAGGGGGTATGTATAAAGTTTAGGTGGCGGAGGAACGGCTAGGGGAATGGCAATTACTGATTGACTAGTTCGCGAATATGAACCGAGTTTGATGGTACATGGCGGTTTGACGGTGTGAAACGAGCGATTAAGAGAGAGAGAGAGAGAGAGAGAGAGACTCGATACGAAGCTTATATATTTTACGATTAACTCGGATTAAATCAAGCCCGCCGGTGCCATCCTGAAATTATGGTCACAAACTCGCAGAGCTTTCTACTATACGGAATTACGTACTTCCTTATCGTACTAATCGCGTACGATAAACGCACTCGCAGGCATCAGTATCGCCAATTCGTCATTTCAGTCCAAAAAAAAGTACCATTTTACGCATCAACTTCGACAAGACGGGAGATCGTTTTATCCACTTCGTTGTGACCTCAATAAACAAGAGCTCAGTTTTCCCCCCTCGGCCGAAGACCGGAAGTTATCGCAATTTCAAAACAAACTCAAAAGTTTACGTTTTTTTTTTTTTCAAAATTACTATTTTGCAATTAATTCTAACCACAAAATAGTTATTATCAATCTCGAAGAAGAAGAGATTTCCTACGAAACTGAGAAAAAAAAAAAAAAAATTTGATCCGTTTGAAATTGGCGGAGTAAAAAATGGCCCCAATTTTTGCAACACTCCGGTTGGAGGCGAATAACTTGCTTCCGATGTATTCAACGGTCACAATGATTGGCACAAAAGTTGATCGGGAGATTTCTTACAAAATAAGAAAAAAAAAAAAAAAAAAACAAACAAATATCTCTCAATGTAGATATCGTGGAATTCGTGTCAATCGACATTTGAACCGTTTTTAAAAATAAATTTTTTACGAAAAAAAAACACGATTCTCGATAGGAGAACGAAAATCCATCGAAAAAAACGCGTTTGAGCAAACTTGTTAAATAACGTAAGTATTTTTTTTTCTTCTACACGATGGCGAAAAAAATGAATAGAGTATTTTTTTTTGCTTTCTCGTAAAGCACAGCGGGGGATAGATGGAAAATGAGGGTGATAATTTTTGGCAAAATGAAAAATTTATTTATAAACATTCGCTTCGGGTTTGTTTCAAATATTTTGTCGCGTAAAAAACAAAAAAAAAACGTTCAGTACATGCCCAGATTGAGTAACGAGATTTATGATAATTAACAAAAAAAAATAATAATTCGCCAACATGACTCTTTTTGTTGTGTTTCAGATGCCAAGAAAACATTGTTTATTTACTCTTTTTTTTTCAAACTAGCCTCGTACCAGACGTTTTTTTTCCCTTTTCTTTTCGGATGCTTCTCCGATTTGCATAGGCTCTTGTCTCACCTTTTTCCAATGGTGCCCTCTTGTATTTCTCGAGTCTCTTGACGGCGATAGCCTCGAGGCGAACTCTCGCAGCTGGATACTCCTTCAGGACGTCCCACATGTCCTTCTTGCTGAGGACGAACAGGTCAGAGTAGCCGACCGATCTTACGCTCGCTGTTCTCCGGTTACCTGCGTCGATGTAGCCATTTATTGGTTATCGGAGTGCATCAATCTCAAACTCACATCCGTCCCTTATACATTACGTGATATTTATAGTCAGACTTTTTTTTATAACCCCCCATTATTATTTTATTTTATTTTTTTTTCGTTACGTTGATGACGACGAACAGTCAGAGTTCGCGATAAAAATGAAAAAAAAAAAAAAAAAAAAAAAACTATAAAAAAGAGCTGGGCAGTATTTCAAGTACCCGGTACTTTCGATGTTCTGGAAGTAATAGTACCTGAAGTACAAAGTACTTTAAAAGTATTTCAAGTATTGTACTTAAATCTCAAAGTACTCGACCTGCGCTTTAAGCATTTGTACTTAAATTTTCAAGTACTTTCATATACTTCAAATACTTTTTCAAGTACCAAGTATGAAGTACTTTTGAATACGTCTTGCTAATGATTGCATTTATAATTGAATATATAATTGGGGAACTATCTGCGCCATCTTTGGTTAAGATTGTAAGGAATGACCGTTCAAAGGCTCAAGCTAGGGTACTTACGGTGTCATTGTCAATGCATGGCTTCGTTTTTAACAAACGGTCTATTACATTCATTATTTTTTCTTTTTCAAATTCGAAGCTGAATAAATCTTAATTACAATCGGCAATGCTATTTTTTAAAATTTATTTCAAATTCTTCGTTTAAATATTTCAGTTCCAATCTGCCTAACCTGAGTGAATTGCACAATGTGAAAATATGTTTTGATACAAAAAGTACTTGAAAATCAAAATCAAACGAGTTTAAAGGGTACGTAAGAAATCAAATAAAAGTACTAAAACTTACGAGATGTGCACCTGAAAACTTGAAAAGTATTTCATACTTGATACTTGACGTATTTCAAGTAATCAGTACTTGAATTACTTGGTACTTCAAGCGTTTACGGTACTTGGCACTTCAAACGCACGAGTACTTGAAGTACTTACAGGACTTTGTCCTTTGTCATTGAAGTACTTTCAGGTATTTTACCCCAGCTCTGCTGTAAAATCGTACTTTACCGGAAGAATAAATAATGATAAAATTGACGAATTAATAACATAAAATATCGCGATAACGGAGCACCGAACGATTTTTCGATTTATTAATTATTTTTTTAACGATTTTTCATCAGAAAATAAAATCTCATCGATGTGTTATTGTCCTCAAAGCAGCAATTTTCGTTCTTTAGATTTTTTTTTCTCGCCAACGAGAGATCGAAGGTGGAGAGAAAAATTGTCTCGCGACTCGAGAGGCATAGTTTCGAAAGCTCGCGATTAATAGGAATCGATAGAAGGCGTGGGTGAATGAAGGTGGGATCGAGAAAATTTCTCGAGCTTGCTCATTTTCTCGCGTCACGTTCCGGAAAACGAGTTCACGATATTCCAATAGCGATGTAATTTATCGCTCATATAGTTTCATTCGCCGAGCGTTGAGTTTAATGCGACCGGTCGTGCAGCGAACCGTTCGACGCCCGGGCGTTTATCAAGGGTTACACACGTGCCATAATGAGCTTCGTATTGAATCCCAGGTGAACCGCCTCGAATATACGGGATGTGTAAAAGAAAAAAAAAAAAAAAAAAAAAAAGAATAAACAAGAAGTACTTTATCGATGATATTTCTCTCGTTGGAGTCGACCGAAAAATCGTTAAAATAAAACTTTAATAGCACACGCGAATGGACCATTTTCGGTCCAAAATAAATTACTCGATAAGAGAAATACCAAAATATGATATTCTAAAATTTTTATTCAATTATTACTTCAATTGTTTCTCGTGAGAGAAAAAAAAAAAAAAAACAAAAAATTTGATGAATTTTCCTTATCCTTTTTTGTTTTCCTAAATTTGAAAAGCTCTCTGTCCTTTTTGGTTATGTCGTATTTTTTCGAAAAGTTGAAAATTCGATTTTTTCAGTCAATCGAGCGAGCTGCTCTGTTATCTTTACACATCTCGTATATAAATAACGAGTGCCAGTGAAAATACCGTGTACAATATCAAGTTGAGATTGAAAAGATTATCTCGTTTCTTTAAAAAAATTTTTTTTTTACTGTATAATAATATCGTCATTTTTAAACGCTCTCGTTATCCCTTCAATTTATTATAATTTAATCTCAAATTCTACCATACGATGCATACATAACTCGAATCTAGATATACGAGTACGAGTATATAGAGAATATATTACGCAGTATATAGTATGAAGAATAACATGACCGTAAAATTGTATTGATATTTGTGTATATCGAGTAAATGAGGAAGAAAAGAAAAGAAAAAGGTGGAAAAAAGAAACAGAAAGAGAGAGAGAGAGAGAGAGAGAGAGTGATTTAATCGAAAATAGAGACAGAAGCCATAATCTACGTTGATAAACGAGCTAACGAATCAGTCCAGTTTCGTACAAAAAATAATGAAAATAGTGTTGGAAAATTGGCAATGAAATGATGATTCTTGATTTGGAAATTGTGATGGTATAATGGAGAAAACTATAGCCCGCATCCACAGCAATCATATCAGTATAGTAATCGATGATATTACGTTTTGTAGAATAAATTAATGCTCATTACAAATTTTCCTAAATACACAGCACGCTGATTTCTAGATCAATAATTAAAAAAAAAAAATTACGAGATTTGCCAGAGAATAATTAAGTAATTTGCGGTGCAATTTATCATAATAATAACGAAATTTGTGTGTGTGTGTGTGTGTTTTTATTTTTTTGGCTATGGCGAACATTTGCTTCAATCTTTCTCTGTCATCTCAATTTTTCCATCGAGTTGCTCGAGTTCGTTATTTTTTTTTTCGCTCAAAACAATTTTTTTTTTGCAAATGCTTTCCAAAACCGTAACGTGTGATTCAATGTAATTTAGCGTGTCGTTTGCAGCGTCCGATTGTAGAGCGAGTGAGAGGCAGTAAAAATATTCATCAAGATAGTGAGCGAGAGAGATTTTTTTTTTCTTTTTTTTCAAATAAATTTTATTAAAAATGAAAAACGCTGAAGGAGAGCCAGTCTAGATGAAATTAAAAGTATTTGCAGGCTCTACGACTGTGACTATGAAAAAAACTATGTACTACGATAAAATTTTGGCAGTGTGGAAATATTCTGCGTGTTTCGTGGTTTTTATTTTTATTTTTTTTTTATGTGAGAGAGAAGATCGATTCATCCCCGTCGAACATACTACGAGCTTAGAGATCCTGTTGAGATAGGTTGAGATTTTTTTTTTGCTTTTTTGCTTTTTGTAAAAAACAATTTTCAAATTTTTGGGTTCGATGGATGAACCGACTCTTTCGAGTAAGTAGTCTTTAGTGAATACTGGAATGAATATTGTCAAAGAGTGAATGATGACAGAGGGGAAAAGGCGTGTCCACCGAATCACGATCAACGTTGACACTTCGAGGATCACGCAATCACGATGCTTGACCCAACGAACGAACGAAATCGTTGAAAAAAGTTTGAAAAAATGAGATAAGTAAAACGACAATAATAAAAAATATGAGACGAATTTAATGAATTATTTTTGCTACGCTATCGCTTGTCAGTGTTTTCTTTTCGTCAGTCCGCACGTTATGGTTTTTTGAATTTTGGAAAATCGAAATTCGAAATTAAAGACCTCGACTACGCCTTTGATGGGAATTTTTTTTTATCGAAATCGAATCATACTGTGCCTTGCTAGTCGGTGATAGCGACTTTGAGATTTTTTATTTTCAAGTCTCAACTGTGAATTTGAAATCAGTTTACAAAATAAATTTTCGTTGTATTTTTTGATCCTCGTCGTTCATTTTCAATTGAATACTTTTGACTTTGAATTCATGATCTTCGATCTCTTCGAACCATCATCCGTCGATTGTTATCCTAACTTTATTATTAAAAAAAAAGAAAAAAAATAAAAACGAAAAATTCATAACGAACCGATCGAGATTAGGATTTAAAAATTGTTTGACCATACTGAATTATTTTATAGCAAAAATAAATGAAATGATTGCGATGATCATGAAGATCATGATGAAACATTGTTTTTTTTGTTCACTCACAGAAAACGAAACGAAAACGATTTATGCGCATCTGGATATTCTCGTGAAATGTTTATTCACGATGAGATGCAGATATTTATAGTTTATTCACGATGAGAGCAAACAAAGATGACGTCTCGATTCCCATCGAGAATATTTCATATATATATATATATATATGGGGCGTTCCATGTCAGATCGACCTGACCAAAAGTCTGAGCCTTCAGAATTAGTTTAAACTTTGTTGAAACTTTCTATCACTTGTTGAGAATATTTACGATTTTTTTTAGATTTTTATTCGACGACACTTAGACTTTAGAATTTAGTATGATATATGCGGAAATCGAGAATGACCGAAGTTCAATTAAGTAATTTTAAGTTCAATTAAGTAAGTAACTCGAAAACTATTGATTATATAAAAAAAAAGTTACGTATAAAAAAGTTTCAGTTTTGTGTGAACTTTAACGAAAAAATATGAAAAAAATTTATCGAAGCTGCTGAAGGTTCTTAAAAACTCAAAAAATAATAGTTTTTGAGATTTTTCGAAAACGGTTTAATTTTTTTCGCTAAAAATTTTCGAGAATATTCCTCTCTTAGTGTTAAAAAACTTGTATAAATTTCATTATGAGCCGGGATTTGGTTTCGAAGTTATGGAATTATTTCATATGATGTCGACGACAGGACGACATGACATGACATGTTTCTACGAGAACTGTAAAAGAAAAAGCTCGTAACTTCGAAACCGAATCCCGGCCCATGATGAAATTTACAAAAGTTTTTGAACTCTAAGAGAGGAATATCCTCTAAAATTTTTAGCAAAAAAAATTGAACCGTTTTTGAAAAATCTTAAAAACTAATATTTTTGGGATTTTTTAAGAATTTTTAGCGGCCTTCATAAATTTTTGCATACTTTGGGGTTAAAGTTCACTCAAAACTGAAACTTTTTTTATATTCAACTTTTTTTTTTAAATATAATCAATAGTTTCCGAGTTATATTTAATTAAACTTCGGAAATTCTCGATTTCCGCATATATTATATCGAATGCTAACGTCTAAACGTCGTCGAATAAAAATATTTAAAAAATCGTAAATATTCTCGACAAGTGACAGAAAAGTTTCAGAAAGTTTAAACTAATTCTGAGAGGGTTAGGCTTTTGTTCAGGTCGATCTGACGTGGAATGCCCCATAAGTATATATATTGCCCAGGCAAGTATATATATATATATATATATATATACATATACTTGCCTGAAGTGTTCGTCACGTCAATATACCGGAGTTGCGAATATCCATCATGAATATATCCAATAGCAATATCGAGATCGTACGATGAGGATTTTTTTATCGAAGCGTCCCTCCCTCCCCCCATCGCAGTTTATTATTTATTGATTTCGATTTTCCGTATCTCTGTCATAGCTCCTATGAATAAATGCATCCACACTAAAAGCATATTTCGATAAACCACTCCAACGTTCGATGAACGTTGAATCATGAAGCTTTTTTTTTCCAGTCGAACGAATCATTTCGACAAATGCATTATTATTCAATGATAGACGTTACTTTTTTTCGTTCATATTTAATGATTATTATTATTTTTTTTCATGCACGACAATGACATCGACAATTCGATAAATTTCCCAAAATATAATTGATAATGAATAAAAAAAAAATTACAGAAAATAGTGCCCATTTACACATCGAAGAAAAATCAATTGCTACTCATTAAAGATTATGTGATTATATAAAAAAAAAAAAGAAAAGTCTTTCTGTTCTTTTTTTTTTCGTAAATTGCATCGTCGCCATTGCGTAAACATCCAAGTGTCTTCGTATATAGTTACCACGCGATAGCGCTTATGGAAGAATTATACGTCAAATATGTTTGCGATTGATTGAAACAAAAATAACGATAATAATGATAATTGAGAAATAAAAATTGTTGTGTTGGCTATTTAGCGTGTGAAATCGGTAAGATCGGCTCATACCGGCTCGACGATTTGCGCTCACACACAGACACATACACAACGGTGTAGGCGAACGTGACAACGTGATACGTGATCGTGAAAAAACACGAGGGAAATTGACAGCACTGACTGACGGGCCCCCGGGTCTGCTTGGAATATTTACCGCACTCTTTACCTGCGGTCCCCATATTGAGAATGCTGATCTCCCCGAAGTATGAACCGGCCTTGAGGGTCGCCAGTACGGTCTTCCCGTTGTCAGCGACCACCTGGAGCCGACCCCTGTTCACTATGTACATCTCCTTTCCCACCTCACCTATATGACATCACAAAAATCGAAGAATCATTTTTTTTTTGTAATCATCATGATTGAAAATAATTTAAAAAATAAAAAATAAAAAGCCTGCAGAATCAGAAATTTGCAAATTGCTCATCATCATTTATTCGTCTCGCTCATGAAGCTTTCTCTGTGAGCTTGCGAGTTCTTTTTTTCCAATTTCGACTTTCTCATGAAGGAAGCTTCGCGAGCGAGATAAAATGATGGGGTAAGTAGCGTGCAAAATTGCTAATTTGCACGCTTTTTTTTCACGCATTTGGTTTCAATAACAATACAAATTTTTCAATACATTCGAAAAATTTTTTATACGCAATAAAATCTGAAAGTTTTCCATTCGTCGTCGATTACGGACAGGAGCGATTAGACGGACTTTTTTTTTTTAGTCGTATTTTTTTTTTTTTAATTGGAAACCCTCAAGCGATTCTTGTCAAATTCAATATCACGCTCTCTTATCCTAATAATCTGTATAAGAAATTTCGGCCCGGTACCCAAATATTTGTGAAAGTTCGAGCTATTGGAAGTTTTTTTTTTTTTTTTTTTTTTTTTTGAAAAATTCAAAATTGGAAAAAATCTGAAACCCTCAAGCGGTTCTTGCCAAATTCAATACCAAATTTCTTTGATCGATTTGCCTGATCGATTTGCGTAAAAATTTTTGAGCTGATAAAATGAAAATTTACGTAAGCCAGAGCGATCGCAGAAATTGTTTTGGAGGAATTAAAAATTATATAAAATAGGACACCCGTTATATACGCCGAGACATTTTTTTTCCAGATATATGATTTCTCGACGTTTTGTGCTTTCTTTACGAGGAAGTGAAAATTGCAATTTTTTTTCATTCAAAATTACGAAATTTCCGGTTAAATTCGACAAGTTGAAAATTGTATCTTAGCCTCTTCCCTGACAGGGATGGAAACCATTCGAATGAAACGTTATTTACAATATATAGATATTTTTTTTTTCGTCGAGTCCCTTAAGAATAATTGGGCCCAGAAATTATAACGATCATTGTAAAATGACTGAATTATTACTTATTATTATTACTTATTATTAGCAATTATTATTATAACTTAGTATTATTATTATTATTATTATTACTAGCAATTATTATTATTATTATTTATTATTAGCAAACCGCGTGATAAATTAATTCTGCATGATAATTAGTCAACGTCCAATTAAAACATTATCAATTTAATGTTCGTCCAACTATTCCAATTTTAACGAATTGTACAATTGCGCTAATGGCAATTCAATATAATTCCGTTAAAAGATTCCGATCTAATGAGCTCTCAACATACATGTGTAATTTGGATTACAGGATATATGGTTTTGGTGTCTGACCACTGACTGCCCTAACTACGTCCGCAACTACCACCAAGAGAAAGAGAGAGAGAGAGAGAGAGAGAGAGAGAGAGAAAGCAGAATCTACTAGCTATGGTAATCAGGAGCATCGCTATCGACTAACCATGTGTTCAGCATACTACATGGTGAGTATATACTTCCGGTACATATAGATATGTGTTATATCGGGCCAAAGGATCGCATAATATCGGAGGTGCGATTTACACATCCGTTCGATTGCTCAGTTTGTAAAACGAGGCAGCAAATATATGGCATTAGTTAACGCTTCGTGATACTCATTTTCTCGCCATTTTCTCACCATTCCCCATGAGACCGATTTTACACTCAGATAATAATATATGCAATTCGAATTAATTCACGATCGTCTGATCGTAGAAGGATTTTTCTACTGGCACTGGTCCACTGACGAGACGACCATTTGTTCGATATATCGGGAATGAAAAATATCTTATTGGCGACGAGTTTAATCGAAAGAAACCTAAATGCATTATTTTCCAGCTGAATACCAGGTGAAGAGTATTTACAGTTTGCATTTGTATAAAAGAAAACATATTTATTCAGTTATACAGTGTGTGGTAACGCAGATTCGATTAATGATACACGCTACTTTTCCGATATCATCATTGATAATCGTTGACGTACGGTTTTGTCTTTTGTTAATAGTCGTCAAAAAATATTTTAGGGACTCGTTACTTTCGGTAGTTTGCCCTATAATGCGTCGTTTCATATTTGCTTCCTCACGGAGGAAGCTTTGTTTTTGTGAAAAAAAAAATTAAAATTCAAGTTTTTGTTGCTAATGCGACCAGAATGTACGAAAATATCGAGAAATACCACACCGACACATACGAGAGTGTGTGCGTGGAATTTCAAAAAATTGAAATTGCCTCAAACTCTTGAACTGCTGGAGCCACCACGCTGGAAACTTTGCGCACTATGTACTAAAACATATGGCAGCCCTTTCGTTTGCTGAAATTAAAAAAAAATTTATAACGACTGTCTAATTTTAGATTATTTCGACTTGTTTAAAAAAATATCAGTCATCACCCAAACTTTGGTCAGTTTAAGGATATTCTTTCATAACTATTTTATACAAATAGGCCAGGGGACAATGATACTTGGTTATCGAATTTGGCAAGAATGCCCTGCAAATCCAAGTGTGTAGTTTTTACACACTTATGTGTGTAATTTCTTGTAGTCACTTTTTACACACTTTAAGTGTGTTATTTTGTAGAATTACACACGTGAAAGTGAGTAAAAAGTGACTATAAGAAATTACACACATAAGTGTGTAAAAACTACACACTTGGATTTGCAGTGTGGCTTGAGAAAATGAGATTTCATAAAATTTTCATATTTTCGAAAGATCTCTGTGATCGATCTGACTCTCGTAAATTTGAGATTATCGGCCCAAAACAATTTTCATAAATACGCCATGGGACAGTGTTATGCCATATGAAATTCGGCCAAGAATCGCTCGAGGGTTCTCATTTCATAAAAATTTTATATGTTCGAAAAATTTGTCGAATCGCTCTAGGCCTGTGAGATTATCGACCCAAAAAATGTACATAACGTATATATATATATATACGCTGGAGAACAAGGACATTAAATTTCGCAATAACAAAGTCGAATTTAGTAGAGCAAGCGTGCAAATTGGCAACTCGCACATTGCTTCCTCATTACCAAAGCTTTCTCTATATGAGGATGCCAAAATTACGAAAACATTTACGAAACTACGAAAACCATATCCTTGTAGATGTTAATTTGTAATGAGGAAGCAATGTGCGAGTTTCTAATTTGCACGCTTTTGTTGTCGTTGTTTTTTTTTTCATAAGGCTAAGAACTGTGATTATTGTCTCTTATCTAAGGATACTCATCATCGCAGCTAAATAATGGTGATAATAATTCCTACTCATTCTATATCAAGACTCAATAAAAATGACATAATAATAATATTAATAATAATAATGTATCTCGAATAATCGTTGACTCGCTGTGATAATAATACTCGCGACTGTATGGAAAATTCATCGGGAAATCAATAACGAAATGGGAACGAAGAAGAGCGAGACAATATATATATATATATATATATATATATATACGGTTGACTCGAGGCAGTAGAAATAGCCAAATGCGGTCAAACAAACGTTGAAGTATCCATAGTGTAACAACGATGAGAGATAACCCGAGTCATACGCCTCGTATCATCAGGGAAAATACGTGCTCTGCTCACTCTCTCTTCCTCTTTTTCTCTCCTTTTCTCTTTCTCTCTGTCGCCCATGCATATGTACGAGACCCGCAGCCACGATAGACAAACGAGAAGCATTTCACTGCATTGGTAATAAAATTATAGAAACGGTCTTAATCCAATGGAATATCGGCTTTTACGATCGTAGACACGGGCAATTAAGTGAATCCTGGTTGAATTCGATCGCTAAACTTGATTCAGACTCTGCTTATCGATTTTACGGATTTCCGTTATTTCGGGGAGAACGCGATAGCGATAGCGCGTGGCCCTGATTCGATGATACGAACTACCGATTTACCAATGGCTCTTAGAATAATGGGAAAAAAATATATTAATATATACATATGAGCGGCCACCCCACCGGTTAGATTGCGTAGGTGGAATGAAACTTTATATAACGACAGACGATTTGTAATCGACGATTTATACTCATGATACAAAGATGATAAGAGAATGAAGCGAGGTCAGTTCAAGGCTTGACAAATTTTTTCACTCTCAAGGAGGATCACTAGGGTTTGCGGGAGGTGAAAAGGGTCGGTGAAAACCCTATGCTTATACATGGACCGACGGAACTGCAGCCAGCTGTAAAAAGAATTTATCATGAATCGGAAAATCATGAGATTGAGATGAATCAAGTAACGATATATGAATACTCAACCATTTTTGACGGTTTAGAATCGACAAATAAGTTATTCCACATTGCTATAAATGAAGGAAATTCGACTTTATAGTGTACATAATTTGCAAAAGAAGTCTGGCAACATGGCGCGTGTTTCTTACGGTCGGTACCGTCAAGTGTCATAGCCACGGGCACCGGAGAACAGTCGAGCTGTCAAGAAAATTGTGCGCTCAACCAAACTTAATTGCTCCGGCTCTACAGCGATGTTGCCATGTTTCCCTCTTTAGATCCCTTTAATGCGAATATGTATGAATTATGTGGGTTCATTGAATAGTATTCATAAACTAAGCACACAATCAATCTGTTTTTTGTCATATCTCTTTATTCACCTATACTGTCTTGAAATAATTTTTTTTTGAAATTTTCTCTACATTTTCTCCGGAGTTGTAAAGAGGCGAAAATCGCAATTTCTGGCTTACGCCGTAAGAAAGCGCGTTAAAAGAGCCTCGTTAGACAATAAATTTTCATGCGAAGGGTGTAGGTGAAAATTCTCAAATATTCAGGCACATTTCTACAGTGGTAGTGAATATGTGATAAAAAAAATTCAGATTTTTCTGTTCATTTTGCTCTACCTGGTGAATATCCTTAACCAATGACACCGACCTATCAATTATTTTTCAATATTATCGACATGAAACCTGCCGATGCGACGGATGACATCTTTTTACGACTATGATGAGAATGAGCATATATAGTCCAGAGTCGCAATTCCGTTGAAATCAGAGAGCTACAGCAGTTTTAGTGATAAGAAACAATTTTTTTTTTACGAAAATCAAAAGATAAATGGAATTTTTAATGTAAATTTTATTCGATTAGTCAACAAACTAATATCTAAATCTTTATATTTAATTCGAGTAAATCAATTTTTATCGATAATTTAATGAAAAAAAAGCGTTGTCAATAAAAACAATAAATCAACGATGTTTCGAGAATTCAAAAATAGTAATCTTGATTCCTTGATTAATCGTGAAGCTTTGCAAAATTTATTCATACATTTTTTATAAAGAATTTTTCCTATAATTATTATTTTATTCAAATTTAACGGGAATTTTTTGTTTTCTATACATTCAGATTCGTTCTCACGATCGTCGCAATGAATATCCTGCAAACAAATGAAGATTTTTCTCATAATATTTCAATTATTATATTATTCATACACTTGTAATGTGACCCTGGATTGATAAAAATTAAATTTGCAAATACGAGCTATGCGTAGAGTATGCAAATTTTTTTTTCCCATCCCATTAGACGCCATTTTACGAGATATTTTTTATTCGTGGACATTGCACAATCGTTCGCTTGACCTTTAACCGTACGTTTTCAATCCTTTCTCAATCGATTCAACATTTTCCGCACGACGATTATACACATTTCCGTTAATCAGTGCTCGATTATCATTGAGTTCGAACGCATCGGATAATCGACGTGAAACAACGCTTGGGAAATATGCAACGATTGAATTACAATTTATGTCTCGTTCGATGATAATTTTTTTTTTCCATTATAATTCCAATTAAAGTCTACGCACGAGAAATGGATGTTTTTTTTTTCTTCGGGTTTTAGCGAGTCCAACGATTATCAGGGATAACTCTTTTATGAATTATAGACACACATGAGAATTGATTGAAAACGAGATTTAAAAAAAAAAAAAATCATCAAGATACGCGAGCAGACCCGGGAATGGACGATTTATTTTTAATTTAATGCTTCAGTGAGTTCGACGATTTCACGTTGCGCATTTTTCGTGAACGAGGTATAAGGAGACGATAAAACAAAAATGATGAAGAAAAGAGAAAAAAAGAAAAGAAAAAATTGAGGTCTTTTGGCCCGTGGCCTCTCTCGCGTCCCGGTGGGGCAATCACTTTTTGGCCGAGCAAAACGGGGATATATATGTGCCCCGCGCGACGTTTCTTGGCACGAATCCAGTCGCTCACCTATACGTTCCTATCTAGGAACCGGAAGCTACCGGTTCGCTTCTCCCTTTATATGCCCAAAAGTTAAGAGACTTTTCTCCGTGCTTGAAAGCTTTTATAGCACGTATATACATAATATGTTTATTTTTATTATTATTGTTATTATTATTATTGTTGTTGTTGTTGTTGTATGTATGAGCGTATAAATATAAATTTACGAGAATTTTTATCGTCTATTTGCTTGGCTCTTTCGTTTATATTTACCTTTTCGGCAAATATAATCGCCGGGTGAGAAGAGCACGGGTCGTAGTCTGAGCACGAGCTCGCACAGAAAACCGGCCTCGGTGTTCTGAAATATCTCGACCCTCCTCAGCGTATCCAGATGAACGTTTATCGCTATTTCGGCTTTCAGCTTGTCTGAAACAAAAAAAAATTAAAATTACACGAGATTAAAAAAAAAATCAAAAATGGGATCAATAGGGACCGTGCACGCATTAATACACTCTCACCAAAGTAAGAATGTGTGCAGTCGTGTATACGCATACATGCATATTACCCCAACAAAGTGTTCTTTCTGGACTGTATGTCGCAACTAGTATGCATGCACACGAGTACATATTCTCACTTTCGTGAGAGTGTATCGTGTGCACGGTCCCTACTGCCATATTTAATTTTATTTAAGACTCGTATCACTTTACCCGTTGAGCAGGTTACGCTTTGTCGCGTATTTGATTCTTCGTGATATTTTTGAAAAATGGCTGTTGTGCCCCAAGTTTTGACATTCAGAGTTATATTTAAATCATGGTATATTCTTATACGAGAGACGAACATGTAAAGCATTGACGCTGAAATTGGTAATTTCGTCTTCCCAAGAGGGCGAGGGGTGTTATGCCCTGAATTTCTCAATTTCGACATTTAGAGTTATATTCGACTCATGAGACTTAGCAATCAATTGTGCAAAGAGTAATTGTACAAACGTAGCAGTTTGAAGATGACTTTTGCGACGCACACTCGTCGCTGAGTAGACATCGTACGATTCCACCTTTTCGGGGATTAACGGAAGACCATCGATTAATGAGGTCAGGAAATATTATAAAAAGGCAGTTTTCGGTTGATAACGGGACTGCTACCGGCTGTCACGAGCGGAAGTTATAGTTGATGGTGACAGTCAGTCAGTTATTAAAGTCGGAACTGATGTTGACGTCAGTCTGTCTCAAGGCAAATAATCAAGAACATCATTGTAACGTATACTTAATCACTATACGAATAAACTAGATCGTATGTTTTCTATAATACTCGAGTTGGAGATTTACTCAACCTTGACAATCACCTACAGAGCCGCGTTCCTCGACGATTTCATTCCCACGTGACGAAATTCGCGGGCACAACATGGTTTTTTTTTTGGGGAAATTCGACATTGCCAACTTTGACAAAAACAAAGTATGCAAAAAAAGATTTCGAGGAATTTTTCATCGAAAAACCTTCCTCGAAATTTCGTCATACTTGTCAATGATTTTTTTTTTTTAACAGAATTATTCGAATACACTGAAAGAAAAATGTTTACTGTCCACGAAAAGTACTGAAATTATTTAAAATATAAAATTTGTCATTAAATTGTTTTGAGTTATGAATACGATTTTAAAATTTTGTTTTTATATTGTTTCGACTTGAGCAATCGTGCCTATATTTTGCACACGAGTAGGGCTGTAAGTACCCATGGCTTTTTACAATTTTTGGCAAACTTGCTTAAAATTTTTTGATTTCATAGAATTTTAAATTTTAGAACAAAACTCGCTCCAACTTTCGTAAATTTTCAGCTATCGTGTCGAATCTTTTTGCATTAATAGGCTAGGGGACAAGAATATTTGGTATTGAATTTTGCGACAATCCATCGAGGGGTTGAGATTTTATAAAAATTTTTAATTTTTTGAAATTATGAATTTTTATGGGAAACGATATGAAAACTCTGACTCTCGTTAATTTATCGCTATCGAGCAAGCACTTTTTTGACAAAAACCAGCCACAGGGACTGCTATTGTTCGATATTGAGTTTGAAAATAATTGGTAAATGTGTTTAGATTTTCGAAAACTTTGAGTTATGTGAAATTTTGAATTTTCGTGGGAAGTTATAAGTTCGCTCAAGCTTTCGCATAAATAGGCCAGGGGGATGACAATGCTCGGTATTGAGTTTCGGAAGAATCACTGGAGGAGCTTAAGATTTTTTTTTTAAATTAAAAATTTTTTAATATTTTTCGTTGATAAAAATAGGAGGCTGGGCTTCGCGTCTCCCAAAAATCTGACCGGATGTGGCCCAAACAAATTTGTATGGGCCGGACGTTGCTATTGCTTTGGCCCTGCGAAGTAAATTATAAGTCTCGGTGGGTAAAAAATCGTTTATAAATATGTAGCCTCGTAAATTTGTCTCGAATACTTCTCCCACTGTGAGAATTTTTTTATTTGAGCGTTTCATGCTAATGATGTGATCACGAACTTGCGAGGATTTGAGCTTAACTAACAGCGATCTGGTGGTGGATTTAGCCTGATCGTCATTGCTATTTTTTTTTGCGGGAGAGAGAGAGGGAGAGGGAGAGAGAGAGAGCTCGGTGGTCGAGATAAAACAATAAGAAAGCAATGTGCAACTTACCCAATTGCATGCTTTTTTTTCATTACGAATGATCGAAAAATATGAATTAAAAATTATGCAAAACATAAAAAGCACGAGTGACGAGATTGGCGTTGAAATCGAAGACATGAAAATTATTAAAGCTTGTTGAAAATTTTTGAATACCCTTGATAATCGATTTTTTTCAAATTCCAAATTATCCGATTCCCTGACGTGTATATCATTATATATGGAGCTATTCATTTTACTTGTGAATTTAAAGGCGTTTTTAGGTAGGGGAGACCGAGGTATTTTGAAACAGAGGTGATTTTTAACAACATTGATTTGGCGGAACTTAAAACCGCCTTGAGTCACGGACGCGAACTGAGGGGCCCGTAGGCGACGGAAAGCGGTTGAGCTGCAACATTTCCAGCCCCGCTAACGGTTTTAAGTGACGCCAAATCAGTGTTCTTTCAAATCACCTCTGTTTCAAAACACCTCGGACTCCCCTATGTATACAATGGGATACTCTTATTGCAAAACTGTTTGAAACTTTCGACTGTATTCGTTGCCAAACTTCCCACCCCCCTCCATAGAAAATAACAATATATATGTATCGTCAATGTTGTCGAACAATTTCGTTCAGCCGGAAACCGAGCTCGCTGTACATCGCTTATTCTTCTATTTCTCTGCTCTCGTTGTTCGTACTGGTTTCTCTGTACCTACAAATTTTGTTATGCAAAACGCTCTAGGAATTGAATATATATATATATATATATATATATATATATATATCTCTCTCTATAGATAAAATAATAATAATAAATTCTTCAGCGATCGATTCACTCGCCTCTTCCTTTAATAATCTCTCGCGAGTGCCTCATTCCTCACTTTTCCGCCAAAAAAACTCAGTCTTTCATTCTTGTTTTAACTTTTCATAAAGTTAATTATAAAATTCACCGATCGAAGAAACATCGTCCAGAGTTCGGGACACAAAGAAATCTCCGTGCAATAGAAATTATTATTTTTTTTCTTAACTCTTCGACTCGTTCGATCGTTTGAAATCATTTTAAATCGTCATTTTTAATTCTTCGGATGTTAATTATTTTCATTAGTAATTATTATACCTACGAGTCGTTTGATGCATCAATTAAAAAAAAAAAAACAAAAAAAACAAAAAAAAATTACGTTAAAGTGTTGATAATTAATTACGTAGAAATTTTTTTTTTACAACTGAAATTAAAGAAGTTTGAGCTCTTTGTAACGATTATTGCATTCGAGAAACTCATTTTGCAGGAAATTTCGTACTGCACTGTTACACTTGAGACTACGAATTGTTCCTCAAACTTGAACGAGCTATGCCAGTGGAGGGTGTACAATGCAAATGCATTGTGTGCCATTGGATAAAGTCACGGGACTTTAACGTTCGCGTCCCGGGGCCAATTAATTATTCACGAAACAATACGCGAAAGTTGCGATTTCCGATGAACGAAGCTCAGCAAGCCAGTCAAGTATATATAGCGATGTTTCTCGATACATTCGTGTATAGGATCATAATCATGAGGAACAGGATATTTTAATTAACAGTGTAAGTGAATATATTTTGTAGACACAAAATGACTGATACAATTATATAATCGAAATGAGCTAAGCTGCTTCTACATCTTTACTCTTCATTTACCCAATTTCCACTACTTATAATCTTCGTTTTTATTCCATTCATGCTCCCTCTCATACTTCTCATCGCACGCCTCCATAGCCTAATACTCTTAAACAATACTTCATAAAGAACGTATCGTCTTTGATATATTTAGTCTACAATCGTATTCTTTAAGCCGCTGGGCGACGCGGCGCCTTATTACTGTTTCACTGCAACCGTAACGCGCGCACATACTTGCACTGATTCACCGATCCCACATTCACCTACACGAAAGTATTTTTATTGTTAATATGAAAAAATATATTTGCTATGTTTCATATATTTCAAAAATTTTTTGATGTTTCAGCTCTTTCAGGCGTTTCGGTAAACTTTTAATCTCCCAAAATGCAATTAAATGTCATTAAACAGTTTTTTTTTTTGGTCATGAGGTTTTTGTATTTTCCGTTAATCGATCGATGGCTTGATGCTCCGTATACTCGTGTGAAAAATTTCAGGATGATTTTTCTGTAGCGTTTTAAGTCCTTTGCACGAAGTGTCATTCTATTTCGCTTTAAATTCGGTAAATCCAATTATTCTTCGTGCAATTTGATGCACTTCGATTTTTCAATCCGTCTCTTCGTATTTGTCCCGTGTTTCTCCGTTACCCTCGCGCACTTTCCTTTCTCTCGGTACAAACGCGGAGCTTGAGGGCAACGAGACGCGACTCGAGCAGTAAGACAATGCTCGGGTTACGAGTGACAGACGATCCACGGATAGATGGAAAGTTTATCTCGTAAAGGTTGAGACAGAGAGAGAGATAGAGAGAGAGAGAGAGAGAGAGAGAGAGAGAGAGAGAGAGAGAGAGAGAGAGAGAGAGAGAGAGAGAAAGAGAGAGGAACGAATTAGAACGAGTTGTCACGGGAAATTGAGTCTGAGCATTATTCATTATCGTCGAGCGCCCATCTCCCTCTTCGTGATTAATGTTACCAATTTGTTAAAGCTCCTGCATGAGGGCACTCAATCATTCGGCTGTGAGTCTCGCTGTGAGCGATGACTCATCGATTCGCGTTTTTTTTTCTCGAGGAGTCTGCGTCTTGATTTTTCTCATTCGTTCGAATAAAATTTAAAAACATTATCTCAAGTGCCAATACTTCGAAAAAGAAAAAAAAACCAAAAAGACAAGAAAACAACAAACGAAATTCATTTTTTTTTCAATCAAATCTTTTGCTTCCTCGTGCAGAGAAAGCTTGGTACTGATAAAAAATTTTATTTTTCATTTTTCAATTTGTTCGATGTATTGAAAATGCACTTCGAGGATCGAGCCTTCCTCTCGTTTGCTACAATTTTCATTGGAATTGCACGAGGGGCTTTGAATTTTACGGAATTTGAAAATTTACCGAAAGAATTTCTCCGATCGCTCGAGCTTTTGTAAATTTTGAGGTATCGGTTGAAAATTTTTTTTTTCTTACGCGATTAGACTATCATCGAAGAACGTTTGGTATTGAGTTTGGCGAAGGTCTATTGCAGGTTTCGTATTTCATGAAATTTTGAATTTTTTTTCACAAAATCTCAACTGCTGACCACTCTGATTTTCAAAAATTTCGAGATATCGGTCCTTTTTTTTTGCACGAATAAAGTAACGTGAAAGAAAGGCTGGTATCAAATTTTTCGAGAATCCGTGAAAGATTTTGAATTTTATAAAATTTTGAATTTTTCGAAAAAAAAAAAATGTTTCATGAAATATGGAATATCCAGTGAAGTATTTGAATAACTCTCGAATCTCAAAATGATGAAACTACGTGTGACGGAAAGAAGGAAAAAAGCTTCAAATCTTAATACGGAGCTTTTTTTTATTTTTCTATACGTTAATTCCCTTATTTGTGTTTCTTTTTTGCCGAAAATTATTTATACAGTCGTACTGAAATCTCCTTTTTATAATTTCGTCACTATACTGTTAACATTTTCTACGAATTTGTTTGCAAATTTTCATGAATATGCAGGAAGTTTATCGGACACTGCTTGGTAAAAATTGTTATCGTAAAACAAATATTGTTCTTTCCAAATAGACCCCGGTTATCGTCGAATCCCTGCACTGTGTCTTTTCCCTGCACTGTGTTTATTGAGAGAGAGAGAGAGAGAGAGAGAGAGAGAGAGAGAGAGAGAGAGAGAGAGAGAGAGAGAGGCATCGAAGGTAATAAAAGATGGGTGGTAAACAACGAGGGATAAGCTCTCGAACGAAAATATGTGCGGGAACACGTACCGGCCATTACACACGGAGTGATTCAGCCAGATATTGTATTTCCGGAGAATTTATCGAATTTTTGCAACCCCACGTAGTGTCCTGTTTCATAGAGAAAGCTCAAGAGAGAGGCAGAAAGACGAAAAAAAAAAATAGTTTTTCGGTTTGTCCTAAAAAGAGCCATATGATGCCATTTGAATTGTTTCCCCAATTATAGTGAACCAACGAAGACGACGACGTCGACAACCAAAGCTAATTTCTTCCTTCGTCTCTATCGAATCCATTACGGTGCAAGCTCTATATATTGTATATCGATCTAAGGTCACGAACCGTGAAAAATTATTCAAACAAAAGGTAAAAAGTAAATCGAGTATCAAAGAAAAATTGCACAACATATACAATTAAAAATTTTCCCCATCACGTTTTTTTTTAGCCGATTTCGAGTTCAAGAGAAAACGGGTTATATCTTTTTCTCACGTTCTCCGCGCGTAATCGAGAAAGTAAACGAAATATGGGGAAGAAAAAGGGAAAACTGAAACACCAAAAAGGTTTTAACATTTGTTTTTTTTTTAAACAGATATAAACGAGTTTCGTCGTAATTGAAAAACGTAGATCGGCAGATACGGTTGAAGATCACTATGGAAAAGATTTGAAAAAAAAAAAAAAGAAAAAAAGTGCTTCGTGCGCAAGCCCATTGTTCGGCTAAAGTCCTTTTCGCAAAGCCTCCTCTTGCTGGTTCTTCTTGGCCGGGGCGAGCTCGAAGCTTTCCCACGAGTGAGTGAGAAAATGTCAAGTGATGTGTTGCGAGAAATACGACGAAAGATGATAGATGAAGTGAGAAAGAGAAAGAGAGAAAGAGAGAGAGAGAGTGAGAGAGAGAGAGAGAGGGAGAGGAGAAAAAGGATTTTGGTACAATCTCGATCGATATTGAGCGTCCACGAGCGAATATCGAATGAAAGTCGATCACAGCAGCTTCTCGCGAGGGTCTCAAGCACTCATTCGCCTCTTTCCGACCCTACTTTCAACCTCCCCTTTTCGTCGGTGCACAGATTTTATTGGAATATTCCGCCGGTTTCACGTTCCATTCTTCGCAGGGTACATACAAGTATATAGTATAGTTATGGGCTGCTTGATATGGTGTGAGTCTCTCATACAACGGCACTCAATCCCGCTATATACACCTCTTTTCCCTGGTGAATTTTCGTGCCGGCTTTTCAAACAAGCTCTTAAGGTCCGCGACAACTGTGCGCGTAGGCGCATACCGCGATAGACGAATCCCAGAATAGCGTTGAGTCAAACGTTCAACGCACACTCCGATACGCCCTTTTAACATTCCGATGAACGATATATACCATATAACGCACATAAGCGCGATTTGATATCTCCTTTTCAGGTGCGCATATCCTCCTCGTGTTCTATATTCACCCTTCGGGAATTTTAGAATACCGCCGGTGCACCTTATTTCCATATACATACACGTCATATTTCCCGTATCGATTCTCGACATTATACAGATTCGTCGAGTTTCACTTGTATACCAATTTCTTTCTCTCGTCCTCATATGTACCTGATTTCCAGAGCGAGGTTTTCTTTCTTTTTCTTTAATTATTCTCATCGTTTTTGCTTCCTCGTTGAGGAAGCTTTGTGACGATAAACAAAAAAAAATATTCAATTTTTCAATGTAACGGAGGAAGCAATGTACAAGTTTCCAATTTGGACGTTCTTTTTTTTTTTGAAATTAGAATTTCGTAATAAAATTGAAATTATCGAAAAGACACAGTGCAGGGAGTGAACAGGAATGATTAAAAAATATTGAAAAATGGGGCAAGATGGCGGTGCATCGAAAAAAAAAAATCGATTTGTCTCTCGAACGCTATAAAACTCGATTTCCGTTTGATAAATTGACTTGAAATTCTCACCAGACACATTTCAATATCCTAATATCATGGAGGATTTTTTCTTAATTTAGAAAAATAAGCTTGGAGTGCATTCCCAATCTTGAATTTCGAAAAAAATCGAAAAAAATTATTTTTTTTTTTTTTCGTGAATTTGAAAATGAAAGGTTGGGCTGAGTGTATGGTTAAAATTTCGAGTTCATTTGTTGGAAGAGTAATCGTGGGTTGTCAACGCGACGGTACGCTTTTATTTTCGCAGGCTCCGCCATCTCCGCCATTTTGGGATTTATTCTTCAACGAATAAAACGTGCAAATCTCTTCGAGCTTTTTTATGAGACAATATGTGTGTATTTTTTTTAATAACACTGTCGTGTTATTCAGAAAGGGGAAAAAAAATCTATGAAAATAGGAGAATTTTTTGGCACAGAAAAACCTCTTTAAGCCCGCTGTGCTCGAAGCATATATGGATAGCGTGAGAAAGAAAAATAAGAAATATGACATACGTACGGAAGACATGGGGAAGGAAAGAAACATAAGAGGAAAGGAAAAACGAAAAGTTAATCTTTGATGAAACCCATCGCGTTATATCGCTCGTATATTTATACAGCTGTATACATATGCTGTCGTTTTTTCGTATCCTCGCGACAGTCGATATACTTTGAACACCAAGGCTGCGTAACGAGTTTTAGTTGAGGTTTATATCGCAGGTTGCAGGTTGCCTCAGAGCATTATATATATATATATATATAAGGCAATAGTAAATCTCATATGCCATACTGCCAAAGGTTTCGTCGTGTAGTCTTTTTACTAAACGCCAAAGCCTAACCCCGTGAACTCTCGTCACAAAGTATGAAGCGAGGGACTAAACATACACATGGGAAAAATCTTTTTTCGGTCCGGTGAATTTTTTCTTCTCTCTCTCTCCCGCTCTCTTTCTCTCTCTTCAATTCTTTCGTGCATCGTACGGTCGAAACTTTTTCACATACAAGAATTTTTCTCCCGTGAAAGAAACAATCTTTGATCGTGAGAATAGAAATCCGAAATGATTGTGCCTCAAGATAGTCTAAAAATTCGAAAATTGGCATTTCAAAAAAAAAAAAAAACATTAGTATAGTTGTGCGTATACGCGTGTAACGAGGCCGCAAAATTCGAGAAAAAAACAAGGATAGTGACGAATTATCGTGGAGATTTGAAAATTCCACCGAGAAAAATCTGGACAGTTATGGGAAGCTAAAAGACTATGGATGTGAAAATTTAGTGCAGGCATCAAACATTTGGTTCAGTGCATATCAAGAATTTTTCTTGTTACCGAAATTAAAGTAAAATTGATTGTGTTGATCTCTTCGATTTCGACTATTGCCATTGGCAATCGCAGCCATAAGAAAATATTAAACGCTTTACGTTTAATATTTTTTTTCCGCGAAAATACCTACAGCTTCCTCTATGAGGGAAGAAAAATATATCGTCACTATGACTATGCAAGTTTGATAGTCAAGGATAAGGTACCAGAGGCCGCACACCTAAGGGACCGTTCAGATTGCTATACAAATTTAGGACGTAAAGTCTCATGCGTTCTATCAATGACTTCAAACATCTTGAAAGTTATGATTACGAGTTTCTAAAACACATGCAATTTTCATTAAAATATTGCGTATATTTTATTACTTATACCACGAGAACGGTGGGAAGCTGGAATGTACCGGTGTCCGCACACACTGAAAAAAAAGTTTCCCGATTCGAGCCATAATTATTATTGCTTCAGCCATATTATATGGGAAAATACGCTACTGCCATACCATCTAGGTAATAAAGCCATACAAATATGACTGACACAATATCGTTGGCGTAAGCATACCACTATGTCATGACAGACATATACCCAATAGCTCCGCGAATCTGACAAGTATCTCTATTTCAGCAATACCATAGTATGGTTGAGTTCACCATCACGAGTTATGCGTATGCCAACCATACTAGTATAGCTGTCTTATAAACGCTAGCATACGAGGTAGACGAACACCAGCCATACTATAGCCGAAGCAAACATATACAATGTTGTTTCGTGGATAGCAGTTTTGTCAGTGTAGGCAGAATTCTTTGTATACCAACAATACTAGTAGAGCTGTTTTATAAACGCTAGAATACGAGGTAGACGTACCAGCTATACTACCAAAAGAATATGGCTGAATTATAAATTCATTTTACATAGATAAATTACAGGATATTGTACCTACCTATACTCGTATAGGTAAGTATATATAGTAGGGGATATTCGGGTCACAGTAAAAATTCAGCCAATATGTTTCATAATCATGAATATTTATTTTAATCATCTGTCATCGATAATGATATTCATACATAAATATTTTGCAAAAGAGACTTGATTTTTAGAGCTAATGAAACACACCTGGAAGTTTGAGAGAATCCATGGCCCGGAGACATATGATACTCTCCTTGCAGGAAAATGACAGTTGACCTAACCTACAAAAATTCGCTTGTTATACGATTGGCGTTTATATAACAGGAAAAATAGTCCTTTTTTACATATTCCGTAGATAAGTGAGAACAGACTTACCTTCAAATGTTGGTATAAGCTCATCAAGATTCCGTTCGTTCAGTTTCTTCTTCACAAACTCGTTCATTATCAAACTTTGCGTAGCGAGGTCTCGTTTTCGCGCGAGGCAGAGGCATAGACACCACGCGTTAACAGATTACTGTAGGTGTTCCAAAAACGTAGTATAGTTGCGCGAGCCATATTAGTATAGCTATGTGTCACAACGTTATTCTCGCAGCCATACTATATGGTTGAAATAGCTAGGCATGTAAAAATCAGCTACTACAGCTGTTTGAACAATACAGTGTAGTTTCGCGAGCTATGTTAGTATGGCTGATTTACAAAAACGATAAATTTCCAGCTATTTATAATGACTAAGCTAGCCAGACGATTGAGTGTCGTCCACAAAGGCGCAGTATAGGCGCCGTAGACAAAACTGCTTTGCCTTCACCAGCGATATTATTGTTGAATTAGAAATACTTCACTAGTCATATTTGTATGAACTTTACGGCAATCGGGATTTTCTAAAAGGGCTACTGCATTTTCTGTGTGGGCAATATTTTTTCACCAGTATACCTATAACTGGCCAACAATAACAGTATTATTGTAAATCCCGAACCATTTTTTTCAGTGCAGCGCTTATTCACTATGTCCTAGTGTTTGGACACGAGAAGACCCAGTGTCCGCGCAATACGATATTCGAACACTGAAAGCCCGAGTTAATGAGCATCGATTCTCAAATCTCGATAGAATTAGCTTTTGGAACTCAATAGTGCATCACGATAACTTTAGATACTGATTAATTCAAAATAAAAAATTTCAATTTGGTCAGGAAAGTCAAAAATTAAGTTTTGACACCATGTCACCGGCCCGGCATGCCATATGGCGCACACAAAACGACGTGTGCAGTTTGCCGTCACATAGGGTGACTGAACCGGTGAATGAACACCTACCAGTGAATGAACAGGCTTGGTATTTTAATTAAACGGCAGAGGTATGATTTTATTATTATGAAGAATTTTGTACCTATAATGAAGTAAAAATTCTGAGAAAACATGTAGTAGTGATATTATTTGCCGCCGTGAAAGATTTGCGATTCTATGAATTTTTTTTCGTACTCGGCGCGCTTATTCGTAAGAAACGGCCATGTTGTTATAAGCCGCCGACTGTGCATCAAATATACCGAGATATTCTATAACACCTGGACAAATCGTTTTAAAAGGTATGTAATATATTTTTTTCGACGTTATACGTTGTTAAGCTTCAATTGTATTACCGAATTTTGTCCAAAAACCCAATATTTTTTGCGATATATGGCCGTTTATTCACTGGTCCAGCTTTCTAACCTATTTCCAGTGATTGAACGAGCGTTGAAAAGGCTTTTCATAACCTCAAAATCTATAACTACTGAGCCTACGCATACCCATGTACTTACTGAAATTCTCGATAAAATTGATTTTTTTTTATTTCTTAATAATTAAAACATGCACATAAGATAGGTAATACTTTTTATTACAGATGGAATTAAAATCGACAACGAAAAAGAAACGCTATGAACGATTCAAGTACACTACGGAAGACTTGGATAATGCTATTGAAGATGTCAGAGCTGGAACCTCGATATCCAGTGCAGCGGATACTTATCGGATTCCAAAATCAACTCTGCACAATAAAGTAACTGGGAAAGTTCCTAAAATTAGAAAGATGGGCCCCAAATCAGTTCTAACAGCGGAGGAAGAAAATCGACTGGAAAAATGGATTCTAGGTAAAGCGAAACTTGGATTTCCGATGCATCCGGAAGAGGTACAAAATGCTGTGCAGCGGGTATTGCAAGAAGCTTCTCGAGATAATATTTTCGTCGACAACAAACCTGGCACAAAGTGGATGACTTTATTTTTAAAAAGGCACCCATCGATTCGTAAAAAAAAATACAAAAAATTTTTCAAAGGCACGTGCATCTGTCACTGAGCAAAGCTTGAGAAACTGGTTCAGAGAACTAAAGAGTTTTTTAGAAGAAGTTAACGCCGTCGAAGTTTTGGAAAGTCCTCGCAGCATATTCAACAGCGACGAGACAGGGGTTCAAGTCTGTCCCAAAAGCGGTAAGTTGTTGGGACCAAAAGATGAAAAGAACTTTTTTGAGGTCGCAAATGGAAAGGAAAAAGAATCACTGACAGTTTTATGTACATTTTCTGCTGCGGGTGAATCAGTACCGCCGATGATTGTTTATCCATATAAAAGAATCCCAGGACATATCGCTGAGTCAGTTCCATGCGGGTGGCCGATTGGAAAATCAGATACTGGCTGGATGGTGTCCAGCACATTTTTCGAATACATGGCAAACATCTTTTATCCATGGTGTTTGGATAATAAGGTTCCTTTTCCAGTTCTATTTTATCTGGATGGACACAAGTCTCACATCAGCCTCGAACTATGTGAATTCTGTATCGAAAAGAACATCTTATTGTACTGCTTGCCACCCAACTCAACGCATATAATGCAGCCCTGCGATGTGTCGATATTCAAGCCCCTGAAGACGAGCTGGAAACGTGTGATTCGCGAGCACAAACAAACAACCCAAAAGGATGTAACAAAATCGACTTTCGCTCCACTCTTCAAGAAAGCTTTCGACAAATTTTTTAATGAAGATGCGATAAAAAATGGCTTTAGATCATGTCGATTATTCCCATTTGACGAGAATGCGGTGAATTATCATAAATGTATTGATAAAAGACGTGCTGATATTTTTCCTGGCTCAGAACATTCATCAATCACTATCGATGACTTTGCGTCAGCGAAAAAAGTTTTGGAAAGCTTTATTGGCCATGCAAAAAGTGAGATCTACTCAAATTTTCTAAATGGAAATGGTAATTGTACCGACGAACTGTACACATTCTGGAAATTTTGTAGTGATCGTACGGGTAAAAATATCACAAAAGAAAATTCGCCTGCCCAAACCAGAGATAACTGCGTATCAACTTTCTCATCACCAATCGATGGAGATCAAGATGGCTCTGTACTTCAAGTCGCAAATAATGAAAATACAGCTACGCAGATCGCTGCTGAGGAGATAAATTCATTACTGGATACTCGTCAGAATTCAACGTCCAACTTAAATTCTGAAAATCTTCACGATGCAAAGGACGTCGTATCATTTCCACTCGACGATATCATTGATGCTATAGATTTTCCTGGTAATTGTAACTAATTTATGTCTTTTGAAATAATAAATTCATTTTTTATTCCTGAACCTGTGAATTATTATTATATCTTTAATTTATTTTCAGCAAATCTACCGATACATTTAGATGTCAACGCAGAAGATCTCGGTGAACAAGGAGTCGAGTTACCAAGCGGAAATGAGTCCGTTATCCTTGACGTAAATGGAAATGAGCCAAAAAGTATACAGGACTCCGATGTAAAATGCCGTTCTACATCACTACCTGATCTCAATGCAGTATGGGATAAGCATTTGTCGTGGCCAAAGTGTGATAAAAATGCATCAGGTCAGTCACGGAAGAATAAATCTTTACCCTATGCGATTTCATCTACGAAATGGAGAGATTATCATAAGGCAATTAAAGAAGAACAAGAGGAGAAAGAAAAACAAGCTGCTGAAAAACTGGAATTACGAAGAAAAAAAAAGAAAGAGGCTGAAGCTTTAAAAGCAGAGAAAGCACAGATAAGAGCCACTAAAGCAAAAGAGAAAGAAGAACTAATAAAAGTGAAGAAAGAAAAAGTAGAAATGAAGAAACGAAATACAAAAAAGAAAAGTGCAAGCCCAAAGAAATAAGTGTAGTAAGAATAAATTTAACCTATATTTTGATACTTATAAACCACGAATTGCAATTTTCAAAGTCGTACTCTGTATAAAAAGGTCATATACTATTTAAGAAAGAAGAGACTATATAAGAGAGTCACTATATAAGAAAATCATAATTATAAGAGAGACATCACTATATAAGAGAGTCATACACTTCATAAGAAAGAAAATATAATTATTCGTAACTTGTAATTTATAAAAATAAAGTTATTTTTATAATTTGGTATTGTTATAATCATCTGACTGTGCATCGAATACAAGAATATTCCATATCACCTGGATAAATCTTTTTAAAAGATATGTAATAATTTTTTCAACGTTATACATTGCTAAGCTTCAATTATATTAATTAATTTTTTGTCAAAAACCCAATATTGTTTGCGATATATGGCCGTTTATCACTGGTCCAGCTTTCTAACCTATTTCCAGTGATCGAACGAGCGTTGAAAAGGCTTTTCATAACCTCAAAACGCACGAGTATGCGTACGCATCTCTGGTTCCATTGTACGTTCATTCACTGGAAAGATATGAGTTCATTCATTGGAATTTTTGTTCATTCACTGGGAAATTGGTAATTTCGTTCATTATAATTTTTTTTTACAAAATCCTTGCGAACAGGGCACTTCGAATATTTTTTTTTATATTCTGTGAACATTGTTCTATAAGATCTAATTATCTCATAAAGAAATTCGTAATAAGTTAAATTATACGGCTTTATTGAAATAGAAAAAAGGCTTATGCGTTCATTCACTGGTTCAGTCACCCTACACGAGCCAGAGACGTGCCGGTCAGAAACTAGTACATGGACCTCAGCCAATCATAGCCATGTATCAGTGTCCAACCGGTACGTCTCCGGGTTTTGTGTGTGTGTGTGTGTGTGTGTGTGTGTGTGTGTGTGTGTGTGTGTGTGTGTGTGTGTGTGTGTGTGTGTGTGTGTGTGTGTGTGTGTGTGTGTGTGTGTGTGTGTGTGTGTGTGACGGCAAACTGCACACGTCGTTTTGTGTGCTCCAGGCTTTACTTGTGTGCTCCAGGCTTAAGTAACGACACCGATTGCAAAACAGCTAAATGTCGTACTGTGCAGCTACCGGACCTATCAAACTACGTGCGTCTGTGCCAGTCTCCGAACGGTATTAGACCGGGAGCCCATAACACTTTTTTCATGTCTCATTTGTTCAGGCTCAAAACTACCTTAGATTCCATAAATCTGTGTATATATAATTTGTATATATAGATATCATTTGTATACAAATTTTAAATATATAATTTGTATATGGAGCATTCCAGGTCAATTCGACAAGGGTCTGACCCTCACCCTCTCCAATCTGAGTCTTAATGACCGGAGGTGTTTTGTTAGCCTAAAATAACATCTCTAAATTTCTCTCAGATTTTTACCAACCCCCCTGACGCCCCCCTGACCCCTTCAGTGATTATATTTTCGAAAACGGTCAATCGGACATTTTTGAAAATTATGAAAAAAATTGCATAAATTCTGTAGCCAAAAAGAAAAACATCCCAACCAAAATCAAAGTGGGCAGGCAAAACGGGAATTTTTTATCAATTTTTAAGCCCATTAATTTTTTTTTCAGTTATTTTGATTTTTTTTTTAATTTTCAGAGTTCTATACACCATTCCTAATACAACAGCTATCTAGAAAGTAATTAACATTCTGTTAAGAGCTGTAGTATTATTTAAATATTCCCGCGTATGAGGGAGGCGCTAGTGTCGCTGTTGCGAGCGCCAGTGGCCACGTTGGCAAGCGCCCATTGGTGTAGTGAGTGTGGTACCACGCTTGCACGCTGTGATTGGGTGAGTGAGAACGATCCTGTGGATCGTGAGCTGATAACGGCGTTCTATAAGGGGTTCTCACCGTTTGCGCAAGCGCGCACGCGCGAGAACTTGCCACCTGCGCTCTAATGGACAATATTGGTACTATTAACGCGTGTTTCGCCTTAGTTCTAACCTGAACTTCGTGGTATCTCAAATCATAAAATTCTCAGATCATAAAATGCAATAGTATTTATTTATTTGTAAAAATCCTTCCAAAATCTTTTCCTAAATTTATATTACTCTCCCGATGGTGTTGCATTTAGGAAAATATATTGAATCCTGAAAAATGCGAAAAAAATCAAAAGTACTGAAAAAAAGAAAGAATTATTCGGTAAAAAAATTGATAAAAAATTACCGTTTTGCCTGCCCACTTCGATTTTGGTTGGGATATTTTTCTTTTTGGTGACAGAATTTATGTAATTTTGTTCATAATTTTCAAAAATGTCCGATTGACCGTATTCGAAAATATCATCACTTAAGGGGTTGGGGGGGCGTCAGGGGGGTTGGTAAAAATCTGAGAAAAATTTGGAGATGTTATTTTAGGCTAACGAAACACCTCCGGTCATTAAGACTCAGATTGGAGAGGGTGAGGGTCAGGCCCTTGTCGAATTGACCTGGAATGCCCCATATATAGATATATATTTGTATGTGATTTCGCCGGTTCAGCATCTTTGGTCCACTGATTTTGTTCGGCGATGCGATTTTTGTGATGCAGGACACAGATTTATGGAATCTAAGATAGTTTTGAGCCTGAACAAATGAGACATGAAAAAAGTGTTATGGGCTCCCGGTCTATATCTTGACAGGGGTACAGCTTATGATTTGCTTGCCCCAATAATGGAACACGAAGATTACATGGTTCAATTGAGTTTTACGGGAAATTTAACTGCTGCATGGAAAACCCTACTTTTTCCTGAACTGAATGAGTTATAATTTATTTCGAATACACGCATACAATCTAAACGACAAGGGTTAAAAATCTTTCATTATTCCTTAGCATATTCGATTAGAAATCCGTTGATATGGCCTCCATAATACGCGGGCCGGAATAAACAGATGAAAATAATTTATATTCCGCGTAAGATGCCAGTCGATTTTTTTCTTATACGTTAGCGAAGTGTATTGTCGATCACCTTGCAATTATTAGAATTTCAATATTAATCATGAAATGCTTAATAAATCTAATTGTTTGTGGTGGTGTGCGACGGTTGAACGAACAAATATTGAAATTGTTGAAATGGTATATTATGGAACTTCCCTGACTATATATACAATTTATTGTGGGCAATTCAAAAGAATAGAGTTGAGGTCTTTTATGATAATTTCCGGTTCCTATTATAATTTTTTTTCTCAGTGTAAAAAATATATTTTTTATATTCTATTTTATTTTCTTAAATCTGCATGAATCATAAATTTAATTTCCTCGTGACTTATCCTCGTAGCTTTGTCAATCTGACGTACGAAATTTTGACGAAAATATAAAAATCAATTCAGCAGGTGATCCAGGTCATTGAAAAAAAAAAAAATGAAAATATAAGAAAACGTGAGGAACATGAGGTATTTGAAGAAAAAAAATGTGGCAGTGTGCCATAGAGGGTGCGTGTCAGAGAAAACGCAGTTTCTCAGGAGAGCGCTTGCCTTTCGTATTCCAAGAGCTCTCTATACAGCCACGGTTTATGGTCACTGATCGTCGTCGTAGGGAATCTTAACGTCGCATGAGTTGCGTATCCCGGCAATGCCATCTTTATTAGTTATCCTCACGGATCCGGCTTTTTATTCGAGTTCTCCGAGAGAGAACAAAAGAGAGAATGAGAGGGAGAAGGGGTTTATAACATCGGAAACGTATTCCGTTGTTGAGGAAAATTTTTTAGCACCATCTAGGGAATAAAGTGTGCATTAAGAATTTTCCTTTTAACGACATACGCTCATCATTCGACCATATTTTTGTTACTCTCCTCACTCGTCAATGCGATCGTTTTATACGCGACAATGTGAAAATCCGATTTGCAAGCCGTTTACCCCGAATATAGCACGCGATCTTATACGAGATACCATAAATTCGCTCATGATTTTTTTTTTACTTGCAGGAATAAAAAATTCCGTGCTAAAATATACAATCATTCTGAGTGGAGAAACACTTTCAATGAAAATTAAATATTTTTAATTAAAAAAAAAAAAAAAATATGCTGTATGAATTAAAAAAAAATAATATTCGGTAAATATAATTCACGCACATATATTGCGAAAAAAAGTGAGAAAAAGATATTTTTATACACAATTTCTTGTAAAGAATGTGAAGAATTTTAATTTGATAGTGTCAGTATCGAAAAATTTAATGAAGTTTTGAGCTTTTCCGGAAAAAGCATAAAAAATAATTTAAAAATCAATGTTTCATTCACCCTTCGAGTCAATTTGAATGTTTTTTTCTTTTTCGTGAAAACACACGAAAGTATAGAAATTTATTTCATAAAAAATATCTTCGTTTTTTTTTTGTTTTTCATTCCAACGTCTCGAAAAATATTGAAACTCATGTCGAAGAATTCTGAAAGCTCCGAGCGCGCGGTAAAGCTCTCGACAATTTCTTCACATACAGAAAAATTTAATATTGAAAACTCATCTTCGATATTCGTTTCATTTTTGTTTTTTGCATTAAAAAAAATGATACTTTTCCAATAAATCTGACGTGATGGAAAATTGACCTGAACGTATATACAACGTTCACGAGTAAAGGTTTAATTGAAAAAAAAAAGAAAATAACAAAAACTTACCGGGAAGACAGCTCACGGCTTTTTCCTCGTCCGAGCATTTTTGCGTTAGCCATAAATAGTCGAACCATTTGATGACCTTCACCTGAAGATGATTCGGCACCCTTCTCATTCTCATATACGTTTTTACTCCGTCGAGCTTAGCTGTAATCACAAAAGTTCAATGATTTCGTCATTAATCATCCTCCACTCACACTCGATTCAAAATATATATTTAATTACACCCAAGTATCGATCTCTTTAAAAGAATTTGGGCGAGAAAGAAAAAAAAAAAACCTCTCCCTCGCATTACAAATATTTGCTGACTTCTCTTCGAGGATCGAGTGACGAATTTCCATTAGTGGAACGCAGACATTATAGTGACGATATATGTATATGGTCTCGCTATGTTTTAACGGCAAATATTAAATTCAAACCCAAACATCGATTCAATCATTCGTGTCAAGAAATACATGTATACTGGGTGTCTCATTTAAAAAAAATATGCTCAAATACATATATCGAAAACTGAGCATTAAAGTGAAACATGTTTCGGACAAAAAAAATTGTTGCGTATGAAGGGAGAGCCTAAACACTTTTCAATGTTGAACAATTCTGTTAATCGTAGAACTCGTTTTCATTGCTAAATTCTTCGCAAAGATTGACGTATCGCCTCTCGTTTCACGAGAAAACTTCGAACAACGTTTTGGGCCTGTTCAAAGACGAAAACCAAAAAATGACTCGGAATAAAACTTGCTCACTTTTCAATGAGGAATAAGAAAATGCAATAAAAAAAAATCGGAAATTCCATTTGAAAAACAACCATTGGGCCTCAATGGGCCCAGCAGAGGCCCCGGGTCCAAAAACTGAAATGCTCATCTGATGTCCCCTTTCATATACAACAACTTTTTACCGAAACATTTTTCAATTTGATGCTTAGTTTTCGATATATTTGAGCATATTTTCTAAAAATAGGACACTTTTGTGTCCTATTGGGGCATTCCATGTCAAAAAACGGGGTCATCGGCCTGACCCCCTGGGTTTCTAATGACCAATGGATTTAAAAAAAAATTTTTTACGGTAAAAAATGACATCTCTAATTTTTCGAATTTTTCCCGCCACTTTGTAAGGATGTGGCGACCTCAAAAAATATTCTTGACATGAAGATGGGCATTTTTAAAACCGATGAAACTTTTTTGTGAGATTGGGGACTCGAAAAAACATTTTTTTGTCATGGTTCGAAAATGGGATGAGAATGCTATACCTATATTGTAACGTTCGAGAATTCGAGATTCGATGCTGTCGACGTTGAGTCACGCTATCATGAAAGTCTCTCTCGTTTGTTGTCACTCGAGAAGCGAGTGACAAATTTATTTTTACTTTTGTTTGTTTACTTCTTGGGTCAGTGACCGAAAGCAGAGTTCGAGTACTGGACTCGGAAGGAGAAGCCGGGAATAAGTGGATTTTATTTAATGTTACGCAGGCGGGAGCCCCAATCAATTTATGTGTTTTTAGTAATGGCCTCAGAGTACTAACCACGACTATGAGCTATCAAGCTACGCGTTGGTTGACCCTTCATCATTGGCCATTTATAATGGATTGGGGGTCCAAGTTCGTCTTAATTCGTGAGGCGAAATTAAGATATTTATTTTACTATCGGGAAGCGATAGTAAAATACCAGGAGTTAAATTTTACTTTTATTTTTATTTATGAATTGTCGCTTTGCAATACGACCAAAAATAATAACCAAAAGGGGAAGCCTAGAGGATTATTTCACCGGGGGAAATTAATGAAGGAAATGAAGCTAAGTTAAACAGTTAAGATGATTATTGGATTGTATCCACGATTCGTTTCGGGGAAGAGGATAGTCCGGTTTTGTTAGCTCGATTCTTCACGTACTCGTGTCGTCACGTCGTGTGCGATGAGTGATTAATAGAGCTTCGTCGTCGCCTTTGCGTCGGTTCACGTCGCCACGTGTTATGATAATATTTAAGTCTGTGCGTACTCGAAGAGTCCGCTTACGAGTTGATATGAAGGGTTTTCCAGCAAAAGATACCTCTCGCCGTGATCCAACTTCCAGCAGCAATAGCTGGGGCTTCACACGGCTTGAGGGGCCCTACCTAGATGTGAGAGGGTTTCTGAGACGATCACCCGTCTCAAGATCCAACTTCTGGGCGCGATGCCCAGGGCCTCACCTGAGACGGGTTCCCTAGTATCTGGAAATCTTTATTTAAAAAGAGTTGTCGATCGATTCGTCTTGATAAAGACGAATCGGTTACGTTATATGTGTATCGCCTTGAAAAAGACGATTCCACGGAGACTATCTCGGTCCGTCTTGAAAAAGACGAATCGAGTGTTGAGACGCGAAGATGCACGCGTTGTCGTCGGGTTGGCCTCGAAGTCCGGGATGAGGCGTCGGGTCTCTCCTGGCTTCGAGTTTTGGTAGAGAGTATGTGCTCGCAGCGAGAACGTGCAAGCACGCGAATTTAGCCGATTGGCGTCTGCCACGCGTACTGCTCACCGAAATATATTTGTCGAAATGAGTAGTCTACCACGATCTCACCGGCGCGATGATTTCATTGGCCGCCGGATCGGTGGTAGGGAAGTTTTGTCAGTTTCTTGAGCTTTCGCGCACGGCACGCTCATGACGTATGACAATTCCTCGAAGGATTAAAATCTATTTCTGTCCTTCGAGGAATTCCGATATTGGACGCAAATCATAATTTGTAACTTGATGGAAAATTGTGAAATTTTCCGTCCCGTTACAATATATATATTTTTTAAATTTGTTTAAGAAAATTTTTCTTTCTTGGAATTTATTTATAATGATGGTTTCTGGTCGTAAAAAATAAAATAAGTAGAAACTTCGTCCTAGTAAAAATTTGATTTTACTCTTAAACCAAAAAGAAAATCGAATTTCACCAACATAAAGTTTATTTTTATTTTATTTTTTACGACAAGAAACCATAATTAGAAATAAATTCCAAGAATTTTTTTTTTTAACAAAAATAAAAGAAAAAAAACATTTAACATTCTCATCCCATTTTCGAACCATGACGAAAAATGATTTTACAAAAAAGTTTCAACAATTTAAAAAAATGTTCATCTTCATGTCAAGAATATTTGAGGTCACCACACCCTTATAAAATGGCGAAAAAAATTTCGAAAAATTAAAAGTACCATTTTTGACCGAAACAAACCAAAAAATCCATTGTTCATCAGAATCTCAGGGGGTCAGGCCAATGACCCCGTGGGTTAACGTGGAATTCCCCATACATATATATATACACATCACTGCCTAATCGTTATCGAATTTTAAAAGTCACAAAATCATTAAGACGGTTAAAAAAATTGTCCCTTTATCCCAACGACCTTTGCACAAACTTTACACACCAGCGGGTTAACATTCTTCGAGTCTCACGTGTATACGTCTGTCTGTCGTTTTTCTACCCAGTATATTGCTCTCAAAGTTAATGGAATGCTGTTAGAAGTTGGGATCGTGGATGAGACGTATATCGATGTTGAATAGGAAGTCAAGAAGCGCAAGAAAGAGCCAAAAAAAAGGTATTCTGTTGAACGAGAAAAATAAAAAACAAAAATAAGAAAAAAATAAAAGAGCGTAGAAATGAAGAGAATAAAAGGTCGAAGGTCCATTCTCTCGATTCTTGTCCCTATTATAGATGACCTGATAGTTATATACGTATACGGATAATGTACACGGAACAACGACTCGTCCAGACGAATGAGTTTCGTCTAATACTTTTTTTATTTCTCTCCTCCTGTACACCTATCTACCATACGTAAAAGACCCCCGATGGGAATAGCGAGAAAAATGAAAATCAATTAATTAGTCCGGTCTAGACAATCCTTAATCGAGGATCTTTTTTCTTCTCGTAATTCACATCGATAAAAAAGAAGATGGCTCATTATAATTGGTATTAACGAAGTACACTTTGTTAGCAATTGAGGGTTGAAAAAAATGACGAGCATTCCAATTTTTCAAAAAAAAAAAAAAAAAAAAAAAAACACGAGAGAAATTGAATCAAAGAAAGAACACACAGTTCGCGAGAGTTCTTGTACTTTTTTTTTCTTCTCGAGAGAAAATTTGCACGAAGAACAGGAGCAATCAAAAGTAAATATAATACGAATTCGATAGTTCGTTATTATGATCATTGTTAGTGGCACTATTTCATGATTATTGATGAATATTGAATGTTCATGAATCGTGTCATTACGAATGAAACAGTTGATCAATCGATTAGTTGCGAGAGCGTTTTATATAATTAACGTGAAATGAACGATACTCGCAATTCTATCGTGCGATATATATAGTGCACTGCACTTTCAGCCTGACAGGAGACGAGGATCGAACTGGGAAACGTAATAGATGTGCTTCTGGCTAACTCTGTATTGGTTTGTAGGGAATAGATTTATATTAATGACTATTGAAGGAATACCGGTCTATATATTTTATATATATATACGAATATATATTTCGCATGCATTCTAAGGGTGAGGCTGCAAGTTAGTTTAGAAGAGAGGACTCTAGGGACGTTTCAGGAGGCTTAGAAGGTAACGAGCTACCTCATACATATACAAGAAGATTGGAGCATCGACCTTAGCTCTGAAAAAGTTGGATGTGGTTCAAAGAATAAAAAGAGAACGAAAAAAAACGTGTTTTTATCATTTCCACTCGCATTTGGTTTACCCACATTGAGAGCTTTGCCAAAATCCATATTATCAACATAAATCACTCGCCATATCTTTTTCTTCGAGATTTTATCATTCGAGGACACAGCACGATATTGAGTTTCGTATGGATGTTAAGATGCAAAAAAGAAAAACAAGATGCACACAATTTTTTTGCCATTTTTTTTCGCATTTTTCTCTGGTCTCGATTTCACATATCTTATTCGAGAAATTTTTTTGCACCATTTCCCGAGACTCCAGCGACGAGACCCGTTCGTTCATTCGTCTCTTCCTCTCACCGAGGGCTTAAAGCGCGAGCCAAGGAAAATGGAAAAGTTTAAATTGCCAACGTTCGAATATAGCTCGATGCTGCACTTTTCTCGCGGTGAATCGTGTTGGGTCTCGTTTCGTGACCGCGTTTACACCACGGCGTATCAGGCTCTCGTATCACGAGACACGCCTTTCTCAATTACTTCCCCCGATCCTATATGTATCTTACATCGATGGCAACCAATTTTTTTTTCTTAACGCTGCCCTACCAACGAGCCACGAGCTACTTTCGATTGAAATCTTCCTCTTGTCTGCCGAGAGAGAGAGAGAGAGAGAGAGAGAGAGAGAGAAAGAGAGAGAGAGAGAGAGAGAGAGAGAGAGAGATGGAAAGAGAGCAGAGCTGGGCAGTAATTCAATTACCCGGTACTTGCGATGTACTGGAAGTACAGTACATGAAGTACAAAGTACTTTCAAAGTATTTGTACTTAAATTTCCAATTACATTCCTGTACTTCAAGTACTTTACCAAGTACCGAGTACGAGGTACTTTTGAATACGTCTTGTTAATGGTTGCATGTATAACGCCTTTGAATATATTATTGAGGAACTTTCTGCAACATCTTTAGTCATAAGATTGTAAGGAATGAAGTACAAAGTACTTTAAAAATATGGTACTTAAATTTCCAAGTACTCGACCTGTATTAAGTACCAAGTATGAAGTACTTTTGAATACGTCTTGCTAATGGTTGCATGTGTAACGCTTTTGAATATATAATTGAGGAACTTTCTGCGCCATCTTTGGTTAAGATTGTAAGGAATGACCGTTCAAAGGCTCAGGCTATGGTAATTACGGTGCCATTGTCAATGCATGGCTCCGTTTTTAACAATTCGTTTATTATTTTTTTATTTTTTCTTTTTCAAACCTGAAGCTAAATAAATCTTCATTACAATCGTCAATGATATTTTTTTAAAAATTATTTCTAATTCTTCGCTTAAATATTTCTGTTCCAATCTGCCTACCCTGAGTGAATTTCACAATGTGAAAATATATTTTGATACAAAAAGTACTCGAATCAAAATCAAATGAGTTTAAAGAGTACGTAAGAAATCAAATATAAGTACTTGATACCAAATAAGAAGTACTTGATACCTCAAGTACTTCAAATATTTAGTACTTCAAGTACTCAGTACTTCAAGGAATTGGTATTTCAAGTATTTTCCGTACTTGGTACTTGAAATACACGAGTGCTCAATTACTTACAGTACTTGGTATTTTGTACTTGAAGTACTTTCGAGTACTTTACCCAGCTCTGAGAAAGAGAGAGCGATGTAGTCTGCGGTGTTATTTTCTCGGATGGGAGATTATTTCGTAATTAAAAAAAAATTTTTATCGATAATTATGTGATTGATTCTTTATTTCTCATATACTCGGGTCGAGAAAAAGGCTGTACTGTTCGAGAGTGCGCGGGACACTCTTTTCGTTCGATATTCTGCACACAACTGTACTCTAAGTAATCCCCCAGTCTGCCCTACTATAAATCGATGCGGATTTGACACAACACAGTATCGG